>CM046370.1:12732158-12818778 GCA_025413025.1 Ficus hispida
ATACGGTATGGGGTAGTGTGTGACCTATATCTTGGATCTCTTCTCACCCGCTGAGCTATTCTCGACCATATGTTACTTTACTTGAATCTCTTAGCTAGTCTTTGATTGCTTTTGATTCTTTACTTCTAAACCGGCTCTTTTGGATTCTTTTTTTTTTTATTATTATTTTTTTTCTTAGCGTGATACACTATACCTATAGTTTCGCGGTATTCACATCCTATCTCTATTATTGAGGTCTGGTCCCTCGACTGCATCTCCATATACTTATTTATGACACAAAAAAAAAAAATTATATATGTGTGTGGTGTGTGTACAAAATTGACAGTGATGACCGTACCCGAATCTTGGGAGCCTTGTTGTCTCCCCAGACACAGAAGGCTCATGAAGTTTTTGTCCAAGATAATAAATCAATCGCGAAAGCAAACTTTATATCAACAGATCTGTTAAATTTAAAATATAAATATATATATATATATATATATATATATATGATGTAAAATTTCTTAAACCTTACTTTTAAATTTCAAGGAATAATTGAGAAGACAAAACTGGATTATTTCAACTTATCACACCATACACCAAAGGCAAGGAAGTAGAAAAGGTGATCGAAGAAAAAGGATCTTTCACTCTACAGAAGCTTAACATGTATGAAATCGGTTGGGATGTCGGTTTCTGTGAATCAGGCACTAATCTTCATGCTTTCTATGATAGAACCAAAAGAGGAAAGTACGTTTCAGATTACATGAGGGCAGTTGCTGAGCCTATTCTAGTGAAACAGTTTGGTCGAACAATTATGGATGATTTGTTTAGATAAATATGTTAGTTAAAATGCTTAAGTATTTAAAAAAATCACTTAATGAAAAAAAAAAAAAAAAAAAAAAAAAAAAAAAAAAAAAAAAAAAAAAAAAAAAAAAAAAAAAAAAAAAATTTGTTTATTAAGTTAAATGCTTAAGTATTTTATCACTTTGTGAATGGCGTTGTGTGCAAATTAAAACTTGAAGGGTACGCCAATGGATTTATTGCATGCACGAGAAAGAAGAGTACATAGCTTACTCCTGATAGTGTAATTAAAATCCTTATAATCTATGAGCTTGCTTGTAAGGTACACTACACAATTGTCGTCATTAGCGCCGACAATTGTCTTTTGTTGTTGTTGCTAGTAACTATTAAATCTCGTCAATTTAAATAGAGAATATTGTCACATAAACTAATTCCGACGACAAGTCGGGCATCAATTTTAACATTAGTGACGATATGCCATCTCAATAACCACAACTTTGTCATTGAATATTTGCAACGATTAGTTATCGTAACTAAACGAATTGGCGTCGTTATTGTTCTGGCGTGTACTTACTATTTGGTATCAATTCTTGTTAATTACGACGACTTGTTTTGTCACAAATAATAATATGAACACACTATTATTTATTTTAACAGTTTTGTAAATATTTTATAATTACTTATTTTGAGTTTTTCTAGATATGTTATTTACCTTTTCTTCTAAAATTGGGAATTTTAATGAATTTATGAAGGAACCATCTAGCATCAATGGACAATGATCAGCGTGCAATGGACATTAAGATTTGTGTTTTTTCTTAAATACTAATTAAAAGATTTCCTTATTTTCTCCAATTATATATCAGCTTAAGAAAATTCAAGGAAGAAATTAAAAAATAATAATAATAAGCTGAATTTTAAGAGGAGAGAACAAATACAGAAGAAATGAGATTAAAGGGGTAAGATAACTGAAATTTGTACTGTAAAAGTTTGGAATGAAGTGTGAACTAGGCCGAAGATGGGCAAAGTTTGGGCCTTTCAACATTCAAGTGCTGTCTGCACAAAGGTATTTACCTTTCGGAGACAAGCTCTCCTGTGGTTTTCAAGGCATACCTAGACCAATTTAAGGAGGATTTCACATTATTCTTAAGATCACGTTCTGAGGAAATAGTCCCCGGTGGTGCTATGATACTGACAATCGTTGGAAAAGCTGACCAAAATAATCCTAAGTGTTTGGGAAGTATTGGGAAGGGCACTGTATAACATGGTCTTGGAGGTACAAGTACACCTTTATTTTTTTATTTTTTATTTTTTTGGTTTTTGATCCTCTTGTCCCTCATACATCTCCAAATTGGGACATAGAAACTGCCCATTTTCATAATTATCGATTGGAACTGCAGCTATTTGGTTCACCAACTCCAATTCAAAATATTCAACCTTGTTATTGGGTTTTTCTTAAAAGTCAACTAATTTCTTAACAAGTTTTTGAAAAGTCAATCAACTCAAACCGGCTAACAAAACGGGGGCTTAGTTGTTGGATTAACTTTCAATGATCAATTGATTACACATTAAAAAATTTGTAATGTGTGACGTAAAACTACTTTAATTAATAAATCAAACTGTTGTAATGCAATCTAATAACTAAACCAACAGTTCCTATCGATAATTAAAAAAATGGCAATTCCTATTGTAGAATAGTACTCATGATCTTCCTAAATCTTTTTTTTTTTTTTTTTTTTGTTTCAGGGTTTAATTGAAGAGACAAAACTTGATCATTTTAACTTACCATACTACACACCACATGCAAGGGAAGTAACGAAGGTGATTGAGGAAGAAGGTTCTTTCTCACTACAGAAGCTGGATACTTTCGAAATCGGTTGGGATGGAGGGTTCAGCGAACCAGCTAAAAACTCCAGCATTCCTTCTTGTAAAGATCATTTAGAGCAAGAGAGAGCTCAGTACATTTCTGATTACATGAGAGCGATTGGGGAGCCTATGCTTGTTAAACAGTTTGGTCAAACATTTATGGATGATCTCTATGAGAGGTGCTTCATTGACAAGATAAATGAATCTTTGGAGAAGGAAAAATGGCAGTTCGTGAACTTGGTTATTTCCTTGACAAAGAGTAAGTTGGCTTAATTATGAAGGGTTGAGAAACTTATAATAAAGCTCTTTTCTTTCTTTTTTTTTTTTTTTTTTTTTTTTTTTTGGGGTGAAGCTTATAAAATAAGTTTATTGTATTGGAAAGTAGTTTGTCAAGTGAGGTTTGCCTTCTATCGTTCTGCGTTTGTACAATATGTAAGTGTGGCAACCTATGTAAGATATTATGAATAAATCAATGCATATGCATGTCAAATTTGTGCTATGAATTTTAGGCCACTTTTACAGATCTTTTTCTGAAGACTGTTTTTAGCTTCCTGCTGACTTAAAAATTGATTCTCGAAGTGTTTGCATTGGTGATTCAAATGGCGAAGCTTTGGCTTTAATTAGTAAAAAAAAAAAAGAAACAAAGCTATGGCTTTAATAATGTTCGAGAATCACATTTTTAAAAGAGTTTATAAAGTCAAATAATTTTAAAGTTTTATAATAGGTAATAAAGATTTAAAATGAAGCTTATAAAGTCAAACTTAGAGAATATTTGATTGGTTCACTCCAACTAAATAATTCGGATTTTTTTTTTTTTATCTTTTTCTTCAAAATTAAGCTCAATTTTATTGTTCATATTTGTTACTCTAATTTAAAAACGCAAACTTAAAACTTCATACTTTATTATTTGAAGTCAAAATGAGATTATTTTAAAAAAATTATATAGAATTTCAAGAGAAATCAATCAAATCAGATTAATTCTTTTAACACATATTAAGTTTTTACATTTTTTTATTCCAAATAATTCATTTGCAACCAAAGGTACAATTTAAAACTTAACTTAACTCTACTAAAATAATTTCAATTCTTCAACTCAAGTGGACCAACCAAATGACCCCTTAAACTTTGCTCAAGTTTTAAAATTTTCTTAATTTTTTTCGGAAGTCATATTTTTCTTTTTTGCATGAAACTCATTTGAGACTAAAATACTAATAATAAATTATCGATCTAAACACTTCCACAAGCAGAAGTAGTTTCTTAAAAGTTATAACCGAGCCCAATTTGTAGAATTTAAGAGGTTCTAATTAAAGCTGCAAAATGTAGTTTAAAATTCATTCTTACTAGGCTTTAAACGTGTATTAAAATTTGTGTCGGCAATTCTATATATACATATATTTTTATAAAGAAAGAAAAAATAGACAAAGAAAATTAAGATGTCTTACAAAACTCCATAAGGAAGATATACATTTTAGTGTAGACGCGAGAAGCATGGAACATCCTTAACCAAGTAATAAATATAATATAATATAATATTATATATCTACTTCTTCATCAAAGAAATGAATCACAGTCTACCATCTCCCATCAAATTATCAACCCATTCAACCTTTCGATTTACTAAAAATCGCACGCTCACTCTATCCCATCTTTGTGGTTTTCCTTCCTATACAAGGAATAGATCATCCAAGGGCAATTATAAGCTTAAAAACTTGAATACCATTTTCAATTTCTGCATGCAAATTTTTATTTTATTATTATTATTATTTTTTTTGGCTTCTTTGCCTGGGTTCCTTGCCTTGCAGGTTGTGTTATGTTTAATTTTTGAATCTATGGTATTTTTTTTTTTTTAACTTTGCGCGTGCACTCTATTTTATTTTCCCTTTTCCTTCATGTTTTAATTTTAAGACTTCTTTTTATTTTTCGAAAACATAGAGTTGAGAGCTTTGTATACATTAGTGATTAGGGATGTCAACTTAGTTATGTCCTTGTTATATTATTTATTTATTAAAAAAAAAAAAAAAAGCAAGGAGTGTGTGAGGAAGTTTATAGCACTAATCCTACTCTTCAGTCTCATTATTCTTTAAAATAATGTTTGCAATCCCATTTTTTTAAAACCTATCTACGTAGACGTGAGTTCTCGTTTTTTTTTTTTTTATTAGTTCGTGTTTTAAAGAATAGCTCATTAGTTAAAATTATCGATCAATATAAGAAGATGAAAACTTATCTTCATATAAGTTATTATTTAAAATTGATATTAAAATTGATAACACTACTCATCATCTGTGAAAAATAAAAAAATAAAATAAACCGATATATAGAGAAACACAACTACATTACACGGTGGGACCACACGTCAAAGAACCTGTAGAAAAACATTTAAACAATGGACCACCTTACCCAAAGTCAGAGGCCCCATTACTCCACATGACTTTCCCAGCAATTCCATGCACATTTGCCATTCTTCAACTTTGAATTTTTGGCTATCTCAAATTAGAAATTCTTATAAAATTTTGTACAAAAAATATTATATTGATCTAATAAGTGATATTTTTATACAGTGACTCTTTATTGGTTTTTCCGATTGGATTTTACTTCCATTTGTAACAACATTTGACAATGTTAATTACATGTACAACTATACATGCGGCCCCAAAAGGCTAGTGAGCAAAACAGGAGAGCCACTGAACAGAGGGACCATTTACCTTTCGGAGACAAGCCCTCCTGTGGTTTTAAAGGCAAATCTCGACCAAATTAAAGAGGATTTCAATATTTCTTACGATTACGTTCAGAGGAAATAGTCCCCCGGCGGTAGTATGATACTAACAATCATCGGAAGAGCTGACCAATATTATCATAACAGTATTTGGGAAGTATTGGGAAAAGCTTGTATACGTGGCTTTAGTGGTACAAGCACGCCTTTACTATCATTTTTCAATCCTCTTTTCCTTTATCATTTCCATATTGGGGCATCGAAATAGCCGACCACTTTCATAATTCCCGATAGGAATTGCAGTTTAATCATTAGATTAATTTCAATCTGATATGTAGGGTGTACATATTAAAAAATTTGTAACGCGTAACATAAAATTACTATGATTATTAGACTATTAAAAGTAATCCAATAGCTAAACCTATAGTTCCTATAGTTGTTAAAAATGATATACATTAAATGTGCTATGATCTTTTAAATGAATCTAAAATTTTCAGGGTTTAATTGAAGAGACAAAACTTGACCATTTCAACTTACCAAACTACGAACCACATGCAAGGGGAAGATCTTTCTCTTATCTACAGAAGCTGGATACTTTTGAAATCGGTTGGGATGCAGGGTTCAACGAATTACCGGTCAAAAAGTCCGACATTCCTACCTGTAAAGATCATTTAGAGCAAGAGAGAGCACGGTACATTTCCGATTACATAGAGCTGTGGTGAAACAGTTTGGTCAAACAATTGTGGACGATCTCTAGGAGAGGTACTTCAGAAACGTGGTAACTGAATCTTGGAGAAAGAAAATGGCAGTTAGTGTACTTGGTTATTTCCTTGACAAAGAGTAAGCTGGCTTAATTATGAAGGATTGAGAAGCTTTTTTTTTTTTTTTTTTTTTAACAGTGGTGTGGGCTTCCGCTTACATTTATTTAAGAAAAACAAAAACATTCTTAGGATTTGAACGTATGAGTTCCTACTCAAATCCCTCTCTTCTTATCTACTGAGCACGGAAGGATTGAGAAGTTTTTTATAATTATCTTTCCTTTTTTTTTTTTTTTTGCCAGAGCCTTCTATCATTCTGTGTTTGTGCAATAATGTAAGTGTCATAACCTTATAGTAACAGAAATATTAGGAATATACCAATGTATTTGCAAATCTAGCTTTCACTATAATTAACTGCGTTTCCGGCTATTTTCTGGAGTTTTCATTAGGCTTTCTAGCTTTCCTCACTTTCTTTGATGCTACATTATTTACCCTGATTGTAGACTGATCTTTGTATTATGTTGTCCTTTTCTATCAAAAATAAAGCTAGTAAAAATGAAAAGGAATGAGGATGTTAAAAGGGTGTGATTTAATCAGGATGTCTTATCTATCTACTGATTTTTATCATTATCATTTATTAAAAAAATAATAAAAAAATGCGCAGTATGGTATATTGAATGGGAGCGTTATCTGGAAGGAATAGTAGTATGGTAGATTAATTCTTGTCATCATGTTTTAGAAATCCCAGCTTTTCATTGAATAATTTTTTCCTCATCAAATTTTGTGGCCAGATTCACTTCACATGCGGTTCATTTTTTTCTTTTTTTTGGTCGGTGAATAACATGCAGCTCCTGTATGACAACAACCTTGTTTTTGTTTTCTTTTTGACTAATTAATGGTCAACCTCAGAAATAACAGAATAAAGGATGTATGTATATACATTACAACTTTCGTCATGAAGTTTGATTTCCTCAAACTTTTGTCAATATATTGAGAAAGGATAACGAAGATTAAATATAAGCTTGTTTAATAGAAATAATAATTAATGATTATTATTTTTATTTACTAGTTTAGTTAATATCTTTTTTGTTCACTAATAAATCATGTTTCATAATCAATTTGATCTCCAATTGTATATTGGTCTTCAAGGAGAACATGATTTAAGTCTTTACAAGAATCTGCTTTTATTCAAAGAGTCTTGTGTTGATATTGACGATATAGAAGAACATAATCCTTTTTTTTTTTTTTGGGTAAATTTGAAAGTAAACAAATCTTGGTAATTATGTAATTATGTAATTTGTTTACGATTTCATTTCCAACATGGATTTCAATTTCATTTCCAACATGGGAGATCTTCTCTCTCTCTCTCTCTCTCTCTCTTCTCTTAATTAAGTATGCACCAACATATATTGAGGTTAATAATAGTCATAATTCTTCTCTCCTTCTCTCTCTTCTCTTAAATATGTACTAACATATATTGAGGTATACTATAGTCATAATTTGATGTCATTTTTCCTTTTTCCTTTTTTTTTTTTTATGACTGAAAGACAAATAGATTTCATGAGATTCAAATTTTTAATCATTATCTCAATGTGTCCCCACTGCCCTTTTCTTTCCCTTTTCGGCCGGTAAAAAGTTGACGGACCTTGTTTTTGGCTAATTCTCGGTAGGTGAGAGAAGATTTTGATTACGAGCTCTCAGAAAGTTGAGAGTTATTCATTTTTTTTTTTTCATAAATAGAGTATAAACTCCAAATATTTTTTTATTTTTATTTTTAAATACAAGCAAAAGCATGTCAATTTGTGGTGCATAAGTCAAAGAAAAGACAATCGCAAGCCACACGTTTTTATTATTATTATTATTATTTATTTTTAAAGTACAAGCAAAAGCATGTCAATTTGTGGTCCATAAGTACGAAGAACAAGACAATCAGAACAAGACAATCCCAAGCCACACGTGTTTATTATTATTATTATTTTTTCTTTGTTGTCGAGTTGGTAAAAGAAGATTGATCTACGTAATCTTCATTTATATATCAATAATATAAATAAATATCACTATTAAGAGAAGATCAATTGATCTACGTAATCTTCATCCATGCACTATTATAAATAAATATCACATGGCCAAAGGTTTCTTCACAGCGATCCTAAGTTTCTTCAGTACTTCCTCAAGTAAACAAAGAATAGCAACCTCATTCAATCTCGGGAAAACCCTTTCTCCGGCAACAATGGAAGTAGAACAAGTTCTCCGATGAATGGCGGCCTCGGAGACGTTAGCTATGCAAGCAATTCCTCTCTTCAAGTATGTGTATAGATAGTTTTTTTTTTTTAGCAGTTATATATGTAAATATATATATATATATATAGGTATGTAATCCTACAGACATTCACTTTATTAATAAAGTATAACAAACATAAGACCCTAAAACCCTTTCCGTCGCTGATAAAAAAATTATACATCTTTATACATAGATAAACTGTTTTTAGTTTCATTTCCTTTTTTTTTTTTAATCCACATTCTAAAGTGGGGAAAAATAACAAAACTTTTTTATTAATTATTTTGATGTTTATGCAGAGAGCTGTGATTTCTAAAGTGAAACCAACCCTACAAGAAAGTGTCATAGAGGCTTACCATTCGGAATTCCCGGAGTGTTTGAGAATAGCAGACTTGGGTTGCTCCTCCGGACCCAACACACTCACCGTAGCCTCCGATATTCTTGACACCATCGATATAACTAGCCGGTACTTGAACAAAAAGCCGCCGGCTTTCCATGTGTTTCTCAATGATCTTCCTGGGAATGATTTCAACACCATCTTCCAGTCACTTCCGAGCTTCTATGAGAGGCTAGAGAAAGAAAAGGGAGCCAATTTTGGTCCATGTTTCATCACCGGGATGCCGGGGAGTTTCTATGGACGGCTTTTCCCTACCAATTTCATCCACATCATTCACTCTTCTTACAGTGTGCACTGGCTGTCTCAGGTCTCAACCATATGTTACTTTACTACAATCTCATAGCTAGTCTTTGATAGCTTTTGATTATTTATTTCTAAACCGAGTTTTTGCTTTCTTTTTTTTTTTATAATTTTGATACCCTATTCAAAATGTAAAAAAAAAAAACAAAAATTAAAAGTACTTGCCCTATCCCTATCATATCGGAAGCACTCTTTCACATAAGCTCGCCAAAAGTATTAGTTATCGGATTTTTCTTTTATTTTTTATTGTACTAGGTAATTCTTTCATTAAAAAAATTAGTATATGGTGAAGTATATTTATATTTCAAATGCAAAAACTGTACAAAAATTGCAGGTTCCAAAAGGATTAGTGAGCGGAACTGGAGAATCGATGAATAAAGGAAGCATTTACATTTCAAATGCAAGCCCGCCGGCGGTCTACGAGGCATATCTGGATCAATTTAAAGAAGATTTAGCGCTGTTCTTACGATCACGTTCAGAGGAAATAGTCCCCGGTGGTAGTATGGTTCTTACAGGCCAGGGAAGAACTGAGAATCCTAATAGTATTTTTGAAGTATTGGGAAGGGCACTAAACGACATGGTCTTAGAGGTATTAAACTACTAATTAATTTCTCATATTTTTCTTCCTATTCTATAATTGAGGAATTCAAACAAAAATTAAATATAGTCTAGCTATAAATTCACACTCTACTTTTTTTAACCTTGAGGCCCTCGACTCCCACTAAAAAATTTATGAAGTAGTATTTCTTAACCTCACTTTTAATTAATTTCAGGGTATAATTGAGAAGACAAAACTGGATTATTTCAACTTACCATACTACGCTCCAAAGGCAAAGGAAGTAGAAAAGGTGATTGAAGAAGAAGGATCTTTCACTCTACAGAAGCTCGATATATTCGAAATCGGTTGGGACGCTGGTTTCCGCGAATCATTATCAGAAAAAGGCATTAATCTTCAAGCTTCCTATGATAAAAACAAAAGAGGAAGGTACGTTTCAGATTACATGAGGGCAGTTGTGGAGCCTATTCTAGCGAAACAGTTTGGTCCAACAATTACTGATGATTTGTTTAAGAGGTTCACAATCAAGGTTGTTGAATCTATGGAGAAGGAAAATTGGCCGTTTGTGAATTTGGTTGTTTCCTTGACAAAGAAGAAGCTCACTTAACGAAGAATTGAGTATTTTAATAAATAAGAGCCATCGATTCCGTATTTGAAAAAAAAAAAAAAAAGGTCATCAATTTATTGTATATGGCTATGATTTTGCATTTTTTATAAAAACAAATAATAATAATAATATTTGAAGGAAGGACCAGGTGAAAGTAGTTTCTGTGGCGAGACTTAGAGCATGTTGTTTATATGTATGTGAAAATTATCCTCGACACCATCGACGCAACTTGCTGTGGCTTGAACAAGAAGCCGCCGGCTTTCCAAGTGTTTCTCAATGATCTTCCAGGGAATGATTTCAATACCATTTTCCAGTCACTTCCGAGCTTCTTTGAAAGACTGAAGAAAGAAATGGGAGCCACATTCGGGCCATGTTTCATCACCGGAATGCCGGGGGGAGCTTCTACGGAAGGCTTTTCCCTACTAATTTCATGCACATCATTCATTCATCTTACAGTTTGCACTGGATGTCTCAGGTCTCAACCATATATTACTTTCACTTTTTTTCTTTTTTTTTTTCCCAAACCAAGTGAACACACGTATACTTTTTATGAGATAGATCGACTACAAAGACTTTCAGAAGATGAAATCAATTATCTCTATAAGTAAATCTCATTAACTTACAAAGTTTAGACAATTACTTGCTAGAAAAAAATTCGTGGCACCTTCACTAGAATATAATAGCTAGTTTTTGATTGCTATAAAAAAAATGCTTAATGTCTATTTAATCTAGTAATAAATGCCATTTTTATTTTTTCTCCTTTTCTAGATTAACATATCAAACACAATTCATATGATGTTTGAAGAAATGGACTCAAACCGGAAAAAAAAAAAAAAAAAAATCTTAAACTTGGACCCCTTACCTAAAGGTACGTGCTCAACATTACTACAATTAAGAGGTTGACAGAAGTGCCATTACTTCATATGACTTTCCCCAACCAATTACGTGCACATCTGTCATTCTTCTTTGAAGTCCTATCGGAGATCTCAGGTCTCAGCTTTATATGACTTATATTTCCGATTACATGAGAGCGATAGGGGAGCCTATGCTTGTGAAACAATTTGGTTAAACAATTGTGGATGATCTCTATGAGAGGTACTTCAGAAACAAGGTAACTGAATCTTTGGAGAAAGAAAAATGGCAGTTAGCGTACTTGGTTATTTCCTTGACAAAGAGTAAGCTGGCTTAATTATGAAGGATTGAGAAGTTTTTTTTTTATTTTTTTATTTTTAACAATGGTGTAGAGCTTACCGCTTACATTTATTTAAGAAAAACGAAAACACTCTTAGGATTTGAAACTATGAGCTCCTACTTAAATCCCTCTCTTCTTATCTGCTGAGCTTTATCCAACGGGAGGACTGAGAAGTTTTTTATAATTATAATTATCTTTTCTTTTTTTTTTTTTGCTAGAGCCTTCTATCATTCTGTGTTTATGCAATAATGTAAGTATCAACCTTATAGTAACAGAAATATATATTAGGAATAAACCAATGTATTTGCAAATCTAGCTTTCACTATAATTAACTGCGTTTCCGGCTATTTTCTGGAGTTTTCATTAGGCTTTCTAGCTTTGCTCACTTTCTTTGATGCTACATTATTTCCCCTGATTTGTAGACTGATATTTTGTATTATGTTTTCCTTTTCTATCAAAAAAATAAAGCTAGTGAAATGAAATAGTGACGAAGGTATTAACTGGTACCGATTTAATTGGGATATCTTAATCCATCTAATGATTTCTGTCATTATCATTTATTAAAATAAATAAATAAATAAATAAAATGCGTAGTGCTTTATATTGAATGGGAGCGCTATGATCTGTAAGGAATAGAGATAAGAGTATAAGATGAAAAATAAATGGCAAAGATAGCTGCTTTGGGAAACAAAACTAAAGAGAAGTAAATTTCAACAAAGCCTTCCTTTAGTATGATAATTACCAAAATTTTACTCCACATTTATGTTCATGACAAAAATACTCTTGTTCTATTACAATTTATTTCCAAGTGACCATTACAGCTAACGTTTCTGTTATATATATATATATATATATATATATATATATATACTATGTTAAAATTAGAGAAAGAGATGTACTGTTCTGCTTCTGGGATTTCTTTATTTATTATTATTATTTTTTTAATTTTTTGGTATGAATCTGAGTAACACAATGAAGGGACATACTGACGTCGATGTCAACTTCTGAAGCCATCTTGAAATGAGGCGACATTGTTTTGGACCAGTTCCAGCGGGTCTATGAATCCTCATGGTCGATGATGATCCCACTTGTCATATTTTTCCAATAATTTTTTTTGTATAGATAACTTCGTAATTTCACATTTTATAATAGTAACGGGTATCTAGAGTGCTGTCAATATGTCGTTTCTTAATTTTATGCTTAAATGCTCTTAACTCATGCTTATAACGAGTGTTATGTGTATTTTTTTCATCAAAAATTTTATTGAGGGGGAAATGCACAAAATTTTTTAAAGTTTAAGTGGAAAGAAAGTTATAAATAAAGTTCAGATAGTATTTTGTGATAAAGCCTAAAGTTCAAAGGAAAAAAATGTAATTTATCTCTTACAAAAAAAAAAAAAAAAAAAAAAAAAAAAAAAAAAAAAACCCTTTTTGCTCTGGTTCATCTTATTTCTCAAATTTCTTATTGCTCCACATGGGTGTCAAACCTGTTGGCTCTAAGGTTTCAACGGATTGAACCATTATTGCTTTTATATTAACAAACTTTTGATTGATAATTTTTAAATGATCTCATTCGTCTTAAGTGTCTAACCTTGATATTTAGAACTTTGAGAATAATGACAAGAATGACAAGAAACTTCTGTGATTTGAAACATGAAGATGTAATTTGAGCATGCAAAATTTAATGCGCGAAGCTTCAAGATTTGAAAAGCTTGATTGAAAATAAAAAGGCACAAGACTAAAAAACTACAAATGGCTTTTAATCTTCGTCTTCGTTTCTCAAGAAATCTGTACAGCCTAATTAAGATCTTGATTTTGAGACTTTCTATATTAGGAAAAGTTTCCTTGAGAAGGTTCTACACCGTGGAAATGCTCTATAACTGATCGTTAACAGAACACTGATTTCACTTGATGGGTTTGCAATGGCTGACTTATCAATTTATCTGGTAAGTGAGGACTCATGTAGCACATGCTAGATTTATTATATTATGGGCCGGAATAATAAACCTTTTTAAAGTGACTCATTTCGTACTAGAAAAGCCTATGTTAATTATACGTATGTTTGACTTAAATATTTGGCTCAAAAAGGTTTTTATCAAGAAAGGTTTTCAAAGAATCAAAGAATCATGTCAAATTATATATGTTTTTTACTAGTAAGTTTGGTAAGAAAGAAAGAAAGAAAATAAGGAGGGAGTAAAAAATGGCTTAGGTTAGAGAAATGAGAAAGGAGATCGGAGAAATCATTTCTTTGATAATATTCGATATGCAATCCGTTAAATAATCTCTCTAATTAAAAGAAATCAAATAGGCGGTGTTTTGAAAATTTTGGAGTCCCTTCCAGAGAAATTATCCTTCTATTTTTATCGCCTATCAAACAATAATATAAGTAAAAATCTTTTTATCAATCTTTCGACCCATTTCCTGCCTTCCGCTTTTCTCTCCTACAAAACACATTAGGTTGAAAACCATTTTACTCTTTTTTCTTTATCCATGTCAAAGTAGCCAATTAATTTTTTGCTGGTTTAATTGCCTCTTACCGACAAAGGAATAGTTTTTTAATAATAGAAGAGAGAAAGTAGTTTTTGGGCTGAGAGTAGGTGGCACAAGGAAAAAGAATATCTAAAGAAGAACCACAAAATCTCAACTCAATTTGGTTATCGGATTCCCCCTCATATTTACGTACCACTATTTTTAATATCATATTACCAAATGCTACGTGATCTCCCGTGTAGAAGACCTAGAACAAAACAAAAATATACGCCTATATAAATGTACTTACATTTATGTATTCGTATATCGTCCTCTAGGAATATCATCCTTTCATATATATATATATATATATATATCGTTATACACACACATAATGTTGTTAACAAATAACAATATTATATATTTATTTATTTGAGCAATCTTATGGTTCAGCATTACTTATGAAGCTTGAAGCTCCAAAAGCAACTTGTAAAAAGTGGGTCAAGTTTTGTAAAAATATACTAAAATTCAATTAATTAGAAAAAGAGATTATTGATGAAAAAAGTATAGGAACCGCTCTTCATGAATGGAGGAGATGGAGAATCTAGCTTTGCCACTAACTCCTTAATCCAGGTCTCTCTCTTATTATCAATCACTACTTCAATTCTCTAATATCTGTGTGTGTATATATAAATGTATATCTCAACACATCCAATCCAAACTACTATTGACTTTATCCGACATGGGTTTTGTAGGAATCATAATTTTGAACAAGTTTCCCAACATTTTTTTGCTTCTTCAAATAGTTGTTATATATATATATATTTATATATGTTTGTAGTTACGTATGTGTAATTTTATTATTATAATAATAATAATAATTATTATTATTATTATTATTATTATTATTATCATCATCGTAGTAATAATGTTTTATATTGGTTTTATTTTTGTAATAAGTACGTAAAATTTTTTGTTTTATAAAAGAGAAAAACTATTATTTTTCTCATTCTTTTTTTTTTAAATAATAATCTTTTCTCATTAAAAAAAAAAAAAAGAGAGAGAGATTGTTAGTGTAATCTCACTCCTCATCTCCATCATCTATAAAATAAATCTTGAGACTATGGGTTCAACGTTAATGAATATAATTGCCAAACCTAAAAACATCCTGAGAAGAGAAGAACAAAGACATTGTTATCTTTACATACTTCATTTGTGATTAAAAAAAATAAAGAAAAGGAAAGAACGTGTAGTTTCAATCAATCAATTATAACCCCTAATTAATTAGTGTGTGATATATATATATATATATATATATAAGTGAAATTTATGTAAATAATAAACTCGTTTAAATAAATTATTGTCACTATGATAATTATTTATGTGACTATTTTAATCCTAAGTAGATACATAACTCCACATTTGTGAGTTATGTCATTTTGATATGTCAAAGGGTGAAACTCTGAAAAGCATAGTTATGATCATGATATGTCGAATGCATAATACACCAAATGATGAGATCTGAGTCCATGGCTCTTTTTCAAAAAGCCAGCGATATTCTCTTAAAAGCATTTTTCAGGATTTGGATCAACATATGAGCGCTTAGTCATTTAGTAAAGACATTTTCTAATAATTCATTTGGATCGCCGTTTTGAGATTTTTTTTAAATCATTATATAAGTTTTTTTAATCATTATTTAAAATTTTTTGTTATAAAAATTTAAATCTATTACGTAAGTTGTGAATTTCAACCAATAATGGATTAACATAAAACATAATTTTATTGAAATACATAAATCTTTTTTTTTTTTTTTTGAGAGAGAGATGCATATATAATTTCATTATGAGAAAAATCTCAAACGAAAAAAATATAAAGAAAAATAAAATAAATTGAAAAATTGAAAAAAATCCAACATTGATCATCTTCAACCAATAAAATATTTTTAGATTATTTGGAAATGCTTTTTTTTTTTTTTTGCTGATTAATCTATATCTATATATATATTTATAATCTATATCTATAACTATTATGTAAAGGTGAGTTTCCTTCTTCAAAATTTTGGATAAACTATTTTGTTCTCTTATGTTTTTTCTTTCTTCCTTTCTTTTTTTACTTTTTACTTTGTTATTTTCTATTTTTGTTTTTTTTTTTTATCATTTCTTACAACAATTTTTTTTAATTAAAAAAAAAACAATTTACAATTTTTTATAAAATTTTTGTTTTGCTTTATTGGTTCAGTCCGCACGCGTTATACCAATATTGGAAATACTTAACATTGGAAATCCAAGGACAACAAAATTTTGGACAAAAAAGAAATAAAAAAAGAAAAGAAAAGAAAAGTCACTTATTTTTGTTGTTACAGAGAAGCCGTGGAGAGGGTGCTCACCGTCGAGTGAAGGAGGCCCGGTCGTCGTCGTCGCCGTCGTCGAGATCCGAGAGAAACAAGAAGATCCAAACAAACACAATCGGTAAGAACTTCCAATTCCACCGAATTTTCTCTTTCCATCTCTAGATTCACAACAACATCTCAATCTCGTTTCGTTTCCGAAGCTCCTCTCCAATGGAGTTTCCAAATCACAATTTGTTTCTTTGCTGAGTTTCGCCTGAAATTTCTCACACGAACGCAGCTTTTTGAGGCGCCGGTGACTGCTATTTTCCGGGTAAGATGATGGTGGAGGATCTCGGCGTGGAAGCCAAGGAGGCGGCGGTACGCGAGGTCGCCAAGCTCCTGCCGCTACCGGAGCTCCTGCAATCCATTTCCGCCATCAAGGCCGATTACATCACACGCCAGCAGGTTCTGTGTGTGTCTGTGTGTGTGTGTTTTTTTTTTTTTTTTTTTTTTTTTTTTTTGCCTCTGCCAAATTCAGAGATTTTTTTTTTAAATTTATTTTTGCAATCTCATTTTGTTTCAATTTGCTTCATTTTTTGCAATGTTTTAGATTTTCGAAGTTCGATTTCGGTTCCTTTATGTCCAGAATTCGTAATGTTATAAGTTCGGTTCTGAAAGTTTGTCAGTGTCTTTGTTCTCAGGCAAATGATGCACAACTTAGTACAATGGTCGCAGAGCAGGTGCATATTCAAATTTAAATGCTAGTGTGTGTGTGTGTCTGTATGTCTGTCGTCGTGGACATCTTACACTAACAATGACATTGCAAAGGAGTAAACTTTTTGAACACCACTGTCAATATGACGGTCCTTCGAAGGACTGTAGCCTTTGCCTATGTATATGTATGTATGTATGTATCGGTAATCTTACATCTTTAGTTGTTTAATAAGTATGCAATTGCTTATTGACCACAGGTTGAACAGGCACAAGCTGGGCTTGAGTCATTATCCTTATCTGAAAAGACGATAAACCTTCTTCGTGATAACTTTCTTTCCATTGAAAAGTATGTTTTCATGTATCTACAATTTTAGGAGATATTTTTGCTTCCTGTTGCGAAGAGTCTATATTTTATTAGGAGATTATTTTTCTTTGTTGTAAGCTATGCCTCGATATAAGATTTATGTGCGTAGCCCCTTTGGTTAACTGGGTTGTTACGTGTATCAGATTATGTCAAGAGTGCCAAAATTTAATTGATAACCACGATCAGATAAAGCTGCTCAGCAATGCAAGGAATAACCTGAATACTACATTGAAGGTAGGTTTGCTCTACCTTGCATAAAGTTCACTGAAATGTGAATTCGTGGGCGTGTTCCTGCAAGCCTTTCGCTGTACACTCTGTTGTAGTTGCATCTCTATTAATTATTACGTGTAATCTAGTTAAGGTGATGCTTTCTGTTTCACGCTCATTTTCTTTCTACATCAAGTATTCTGTAAAATTCCGCGTAGTGACCACAATGTGATGAATCCCAAACTTATCATCTGCTCTGTTGGGAATTTTTTGCTTATATGATACTGTTGACCAGAAGCTTATTGGGTAATTTTGTTAGGATTGGCTAGTGTGAGGTATAATCTGGATATGTGAAGGTTAACGGACTTGTGTGCTTCTTGTCTCTATGGTTGTTCTGTTCTTCAACTAAGTTCTTTATCTGTAATAGGATGTCGAGGGTATGATGTCCATTTCTGTTGAAGCAGCTGAGGCACGGGACTCACTGAGTGATGACAAAGAACTTGTTAACACTTACGAGGTAAACTAGATTTACTTGTAAGTTCTAACAAATTTACATATATGCTAATTCTCTTTGGGGCCATAGCCTCTCCTGTTCTCTCTCTCTCTCTCTCTCTCTCTCTCTCTCTCTCCCCTTTGTGCCTGTTGGTTGTCATCTTAACTTACTTACTGATCAATAATTCAGTTGATAAACATACATCCATCACATTTTCTATATATAGAATCTGATCTTTCTTACATCGTTGATTCTCCATAGAGGTTAACTGCTCTTGATGGAAAGCGAAGATTTGCTTTAGCAGCTGCAGCATCACATGAGGAAGAAGTCGGCAGGCTAAAGTATAATTTTCTTTCCTTTAATTTTCTGGTGGCATTTATGTTCTTAAGTCAACTCTGCAAAAGAATGGACTGGTTTTATAAGATTGATAGAATTTTGTTTAAAATATCTAGAAAGTGGTATATCGATCAAAAAATAGAAGGATTATAGGTTTTCTTTCAGATTACAAGTGGAGTAATGAAAAGAAAAAGATAAAAGAGAGTGATTGATATAACTATGACTTTTTACGTAAAATCTCCAAAAGATTAAAGCTGATTTTTATTTCTGGATGAGTCTGACATAAATAATGATGAAAGTCAAGCTTTATTACTGAATTTCATTTGATTTTTCCCAGGAACAGTTGTTGTAGTTTGATACTCAACTGCTAATTCCATTTTTTTTTTTCTAATCTGAAATATCACTCAGAGAATATTTTGAAGACGTTGATCAGACGTGGGAAACATTTGAGAAGACATTGTGGGGCCATATTTCCAACTTCTACAAACTTTCTAAAGAAAGGTAAAATCTTTAATGACCTGAGAAATTGTAAACAATGTCTTATCTTTTGAAGACATATTGTAAATCTTGTTACAATAACGCAGTAAGGTGCTACTTATACTTTCACTCTCTCTCTCTCTCTCAAAGTTGTTTATTTCACTTATTTGACCTGTTGTCATGATTTTCTTCCCTCAAGTAGTGTTCTAGTATTTTACTCTCTCCTTTTGTTTTGGTTCTCGTACCTACATTCTAATTTTCTGCTTTTGACATTTCTTACTAAAGAGGAGGAGAGGGGGGTGGTGGCCTCTTCTGTTTTGTACATAAATTGTCGAGTAATTCAATTTAGCACAAAACATTTTAATCATAAAACAAGATGTGTCTTCTTTTGGACATTCCTTATTGTCAGTTTTGTGAGGAAATCGCAGTTAATGGTTGACCCTAGTTTAAGAGTTGCTAATTGATTCCCATTCTTAGTCATTTAACGTATTTTTATGAATTTAGAACTACTTCCACACACCCAAAAATGAAAATCATTGCTTTAAGGACGTTCCATATTTCTCTTATTTTTTTTTAGATTGGGAATATTTATGTTGCGGTTTTCCCTTTTTTTTTTTTTTTTTCCTCTGTCTCTTTTGTGGTCGAGGACTTGCCTTTCTCTTCTTTTTCTGGTACTCTTTCTCATATTTAATGCATTATTCTGTTTCGTGTATATATACGCATGCTTTATATGGCTTACATGCCTTATGTATGTTCCAATCAATTCAGTGCTCATCTTATATTATGTAATACCTTTCTCTATTTTGTTTTGCAGCCCACAAACTCTAGTTCGTGCTTTGAGGTAAGTGCTCAAATGTTTCTTGCTTTTGATTAATGTCATATAAGTTGTTGTCGATGTGCCGTTCTTTGATTTTACATTTTGAACAATTGGGATATATTCCAAATGCTTGCTCTGTATTTTCTTCATGTCAGGTTTGGCTGCTTATTTGACACACTGTTAATAATAAGATTTTCAGATGGAATAACGGAAGTGAATCCAACTTTGTGGAGAATTTGTTATAAGTACAATTAAGTACAGAAACTTAACGGACTTTGGGTACCCTTTATTGTCCTGCTACACATTTTAATGTGAGGCAATGTTATTTGTTATCTGGAGTTAATATGGTTAGGGCCAAACTTTGTCTCGTGTGCTTAAAGCAAGTTTTATATGGCAATTCTTTAAAGTTGGATGAATGATGCTACAAAATATATTTTCTGTAGTCCTTGGTTCAATCCACTCTTGTCTTTTGTGATAGTTGGGTAATGTTGTTGTTGTTGTTTTTTCACTCATTCTCCTCTAGGGTTGTTGAAATGCAAGAAATTCTAGATCAACAACTTGCCGAGGAAGCAGCTGAGGCTGAGGGAGGTGGTGCTATGGCAGCAATTGCAAATCCTCGTAGAACTGCCAAGTAACTATTGAAGTGATTTTCAATTTCATGTCTTGGCTATATCCTTGACGTTTGTGTCGCAAAAATTTTTTTTTATATTTTTCATCTGTTTCTCTACCCTGCAGAAAGTCTGCCAATGCAGTGGCTTCTTCAAGAAATCTAACCCAGCAGAAGCTGAAGGCTCAGGGCAAAGGCTATAAAGACAAATGCTATGAGCAAATCAGAAAGACAGTTGAAGGTCGATTTAACAGGCTTCTTACAGAGGTATTTTATTATTTAGTGGTCCAGATAGAGATGAAACAGACATTATTAACATCTGAAATAATATATCTTGTTTCAACTTTGATGCATGGGTCAGCTTGTTTTGGAGGACCTCAAAGCAGCACTGGAGGAAGCGCGAATGGTATTAACTGATCCTCGTTTTTCTAAATTTTTGTCTTCATTTATCTTTATTACTTTTGGAGAATTAGCATCTTGCTGGCAGAGTTAAAGCTTTCCTTTTTCATCAATTAAAACTAAATTCCAAGTATAAACACTTTTTCGATATTTACTTCTGAACTTAAAAAGACATAAGATCATCAATACCCCCCATTATTAGTTTTCAATAATGTTCTCATGCCCAAGCCCACAAATTAAAACTTTATATGTAGATATTCTAGAATGAAAATTAAAGGAAAAATGTCAGAGTCGTATTCATGGCTAAAAGTCATGATGGTAGACTGAAATACGGGGAAAAAAAAATGGGGAGGTTATTTTGTTCTGTGAACTCGGCGGAAAAAATAGATAAATGACACATTACAGGAAGAAAAATTCAATTCTTGCTTTGGTTCTTTATTTCGCTAGTGGTGGTTGCTAGATAGTTGAAATGGGTTTAAGGTGTCTGCATTCTGAGAACCCATTAGGTAGAACTCACCCTTGCAAATCTGGCTTGCAAAGGGAGAGGACCCAAGGACTTATAAAGCAACAACTTATTGTATAATCTTTCCGTGTGGGAAATTTGGTGTCTAACACATTCACATGCTTTAGATGAAGGATGTTCATCATCTTTGTTAGATTGCTGATTTTTTAATCCAAGTTTAAATCATGGCTTTCAAATTTCAAATTCAAGGACTGCTTGTCATTTTGTTTTTCTGTATCCTCGTGTTTCTTTTCTTTAACACAAATTTTCATTTCTAACTAAAAAAAAAAAATGTGAAATTATTATGTAGATATCAAATATAATGCTCTAAGATTTTTTTTTGGATCTTGGCTTGTTTCGTTAATGTGTTGGAGTGCGTTCTTGCTCACTAACACACTGCAGATTTTAATATTGTTGCTAACTTACGTATTTCTGGAAGGAAACTTTTCCTCTTCTTTAATATTGATGTAGTTCATTCTATTCTCTTAGCTGTAGTTGAATTAATTGTTCTGGAGTTTGAAGTTATTAGATTTAGTTTCTTTAATCATTTTTCTGTTTTTGATTTTTTAGATTGGAGAAGAGCTTGGAGATATTTATGACTATGTGGCCCCTTGTTTCCCCCCAAGGTTTGCACAATATATATATATATATATATATATATATGTTGTTTTTTTTTTTTTTTTTTTGAGCTTTGAGACAATGCTTTTCTTTTTTGCTTGCTTTGAAATGATCATGTACTTGTGCATATAGTTACTGCACTGCAGGGGCATGGCATTGGTTATTCAGTAGCTGAAAAATCAGAGTGCCCAACATAATTCTGGACCTCTGGTTAAGAGTTAGCTTTAGAAAGGTCCTTAGTTGTATGCTTGTCCTCTAGTTGGGAGTGATCTATATTTCTTCAATATTTCTGTCTTTTGACTGCAAATTCTTTGGTACTATTAATTGTCTAAGTAATAGTTTGACCAGATTGACTCATCCTTCAGTTAATTCATTAGGTGAAGTGAAACTTTATTTAAGGCTTCAATAAGATTTATATTCTTACTTTTTCCAAATGCTGCAGATATGGGATATTCCAACTTATGGTGAATCTATATACGGAAAGGTTTATTCAAATGCTTCGATTACTCAGTGACAGGGCAAATGAGCTATCAAACATAGAGATATTGAAGGTTTTTCCCTATGTTTTGTGCTTGTTTTTCTCATGGTCAAAATTTGCATTATCCATATTATCCCTTGTAAGATGAACCTAGCCTGGCTTGTCAAACAGTGTTCTGTTTCAGATTTTTGGTTAACCCATTTCAGACTCCAATTCGGTTTTTCCCTTCTTCTGGCTACGGTTTTTCCCTACTTCTGGCTATATGTCCTTGTCCAAATACATTTAGGCTAAGAATAGAGATTTACTAGAAATCGGCATACACATGGTAGATATTTGTATCTTTTCCGTTCACTTTTATGTACATAGTTTCCATGGTTAATGTTGCATCTCTTATTGTTTTGAACTAGGTAACTGGTTGGGTTGTAGAATACCAAGATAATCTTATTGGACTTGGTGTTGATGAGTCTCTGGCTCAAGTTTGCTCTGAGAGTGGTGCAATGGATCCACTTATGAATTCATATGTCGAGAGAATGCAGGCGACAACCAGGGTAACACTACTATTAATAAATTTTCTGCTTTAATTTGGTGAGTTTTATCGTCTAACAAATAAATTTTTTGCTTTATCTCTAGAAATGGTACCTGAATATCCTAGAGGCTGATAAGGTACAGCCACCGAAGAAACATGAAGACGGAAAGCTTTATACACCCGCTGCTGTTGATTTGTTCAGGATCCTTGGAGAGCAATTGCAAATTGTTCGTGATAATAGTACCGATCTCATGCTCTATAGAATTGCTTTGGCAATAATTCAGGTATGTAACTACAGTTATAATAATAAATGTTGGCTTCGATTATTCCGAGATTTACTTTCAATCTTAGGAACATAGAAATCCTATCCAGTGCATCTAGTCGCTCATTTATTCAACAAGCAATCATTCCACGAAATGTGGTATTGTAATTCTTCAGGTGATGATCGACTTTCAAGGAGCTGAAAGGCGGAGATTTGAAGAACCTGCTTCTGAAATTGGTTTGGAACCTCTGTGTGCTATGGTCTGTATTTATTTACCAGCTAGTAGTTGACCATAATATTTGTAATACTTGTGCTTATGTGGAACTTACATACATAATTTTTCTTTTTACAATTGTTTTCAGATTAATAATAATCTTCGCTGCTATGATCTTGCAATGGAGCTTAGTAATAGCATTGTAGAAGCTCTTCCACAGAACTATGCCGAGCAGGTTATGCCCTAGAAGTCTGAATTTGTTATTCCATTCTTGTTTCTCGTTTTCCTTTGTTAAAATTTCCAACGAAATATAATGACCATTAATTAATACCCTTCTCAACATACAACATTTTTCTTTTAGCTTTCAGCTCGTTGCCCGGTCTCTTCCTATGAAGTCATCATTTAATGTATACCTTGCTACATTAATTTGTGATGTATGTTGAATCTGGTAATTCTTGAAAACACCTTAACCTTATGGTCAGAAATATAAGCTAAGACCAAGGAAGTTTACATGCACCCACTTTCTCACAAACACTCTTGCATGCACACTTACGCCCCACTGCAAGCATTCACACTAAAACATGTACGTTTTATTATTGTTTTAGATATTAGATGAAGTGATCGAGTGCGATGCACAGTAGTACTGTTCATTTGATTCATTTTGCCATTCTGGACATTGGAGTTAACAATTGGAAATTGATCTATGTTTGGCCTTTTCTTTTGAATTAAAAAATTATCTTATTCCTTTCTACAGGTCAACTTTGAGGACACTTGCAAAGGTTTTCTGGAGGTTGCAAAGGTATGCCATTTTTTCTTTGGGTCTATGTACTTATATAATCTTGTTTAAGGACTCTGTTTAATTGATGCACATCTATCATGTCCTGCTCTGTTTTAGATGACCTATGAACAATATTCATCAGCACACATCGTTTAATATTATTCTAGTTTCTACTGCTTTTTTACTATATTAAGTATAGTATGAACCTTAAGTAAGTAAAAATGATTTATTTGAATGAAACTCGAGTTATTAATTAGTTCTTATCAATGATTCTATGTTTCGTGTGTAGATGTGAACTTGAGATATGTTTGTGTGTGTGTGTGTGTGTGTTTTTTTTTTTTTTTTTTTTTTGGCTCCTTATTTGACATTGGACAATATATATATATATATATATATATATATATATATATTTATATATATTTTATGTTTACGTGTATAAGCTGGAAACTTTTCATTTTGGTATCTTTGATATAGGTACGAGTCTGCAATTTGATCATGTCCAACTTTTATGCACACAGTATTCATTGGGAAACAACAAACACTAAAAATCGTGCTTTCTGTGTTCACTTTCACTTTGTTGGGAACAATATTACACTTTTGTGCACATTATTACGTAAAAAAATGATGGGAAACAAAACACAGTTAGATATATGTTCCTTGTCTTTGTGTTGTATTGCTACCCTTTTAATCTTCCTTGACCAGTTAATTGGTGGTGTGTCATACGAAACGCATCGTGCTTTCCTATATGCCTTTGTATATGAGCAGAACTCACTAGATTTTTAATTTATTGTAGGAGGCCGTGCACCTTACTGTTGGTGTTATATTCGAAGATCCAGGAGTACAGGAGTTACTCGTTAAACTTTACCATAAAGGTAAAATCTCTTTCTGTTTTCATGGTACTCTAGATGGATCAATCACTTTCTTCCATCTTTTAGTCTCTCGGCAGTATTCTATGATAAATTATTATTTGACAAATCTAAATTAAGCTTTCTTATTTTGGGCATCTTTTTTTCATTGAAAATTCCAGAGTGGTGCGAAGGGCAGGTTACCGAGTATCTAGTTGCAACTTTTGGTGATTATTTCACAGATGTGAAGCTGTAAGTTTTGTTTCCCCATGGGCTGGCAGCCCAAATCACTGGTCCTCTATGGTCTGATATTTCGTAACTGTATGATTTTACACACAATATTAAAGTAGAACAAACTTTGTTACTGTGAAGATGAGGATGGTAAAAGCAGAAAGCGACTGCTGTGAAAAAGCATCCTAAATTTGCAATAATTTTCACATTAATTTATAAATCATGGTGCATTTTCTATCAATTACAATTGTATTCGTCTTAATTTTGATCTGCAACACTCCTATGTGTCGGAGGGTGGGTAAGAGAGAACTCCCTCTCCCTGTCCCCCCTCACCTCTGTGTTTTTTCTTTGGACTGCTAATAAGATTTTCATTTCTTTTGCTGAAACATTTTTTTTTTTAATTTCTTATTTCACCTGGTTCTTGGTAACTTTCTTTGCGCTGTAATATGAACGATGCAGAGTTGTTGGACCAAATTTTTTTTCCTGTTCTTTTTATTGTTTACTTACTACTACTAGTTATTGTTGTTTATATTTGTTAATTTTATGTGCATAATGCTTCTCAAATGGGGTTTAATGTTTTGTTAGGTACATTGAAGATAGATCATTTAGAAGATTTGTCGAGGCTTGCCTGGAGGAAACAGTGGTTGTCTATGTCGACCATCTTCTAACACAGGTATTTTTAATCTTGTTTTTCTTTCTCACTGGGAAAGACATTCTGCACATACTAACTTGAACTTTTTTGTTTATTTTACTTGATTTTCTGTATGTTTACGACTTTAGAGGAGCTACATTAAGGAAGAGACCATTGAAAGGATGAGATTAGACGAAGAGGTTCTCATGGACTTTTTCAGGGAGTACATAAGTGTTACTGTAAGTGTCAACCCCTTTTCTTTTGCTTATAGTCACTATTACTTAATATATAATCCGTACGACTTGCTTGCATATTTTTATGTGTCATGAGATACTCCTGTCAATTAATTCTGACATTTGCACATCCATTCGTGATTTTCTCGAGCGTGGCTACAGAAAGTTGAAAACAGAGTCAGAATACTGAGTGATTTAAGAGAACTCGCTTCAGCAGAGAGCTTGGACACCTTCACACTTATATACACAAATATTCTTGAACATCAACCTGACTGCCCGGTAACTATTGAATAAAGCCTTTTTAACATCTTTCTTCTTTAAAATGCAATCTTTCTTAACTTACTACTGTCTGGTGACCTCTATTGTAGCCTGAGGTTGTTGAGAAACTTGTTGGGCTCAGAGAAGGAATACCACGGAAAGATGCCAAAGAGGTATGCAACTATATTGCTTTGGTTAAAGACTCCCGGAATTAAACCTAAGGCATAAACTACAAAAAAATAGGCAAAATGGAAAGTCATGATACTAAGCACCACTTTCGAGTAAAATCTACACGGCTTAAAACTAGTATCATAACGTTCACTTAGAAGTTCTTATTGCAAAAAAAAAAAAAAAAAAAAAAAAAGGGACGTTTGCTTGGAAGATATCATATGCTAACAGATAGCTTCCCACTTCATATTAGTAAACCATTTTGAGCGTAATCGCGGCGAAATGATTTTCTCATCTTATTTGTCAAAAGCCCACGGATGATTCTCGGTGCTTAGTCTTCTAGTTTAGGACAGTTCATAAATGAAACAAATTTTGTTTGGTCTTTATACGTTTGGTGCAAACTGTGTGATGCTTTTAGAGAAAGGAGCCGGAGTTGAAACTTTTGTAATGTCCTTGTGCAACAGGTTGTACAAGAGTGCAAAGAGATTTATGAGAATTCTCTAATTGATAAAAACCCACCAAAAGCTGGTTTCGTTTTCCCAAGAGTGAAGTGCTTATCAGCTTCCAAGGGATCCTTATGGCGAAAGCTAACATAGGATTCTCCGAAAGAAAGTCTGCCTATATTATGTGTTTGTAATCTAGTTGATTGAGTTTCATATTCTTTTTCTTTTTTTTCCTTTTTTTTTTTTTTTTCTCTTGGGTATAATTTTTTAGTTGTATTTTTTTTTTTTTTATCCTCTTTGAAGGGCTAATTCCTTGGTTTGTACATGAAATTCGATAGGAGAATGACACCCCTGTCCGTTCTGTAAATTAGATGGAATTTGTAACGGAGGAAGAACTCAAAATTTTATTTTATTTTTTTAAATAATATCCATCTGATCACGTGTTGTCTGTTTTGAGAAAGCTCGTACTAATTTTTGTTACAAATTTGTACCCTGATTCTGTCTACTTCACAACCTCGATTTTGACCGCCACGACGGAAGATCATGATGATCCTCACCTCTTTTTTTATAACAGAATTTTATTAAAACTTTATTACGAAACTTCAAAAAAACCGGGACGAAGCTATTAAAGAAAAAAAAAAACTCAAAAGAAACTTATTTTCCCTTGTTATATTATAAGAATTAGTGATACATATGGAAGAAGTTGACAAATTAGATAGAAAATTAATTGGCCTTAAAAAAAAAACATGAAAGATAGAAAATTAATTGGCAGGTACAATAAAAGAATGATATTGTGCGCGGAAAAACAATTTGAGTATAGATACTTTTAAGAAAAATTATTAATAGATATCAGTTAAATTTGGAGTGAAATGAAAAAAAAAAAATATATATATATATATATATAATTGAGAGGTAGAAAGAAAAATTATTTAAATATGAAAACATGTTTAAAAAAAAAAAGATTCTGAATTGTTTTAAACGGGGTAAAGAAAAGAAAGAGAAAAATAAAAAATGAAATGACACGTGATAGCTAGGTAAAAGTTAGATGAAAGCATTATAGAAGACTCATTGACACTTTTAATTATGTAAATAATAAAAGATAAAAGAGAATGAAGTAAAAGACAAAAGATAAAAGATTTATGTTCTCATCTAAATTGACGGTGCAATGCATTTTCTGTCAAACATATATTTGGTATCAAACAGAATTTTTAGACGCATGCCTTTTCGTACATATTTGATGTTTGTATGAAGTTTCGTTATTTTCTCTCTTCAAAATGTTAAAAGCTTCATCCTTTTAAAGTTTGTGGGAAAGTTTTAGGGCATAAATTAAAAAAAGAAAACAAAAGCACAAAAAAAATGTTATGTGCGTGTGTGTGTGTGAATATGGTGAATAAAAGCATCAAAGCAAAGAAGCCACATTAGCATTTGTCGTTTGTATGAATTGGACGTCGTTTACTATCTCCCTGTCCATGCCTTGAGAAAAGGGAAAAATTTTTAAAACTTAGAAAAATGACTCACTGTTCCAGCCCAAAAAAAAAAAAAGGGCTCAGTGTAATTGTTATGTCCTATACGGCTAAACCAACATGATCATAAAAACAAATTTCCTGTCCCCACGAAGTCTTTTGAGAAAAAAAATATACCGCTACTAAAACTCTCTATCCTCTTTTTTATTCCACTCTCTTGTTGAGATATCATGTTTGATGTTAACATAATCAAAAAAATTCTCATAGCCTAGCTTTTTTTTCCCTTGGATGAATTCATTATCTCATAAATTAGTTATCTACTGCTGTCGCCAATAAACCAATAATAAAAGAAAAGGAAGAAATGAAAATTCTTCTAAGAAAAGGCTTTCAAACCAACAGAATATAAAAAGAAGACAAGAAAACTTTATAAGAAGCATTTTATCACAAGGGTTTGGTCCACTAACTAGAAACCAATCCCAATTATTCTTATTACATATAGTATGTTGTTATATAATATTGCACCATGCATGCATAAGTTTCTTCTCCATGAAGAAGAAGAAGAAGAAGAAGACTACATAATTTTCTAGAGTGACAAGATCAGCAGTTAAACCGCAAGAGGCGATTCGGGAGATTCAACCGGATTTGGACCGCTCGGAACTAATCGTTTCACACGCCATCTTGACCGGATTTTCGACGCAGAAACTTCTGATGGAATAGTTGCTCCTACTCTTGGATTTTGTTCATGATTTGGACCACTCGGGACTAGCCTTTTTATCTCATATTTTGGCACAAAATTTCCCACAGCAAGCTTTGGCAAAACATGGATATCATATTTGTTGGCTCTAACAAAGGACAGCATCATAAAAAGAGTGAAAGCTATGGTTGTCAAAGAATTGAAGAACCCCATTTTTTTTTTTTTTTTCCTATTTTTAACCTGGGACTTATGATTCTAAAATTCTAATGTGTGTATGTATGATTGTGAGAGGGTGTATATATATATATATATATATAGACCGAGAGATGAGACTAGGTTTGGTTTGTATAACAGGTTTAAAGCCACAATTTATTCCGTAAATTCAAATTTTTGTGAGAAAAATATAGAAAAAAAAATTAAATGAGTTTAAAGTGGAGTGCCAAGCTAGATATTAAAAAGATATAAAAGATTAATTTTCGCTTTATTTATGGACCATAATGAAATGATAATCTTTTCCAATGAAATAGCCGCAATAAGCTATTTATTCTCTCTCTCTCTCTCTCTCTCTCTCTCTCTGTTTTTTTTTAGTACTAAACTAATTCCATTTATTTCCCTTCCGATACAATTCTCATCTGTGGGCATTTCAAAAAAAAAAAATTCATATGTGGGCAAAAATGCTGGAAAAATTATTTGAGATTTTATGAAAATAAATACTAATTAAGATGGATGACATATCCCACAATCAAAGATTTGAGTAATCAGAATTAATCCACTAGAAAAAATATATATAACATTTAATCCACTTTTTGCCTTAAACAATAATCTACGTTTTTTCCCCCCCTAAAGGCGTACAATTAATAACCTGGATTGATATTATTCAAAAAAAAAAAAAAAACTTGGATTGATATAATTAAAATTAAATGGGAAAACAAGAATTTGGATTTAAACAGCTGTAGGGTCAATCATAATTTTCTCCAAACCATCGATATTGTCCCATTTTGGTCATTAAATACTTAAAAGATGGATTTTTTTTTTTAATTTCTGGATAGAATTCCCCTTGGTCGGTTAATATTTGGAATGTGTATTATCCCATGCCGAAATCAGCAGGAGATGACGTTTCAACACAAATCCATTTTATAAATACATGTATAGATATAGATAAATATATCCCGCAAAAAGTACGTAAAGAAAAAAACGAAAAGATAACAAATATTAAAAACTTAAACCATAGACCCCCCCAAAAAAAAAGGAACACTTCTTTTATGCCCTTGAATTTTACTGTTCCAAATTTCTGTTAAAGAATATAGTTATTACCTTTTTATTTTTTCAAGTAAAGCAAACAAAAATGTGAAATATATATGTGTTAGACTTTGGAGTTATTTCTTTGGTAGTGAAATGATTTCCCAAATAACAAATAGCAATTAAGTTCCAGTACTACATTTTAATAAGTTCTAATATTTGGGGTTATATTCATGTAACCTACATTGTATTTATGGTTATTTATCTGAAGTTATGTTGATAATGAATTCCACTAATATTCGTTTTCGATCCCCCTAAACACACAACCAGTTTTTTCATATTTAATTGTAGACAATTATGATAAGAACTTATCTACTCATGTATTTTTTTTTTCCCTCATAGGAAGAAAATATCAAGATAAATTATTGAGATTACAGTCACATGGTAAATTCTAAGACCCAATTTTGTCATTTCCACTATTGTTGTAGTTTTTTTTTTTTTCCCCTCTCTAAAAAAGAATCGCATACAAAGTAAAATAACATGCTCGAATCTTAGACCACTCTCTCAATAAAAGTCTAAAAAGTAATCACATCGTCCACCCTTTTGGGGCTCCACTTTTGTTGTAGGTTGTAGTGATGAGTAAAGAGTTGATTCTGGTTTCATCATCCTCAAGGGAAGCCTACTACTTAATGAATAATGAGCTTATCCTAAAGCTCTTCAAAGAAGATTGGATTATGTTAAGAACAAACGATATTATCTAGTTAGTTTAAATCACTACAAATAACGACAGAGCCAACGTTCTAATTTAATAATGGCATATATTAAAAACTTTTAAAGATCAATTATCTGTATAGATGACTAATGAGCTTTTAGAGGAAAGAGTGAATTTTTTTTTTAATGGTGGCTAACTGATTATGAGTGTTGGGTAAATGAAAAATCATCAAAATTTAAACCTATTTTAAAGAAAAGAAAAATATGAGCAGGGCGATTGTCCCTACTTATTTACACTTGTTTACGACATTGACTGCCCTCTATTTGAGGCTATTGATTATGAATATCAGACTTAAATATGTCATTTAATGTCTTAAGAGTAAAAAACATTCTTATCACTTTATCAATAATTAAAAATAAAAGTTTTAATTAATCAATTACAGGCTTGCAGCTATAGTCGGGTCCCAAAAAAGACTTCAATAAGTCGTTTCAGAAATTACATTAAAAAAAAAAATGACATCCATCACATCTCATACAAATAAAGATGAAAACGACGTAAAAATGCCGATGATAATGTGAACATTTTCATCCATGCATACAAGAGTGATCGACGTCACCCAATGAGTCCTGTCATAATAAAGCTTGGGACAAAACAATTATCTTCTCAATTCTTTTTTCCTTTATTTCTTTACCATCATCAACCAATCCCCAAAATTCAACAGAGATTTTTTTTTTTCCACAATATATAAAATATATACATGCACCATACATATATTTATTTATTTTATATATATCCCTAGACCAACTGAAAATCCGAAACTAACTGGGTGCCAAAGAGAGGTAAAAAAACCAGACTCGATAACAAAAATTTAGAACAAAAACAAAATTACAAATTTAGAAACCTCTAAAACTTCAGAGTTTCTGGGAAAATCCAACGATCCAGAACAAACCCAGATAATTTCTCATCAAATTCTCCCAAAACCATATCAGAAATCCTCTCAAAACCCCATTTCAAGACTCTTCCTTAAACCCTCCTTAAACCCCAACAACAACAAAAAAAAAAAAAATCCCAGGACACCAATGTTCCTCCAAACTCCGTCGGTGAAGAAGGCTATCTCCACCGCCGCCGCCGCCGCCATGCTGATCCGATCGATCTTCCGCGAATACTCTCCTCACGAGATACAACATTTAGTACTCACAAGCCTCAAAACTTTCCTCGAATCCTTCTCTTCTCAACTAATATTAGTCATCGACGAATTCGACGACGTTTTCAAACACAATGACCTCTTTAAAGCCGCCAAGACATGTCTCCGGCCCACGACCGTAGACATCACGAGGTTCAGAGTCTCACAACCTCCAAAACAGAACCACATTTTGATCACCATTGATGGGAATGAAGAGATCAATGACATCTTTAACGGGATCGAACTGAAATGGAAATTGGTCGCCTTGGTTAAGTCCGAGCCCTGCCGATTCGAGTTGAGCTTCGACAAGAAGCACAAAGAGGTGATCTTGAACTCAAACTTGCCATGTGTGTTGGAAAAGTCCAAGGAAATGAAGGAAGAGATCAAGACTTTGAAGCTCTCGACACCGAAGGGCGGTAGAGGTTTTAGGCCAAGTGGCGGAATGGATGTGTGGCGATTGGTGAATTTCGACCACCCTTCAACATTTGAGACTTTGGCGATGGATTTCAAGGTCAAGAAGGCGATAATGGAGGATCTTGAGAGGTTTGTGGAGGGGAGAGAGTATTATAGGAAGGTCAGGAGGGCTTGGAAAAGAGGGTACTTGTTGTTCGGGCCTCCAGGGACGGGGAAGTCTTGATTGCTGCGATGGCGAATTATTTGAAGTTCGATATGTATTACTTTGAGTTGATGAAAGTTCGGAGTAATCTTGAGCTTAAGAGGCTAGTGACTTTCATGGCTAACCGCTCGATTCTTGTTGTCGATGACGTTGATCGCTCAGTCGCACTGCAACCTAGGTGCGGCAATGCTATGGCTAATAGGAATTTCCATTCATCTAATCGGAAGAACCATAAGGTAATTCGTCCCTTTTTGTGTCTGTGATTAGCATTTCTTGGTACACAAATTAGTTGTCGAATGTTTGAACCGCTTTGCATCAGCGATGAAGGTTCATTCCCTATTTTCAGGTGACTCTGTCAGGATTGCTCAACTTCCTAGATGGACTGTGGTCAAGCTGTGGGGAAGAGCGGATCATAGTATTCACAACCAACCACAGGGACCATCTAGATCCCGCTCTGCTCTGCCCTGGTCGAATGGACATGCACGTCCACTTGTCATTCTGCAGCCCATGCGGGTTCAGAACGCTTGCCCGCAACTATCTTGGGATCGCAGAGCACCAGCTTTTCGCAAACGTAGAGCGGTTACTAGAGACGACAAAGGTGACTCCTGGCGAAGTAGGAGGGCAGTTGCTGAAGATTGAGGAGCCGGAAGCTTCACTTGTAGGCCTAATCGAGTTCCTCGAAAGGAAGAAAGGAAATGGAACTCAAAGCTCCTGAGTTAGCAAGGCGGAGATGGGAGAATCAGTAGGACAAGAAAATGGAGAAGAACAGGAGGGAAAACAGAGCCTGAGAAGTGACGAAATAATTGTTGAGAATCAAGATTGTGTCCTATTTCCCAAGTAAATAATGGTAGTAGCTGGATAATGTATTGGAATGTCCGATTGGGAGCATTTTAAAAATGGTTTTGTTTTGTAGATGAGATAGAAATGAGATATTTTTTTAAAAAAAAATGTTTGATCGTATTTCTAAAGAGATTAGGTTGAGTGATGAGAAAAAGTAAAATTGAGCTCGAGTATATTTCTAAATATATTTAGTACGTGTACCAACCCTAGAAAATGAAAACGAAAATGAAAAACATTTAATCTGCTGCTTCTTCTGATTTTATTTTTCTTTGCTTTGAGTATGTGGACTTGTTACAATTGAGGGGTGACAGAATTTGATTAGTACCATTTAATGAAAAAGTGGTTATGGTATATTGAATCATGTATGGAACTAGTAATCAGCCAACAAAGAATGGAAATGAATAAAAGGGAACAGAAACTGGAAAATCTTTAAGATTTCGCCATGGCACTTGTAGTTTTAAAGACAATCCGACATAATTTTAAAACATTGCTCCAAAAATGACAACCTTTCTTTCTTTCTTTTTTTTTTTAACTTCGGGATCAAATCTTTAAACGCTGTTTCAAAAATGACCTTTTTTTCAATTTAATAATGAAAGATAAATGGCCTCTTTTTTTCAATTTAATAATAAAATATTCAAATTGTGATAAAGTCATATGTAAAATTACAACTAAGCTAAGATTTTCAAAATGCAACCTTTGAGAAAATGTAGTAGTTTGTACCCTTAAAAGACAAAAAGGGAAAGTGTTTTTTTTAGATACTCTCAATCCTTGGTTTGTCACCGTTGTTTCTTAGTAACAGAAATACACGACAGCCTATACATATTAAGCACAACCCCATAACAAACGATATTGCTCAACAGTACAAAGTTTGTGCTTTAAGAATTTCATGAAAACTAGTAAAACGCTCCCTTTTTCTTAACTTGCTTTCTTTTTCAAGGATAAGAGTGGCGGGTAAACTCGTTATCAAGTCACAAAAACACTCGGAAAATTTCGGCAACGTTCAAGTTTAAAGAGAAAATTAAATAAAATTAGATCCTCGAGAAAAGTAACACCGAAGGTTTTAGCACCCAAAAAAAGAGGTTCGCGAACCCAATTGCATTTAACTTGGTGACATGTCAGAGTAAGAGTAAGTACACCACCAAGTATTTGTTTTGCAAGTTACTAAATAAAATGTGGGGCTCTCCCTGTCAAAAACCACACACAAAAAAATAATAATAATAAAATAAAAAAAAAAACACACACACACACACACACACAGAGAAAGCTATAAGAAAAAGCACGGGAAATACTAAATCACCTCAGAACCACCAAAAAAGCCAAAGCCAACTTTTGTGGAACTAAAGGATTCTCCACTACATTTTTTGCAAAAACTTCAAGTATATCCCACCCTAGCTGCTCTTTATTTCTGTCAACTCTATATTTAAACTTCCACTTGCTATCCCTGAAACATCATCGGAAAAAAGCGCAGCCTTGGTTTTCAGAAGAATTCAGCGAAAAGAATGAAAGCAAATGTCTCATACGTTACAGGTAAAATCGCTAGCATGCTTTAATAAGGCATGCGGTTAAGGGCATGAGCAAGGTTCAATCGAGATGCAAATGAATCTTTGACAAAGTAAAGAGAAGAGGAAATAGTCAAAAAATATACTTGCCTCAAAACTATCAGCAAGTGTTGTCTGAATATATTAACTAGAGTCTCTGCGTTCTCCTTAATAAACACCGGAGAGCGTGCTATACGGCCATTTTCATTTCTATTTTCTGGTGTGGATCATAGCCGATGAGTGTGAAATCATCAGCCACAAAAGAATCTATATCCTTTTTATTAGGATTGATCTTTAAAATCTGCATTGGTATAAAGTAAATGGTCGTTAAAGAACATTGCAAGTACAAGTTTAAAGGATTTCAGAATAAAAGAGCCGTTTTTATAAACAGTAAAGTACAAACATAGCTTTTGCTAAATGTTGTTGTGCTTACAGGGAAAGGCTTTGGCAGTTTCTGAAGCTGCTCCTGCAGAGGCCTGACATGGTTGCGGTAAACATGAGTATCCCCGAGAACATGGATGAAATCACCTGGAGCTAAACCTGAACAAGATCAAAGGCCATAATTAGAAACTGCCTCCAAAGATGAACAAAGCAGAAGCTTAAATCCATCACCGTAAAAGGAAATGCACCACTACAGTTGCTTTCTATATTTGTAATACCACCGGATTTTTGAAAAAAAGCGTGCCCTGGGGCTATTCTGAATTCATTGAACAAAGTAATTGCATAATGAACCGTTACATTGAAGAACAGTTATCCTTAAACATTTCAGAACCGAAACAAAAACAAAAACAAAGGGAAAAGGATGAGGAAAACAGAGAAAGGGACAAGACACTTGTCGAGTTTCATAATTTTTTAATTATTTTATTTTTATTATTATTATTATTTTTTTTTTTTTTTTTTTTTGTGAACTTAAGATAAATAAAGAATTCAAACGAAAGAAATGAAGGGAACATAAAAAATTTACAAAAGCCAACAGTAAGACCAAACAGTACAAATATTAGCTAAAATTCTATGGTAGGTAATACGATTCCAACAAATTTATATGCCAAAAAACGAAAACTGAGATTGTTGGAGAATAACATACCACAAACATGAGCAATCATGCATGTCAGAAGTGAATACGAAGCAATGTTAAATGGCACGCCCAGGCCCATGTCAGCAGATCGCTGATACATCTGACATGACAACTCCCCATTGGCTACATAGAACTGCAGAAACAAGTCAGAAGATGTGCTCATTTTGAAGAGAAAGTGGAGACGAAAACAAAAAGAGTACTATTTCACACTTACCTGAGCAAACATGTGGCAAGGTGGGAGTGCCATCAGTTTGAGATCAGCAGGATTCCATGCTGAAAGTATAATACGTCGATCATCTGGATAATTTTTTATCTTGTCAATAACATCCAACAACTGATCAAACCCTTGGCCAGTGTAGTCAGCATGCATGTCAGTATACCTGTGCAAACATACGAATATAGCTTGAAATCCGAAGCTAGGCTTCATTGTTATGAGAAAGTATATATCAACCTGTAAACTCAAATATAGTAGAATCTACTTACCTAGCACCAAAGTGCCTCCACTGAAACCCATAAACCGGCCCCAAGTCACCTTCTTCTCTGTCTGTCAAACCAATGCTGAAATCGAGGATATACATAATATTTAAACCTTAAAAGTCCAATAGACGTGTGATATATTAATGAACAGAACAATGCTTACCCATCCAAGTACTCTCTGGATGCGTTGCCGTCCCATATATGAATCCCTTTCTCCTGAAGGACCTGTCAGGTATCGCATTTCTCAACTTATAATTCATTTTTCATGATTTAACTTAAGGGCTGATTAAAAGCGAGTTAGTGTTCAGTATCAAAAGTAACGGAAACATAAGAAAATCATAGCCAGGGAAGACAAGAAACAAGATCAACAAACCTTTGACTCTTTGCAAAATATACAACTGAATGTATTTTATCTCCTAAACAAGTGTAAGGATTCATTCAAGAGTATAAGTATTATTGTTTGAATAAGAGAAAAATTTTAATTTTTCAAGCATTAGTGAAAAGATTGTTTTAATGTGGAGATCATTACCTTCGCACTTGTAGAACCACTTATGAACCACAGAAGTTCTTCAACGACCCCTCGCCAGAATACTTTCTGAAGAACAAAGAATAAAAACAGACGTCAACGTCGATCTTAAAACAAGTTAAGAAATACCTCTGTTTTTTTTAAGATATAAACCAAGAGAGAGAGATGTACGCACAGATGAATTAAATTCAATTGCAAAGAGCAGCAAAACACAAATGTCAAAAGGGAAATGTTCATGCCTTGGTTGTAAGAAGCGGGAAAGTCTTCCGCAGATTGAACCGCATCTGGAGGGATACAGAGGACAATGGAAATTAGTGTGTTGGATCAGTTTCGAAAAAACGGAAACACTAGAAAGACATTCTAAACTCTGAGATTAACATTACCTGACAACCAAATTTTGACAAAGTACCCGTCCCTGTCCTGTCATCCTTGGAATTTCCATCCGAGATGATATCTTGAACAAGTCTTAAATAAAGGTACTCCTCATGTTTGTCAAAAGTCATCTTGGGCAGGAAAGAGAACTTCTTTACCTCAAATTTAGTGAAATCCGACTTATTATCAACTGCCAGATCACTGTTCTCATTTGGGGATTCAACTGCAGGAGCTCTCACACGGACATAAGTAGTGAAGGAAAAACGTATTTTATTCTCCACCATAGGGAACGATGAATACCATGGCTGAAATGCAGAAGTATCAATGGCAGGGATGAAAGTGTCGCATTCAATGCTGGTCTCGATTTCAGTAATGTGGATCGCATCGCAGCTAGCTGCATTGAGAGCCTCCCTGCACAGAGGGATAATGCGAATCAGAATGAAAGCATCAAGGAAATTGAAAAGGAGTGAAAAGCAAAACAGCAACCAATATCAAAGTCCGACCTAAGGATTTGACCACCCCCAATGACGAACACTCGCTCAATGGACAAACAGTAAGGGGAAGCAGCCAACAACTCCAGAGCAGAAGCCATGCTGCCACATATCACAACATTCTCAGCGGTAGCGATATCAAAACTTCCAGAACGAGTCAGAACGACATTGAGGCGACCAGGCAGAGGCCGGTGCTCAAGAGGAATGCTCTCCCACGTTTTCCTACCCATTAAAACAGCATTCTTTTTCCCGGGATCCGTAGTGGCCATGGTGATTTCCTTAAAGAACTTGAGATCGGAAGGCAATCTCCAGGGTAGTTTTCCATCCTTACCAATCCCCATTTCCCGGGTTGCAGCCACAACAACTTGGTAAGTCCTCTGAGGATTACTTACCACATTTCCATTTCCATTGCCATTTGCACTTATCAAGTTTTCACCAGCCATTGTGGAAACCAAATGCCCAAAGAAACTTAAACTCGGCAGATTAAACCGACGACCACACAGCCAATTTTCGTGGGAGTGCGATAGAACCTAAATCATTCACAGAAAATTATCTTTAAAAAATATAATAATAAAAGATACCCACTTAAGAAAACAACAAATCAATCTTCAATGTGGTCCGACATGAAAAAGTTAAGACAGAAACTCACATTTTTTTAAGGGGAAACAAAATGGGGAAAAGGGCTCAGAAAAGATATGCATTCACGCCTAAAAAGGAATCGAGAATAACGAGAACACGCCAAACTAAGCATTCTCACTAGGAAAATTCTCAAAATTCAAGAAATTCTTAACCTACAGAAAAAAAAAAAAAAAAAAACCCCAGAAATTGTAACTTGTTCATACTTCATTAACCCAAAAAACAAAACAAAACAAAACAAAAAAAACCAATTTTGCATGCAGAAATCTGTTGCTGAACTAAAGAGTAAAGACACAGGAAAAAAAAAAAAAGAAAAACAAATTATATAAAAAAACCTTGACAGAAAGTACATGCAAACTGAAAATAATCCACAAAAACAACAAGAACAGAACTCCCATTAAACAAAACATAAGGACATCAAAATAGATAAAGAGCAAAATGCTGAAGAGTTGTTACCGACCGATCTCCACTGGAGCCGCGAGATACCTGCAGTGGTCGGAAGCCCAGATTTTCCGGCGATGCGAGAGGGAATTAGGGGTTTGACTGTGATGCTTAGAGAGATTACAGAGCTCAAAGTCAGAACTCAGAATAGAGGGAAAATACAGAAAATGTCGAAAATAAGAAATCGCAAAAAAAAATAATAAAAATAAAAATAAATGCGATTTCAATACCTGAAAAATGCGAAACCGAAGCAATTAGAGGAGCGAGGAGAGAGAAAGGAAAAGCGACTCCGGAGAAGAAACTGAGGAGAGAGAGAGAGAGAGAGAGATTCTCTGACAAACCGAAAAAGAAAAATCCAAAAGCACAGTTGACGCGGAGAGAGGGAGAGAGAGAGAGGGAGAGAATTATCCTAATGGTGGTTTTGTATGGAGAAATTGTATAGAATTCCCCCTCTACAGACATATGCACCAAAAAATTGTACGTGTAGGAGAAGGCAAAATCTTGTCGTTTAACTTACTAAACTGCCCCTCATTGTGTCCATATTTACTAAAGTGCAACTCCATATGACAATTTATTATTTTATCGGTCAGCTCATTTACTCGGAAGGGCCAGTCTTAAATCAGCATAAGGAACACGATTTAAAAATATTCGACATTGAAAATGTATTACAAAATTTTAACTTATGGCGGATTTAAGGTACGGCGACGGTATTGGATTTAGAAGTATTTATCCAAATTTCGTTTTCTCCTTATTATTTGACAAAGTCGAAGCTCTTCTATCTATCTGATTCTTTTTATCCATCATTTTTGTGTGTAAACTAAAAAAGCAAACATAAATCAATCATATAATTTTAAAAAATGTTTGTTCGACATTTAAAAATAAGTCATTTTTTCTTCTCCTAAGTTTGAGTAAAACAAATTAGAAGTTTTTTATAATTAGATATGTAAATCCAGGGAAAACCCGTGAATCAAATCAAAGGATTCTCTTTGGATTACACGAAATTTTATTTTATACACATGTGCTGACTTATGTTTATTTTCTATTTATTAAGTCATTCCTTTATCTTTAATTCAATTAGATATTAATGTAAATGAATCATACCCGTTTATCTGTCATGTTTAATTATGTATTATTTTTGTACCAGATATATTATGCATAAGAGTGGCCAATGACACGGTTGGTTAGTGAAACCAAACTATATAATACGTGAAACCAAACTATATAATACATGAATGATCGGTGGACAGTTTTGATGGTGATGAGTTGATCCCTAACCGAAATCGATCGCATTTCTTTTTTTTGTTTTGTTTTTTTTTTGTCCGGCTCCAGCTACTTTTCTTTTTTTCTCTCCCTTTCTTCTCATTCTCCGACATCTTTGTCTTCCCCAACTCCCACAACTGCAGCCTCCCAATGCTCCTATAGTTAATATGTTATTTCTTCTTCCCTTTTTTTTATTTATTTATTGCTATTTATTTATTTATTCGTTCGTAACATAAAAACAATACAAAAAACAAAAAACAAAAACAATTAATTTGGTAAATGAGGAACCCGAGATTATCCCGAATTTGTGACGGGAAACCCACTACATTCTCGTCAACTTAAATGGGTTAATGGAATAGGGATGGATATTGTTTTTCTTCACACAGTAAATTGGCGAGAAGACCACCCCGTCTTGTATCCGTCTCATTGTTATCCCTATATGTAATTTTATTTTTTTTGTCTTAAAACTCTTTATTTATATGATATTTTGATCTTAGTTTTTTTTTTTTTTTTTTTTTTGGGTAGATACAATGACTCCAAATTATAAAAAAGGATACAATTTGGTCCTTCAAAAATCACCTAGGGCTTATTATTCTATCACTACTATCATAATCCCTAAATGATCATTCTTGTTAGTTCCAAACCCTTTGAAATTACTGCTAAAGCCATTCCTCTACCATTGAATTCTGCTCCTTTAAATTTTGTGTTGGAAATTCACCTATTAAGTTGCAAATATGGTTATGGATTAATTACCTTTTTATACGTAATATTTGTATTTATTCTGAAAATGGTTCATGATTCATGCATTTTAAATTATTGTATTTTATACCTTCGAATTACATTTTAATACACAAATTTATAAATTAAATTTTCTCGATTAATACTTTATTTTGACTTTAAAAAAATACTTTCAGTTAAAATCTTGGGGTATTTACCTTTTATATATATATATATATATATATATATCCCGCATTTGCTTTTATTTAGAACCTAAATTTCGCATATAGAAGTCTCGTATTATAAGATTACAGTAATATTTAAATCAATACATTTTTATCGATCATGATTTTGACATCAAAATGCTTAAAATGCCTTAAAAAAACTTAAAAAGTTAAAAATTGAAAAAAAGGAGAAAATAAAGGCGTTTTAACTAGTGCATGTAATTACATAAACCGTTTATTTTTGAAACACCCATTAAAATATGATTACATTTTTAATTTAGGTTAAGTTTAATTATCTTAAATAATATCACTTCAGTATTAAATAGACGGAATATGACATATTAAGTGTTTTTGCTAACAATTTAAAACTCGAGTGGTGTAAGCACCGATTTTTAAAGTTTAAGAGAAAAATTACAAAGACACTAAATTTATACGGAAAAAAAAAATCTATCTTAAGTGAATGGAATAGGACAAAGTAGCGTTTTTGTTAACAATTTAAAATTCGATAAAGCTTTAATTACTAGTTTAAATTTGAAAAGATATTAACACTAATTTCAAAATTTAGAGAACAAAGTTATAAGAATAAAAAAGTTTAGAAGTAACAATAAATATGTCCCAACAACAACAACAATAATAATGACAATAATAATAGTGACAACGGAGGGGAAAAAAAAGTGTGTTTTACAACGAAAGCAAGGCTATTTTTGCAATTAGAAGTAACATCAGAGGGTAATCAACGTATTGAAGTAATTTAAATGAAAATTGTATTATCCATAGAACCAAGCGGGCCCAACCTTACCATAAAAAAAAAAAAAAAAAAAAAAAAAGGTCCCTATCTAGAAAAAAGGGGCAAAAAATGCAAAAAAAGTGTGCTAAATAAATAAAATAAAAGTAACTCGTTTAATTAATCTCTAAATTTTTTAAAGGTGATGTTTTGATCGTTATTATTATTATTTTTTTTAACAAGATAACCCTAAACTCCTATTTTTTTAGCCAAATTCAGTCTTTTCCGAAAAAAACTAACAATTGATCATGTGATAAGTACATTTCGTGCTTTTTGAATGTCAAAAAGGTACTTTTCTTCTTGGGGGAGGGGAAACCAAATCAGATCGGAACTCAGGTGCTAGCAGGGGGGTTTGAACCAGATCAGAGCTGGGATGAAAACCTAGTAATCCGGAGGATTAGGGAAAGGGGTGCGAAAACCTAGAAACTTAACGGGGAGGGGGGATTTGATATGGTTCAAGAGGGAACAGTGGAGGTACGACTCGACGAGCACCGGAGGGGGGTCGATGGTAGTGAAACCGAGATCTAAATTTGAGGGGGGGGGGGGTGATTGCTCGAAACTCGGGGTGACCCAACTCGGAATTTAAGGGGACCCAGATCTACACTTGGAGGGGGCGGGGATGACCACCGGAGATGGGTTAGGAATTGCCAACCTGTCTGCAAAGGTTGGGGGGAGGGGGGGAGGGGAGGGAAGAAAGCGAGCGAAGGAAGGAGAGGGGAAAAAGGACAAGAGAGAGGGATTTATGAGAAATTGAAAGGTATTTTAGTCTTTTACTATAAAAATGTTCATTTTCATAATATTTCATTAAAAATTAAATGAAGTTTAACGAAAAGGACTGAATTGATAAAAAAAAAAAAATAGGAGTTTAGGTTATTTCAGCCAAAAATAAAAAAAGAAGAACAAAGATCAAATCATCAGCTTCAAAAAAATTAAGGGACTATTTAGACCAGCTACTCGTAAAATAATTCATTAAAGCGGGAAATTGGCAACAAGCCACTTTAAAAGGACATTATCTTTTTGGCCTCTCATTAAACTAAATCTTGATCGTCCACGTGGCAACGGTCTTCAAGATCCCATGAGCCGTCATAGAGTTATAAATAATGCCTTTTGGTTGGTGTTACTTGGCCGTCTTAATTTCTCCAATAGAAATTAACAATTAAAGCTAAATCTAAAGGGTTGTGATCTTAGCCATCCACATCATTTTCAGCCAATGAGATAGTTCCAAGTCATGGTAATTTTTTTATTTTATTTTGTGCACTTTTTTTTTTTTTTTTTTTTTTTGTGATTTATAAGATTGTCCCTAAAAAATCATGTCTTGCTACTATCCACCCAATTATAAAAGTATTATATTTTCAGTTTTTTTTTTTTTTAATCTCTAGCTTGATAAGCATAAGAGTCAAAAAGTTAAATAAGAGTACAAAAAATATAAACATGTTATTCAAGTGAGTGTTTCCACAAAATTTTCTCGTTTTTATGTCATGGTAATTTTTTAATTTATTTTTTTGTCATCGTAATCTAAAGGGTAATCTAAAGGAATGTGATATCTTTCTGTACTCCCTTTTATTAATTAATTACAATATCATATGTATAATAAATAAATATCATAATAACAATAAATAAAGATATCTTTTAAGTATGGATGCACTTTGCATGATCGGAAAAAAAATGAAGATATGTTTGATTAATAGTAGGTCATATCACTAATTTGGAAAAGAAAATGGTAGGTATTGTGGAGGAAAAAAAAGGTTAGCTTTATATAAAAACAATTTATGCCATGTAAATTTAATGAAATACTACTTTTATATCCAATATAAATGTCATATCACTATTATAGAAAAATGATATACCGTTATCTTATTGTGTTTTTATTTTTTAAAAAATTGGAGATGAAAAGATACAAATTGTATAATTTGTGATGAAATAAGTGTGAAATTATATTAAATTATGGCTGCAATTCTTATTTTGTTTGTACATAATACTAATTCAAATGTTATACATACTTTAGACTAGTTTACCACGGGGAACACGCATTTCCTCCATCCATGCAGAACAAAGCTCTGACTCCTTGATTTGCATTTGATGCTTGTTCACGCTGGCCCTAATGTTTCAATTGCTTTAGATAAATATATATATATATATATATATATGCACACAAATTTCGATGATAACAGATAATTGCTTAGTGGACTACTAATATCATTTCTTGAGTTATTTTTTAAGCTTAATTTCTGCAAAGATGTTAGCAGCTCAAGCAAGAAGATGCTTTGGGCTCTTGTCTTAAAAAATAAATAAATAAAATATGGGCTCCACCATATTGTCTTTGTGGCAAGGATGGCTTAGTGATCTCAGGGGCGTGTTTTGGCTTGTTTGATCGTGTTTATTAGCTTTCATCGAAGGTATTATCTTTATAATTGGGTTTTTTCCTCCTGTTTATAAATATTTATTTGAAATAAAATGCAATGTTGTTTCCATCATGTTGATGTTGTGTTTTGTCGTTATATAAGTATATGTATATATATATATATATATATATTCTTATGTTATAATAATGCAGATGGTCTCTCCATACTCTCATATCGGTTGTATGTCCAATCCATTAGAGTTAATTTTATGCAGTATTAGTAGTGATCTTTTTGTTGTAGATTTCTTGTCTATGTTTTCTGTGGATTATAGAGATTTTATTGAAAGAGACATATGTGTGATCGATAGTTTATATGTCTTTTTGATTTCATGTTATTGAAATTCGACGCATGTTTTATCCTCTTGTGTGCTTCATTACAATTTGCTGTTGAAACCGATCTATAAAACACCCTAAAATTTCAATTTGGCAAATTGCACCATATAAACTATAAAATCTGCATTATCAAATTAACGAATTAGGACAAGAGATTTGTACATGATCCTAGTTTGCAAAAATAACGATTTTTGTCCTTTAACAAATCTCGTGTCCTAAACTATTTAATTAGCTATTGAACCTTAATAGCTATTCATTTTAAACTTCAGTATGCAATTTGCCAAATTAAAAAATTTGGGTGTCATTATGCAAAAACGAAAAATTTAGGATCATAAGAGCATATTTTTTTCCAGACATGTTTTGATTAAGAAACATATTTTTTGAATTGAAAGGCGAGAATTTTATGAAAGTTAGCATTAACGCCCTATTTTGGTTCCTTCGGAAACCATCCAATTAGAATATGTTTGGTCAATTATGAGAGCATATTCGACATATGTGTATATACATATATACATACATATATATATATATATATTGTTCACTATTTTCACGATAAAGAACTTTTAGGCTTTCCTATTTTGGTCAATTATTGCGGCAGTGATGCGTTTGGTGAAATGCATGAAACGATGTTGAAAATGACAGACTGTTCTTGCCACATTTTAGTTTGTGAACTTTTTAAAACCTATCCAGACCTGCGGATTTTCTCAACATCATAAGATACGCGCATGAGAAAAGTGTATGCTTTTCTTCCCGTCGATGTGTTTTGTTACTAAATTAAGATGCGACAGATGTTTTTTCCGTTTGTTGTGTTTACTTATAAATTAAAGAATTAGATTTCCTAATAAATAAGCATAAGCTTGAATCAGATATAAGATACCTCAAAACTTTCTATCACAATCCATTATGAATTAGTAATCGCGTCCTAAGAGCAGCATGAATATCGCTACAAATCGTGTTTGGGTTGGATGCTTGTAACGGTACCGAGCCCGAAGCTCAAACACTAACTTGAGCGTGGGAGAGAAAAATGAGTGAGAAAGGGCAAATTGTGGGTTGGAAAAAAGAGGGGGTGAATGAGGGGAAAACGCCGATAATGCCTCTATTATCCTTTTCCTTCTAATTATTAAAAAAAAAAAAAAAAAAAAAAAAAAAAAAAAAAAGTTCTCCAGGCAATAAGTTAAAACTTGTCAACCAGATACAACATGCAGTACGAATGAATGGAAACCATACATAAGATGAAAGTTCCAAAATAAGGTATCAAAGACCCTCAAAAAAACGAACATGATCCTCAAATGTCTCCCCATGTCGGATTTTGTCTACTGATCCGTCTTCCTTAACCTATGAGCATCATTCAAGTTTTAAGAAATTAGTACATCTGAACTGCAAGTATAAACAAATATATTTAACGTTGTATGTTTTAATGAAAAATTTTTGATCTACAACAATCATAATGCTTCTTCTAAATCGAGGTGCAAAAATTTTGGTGATAAACATTTTCCCCGTCCATGAAAAACAATGCGCCACTGATAAATTGTATGAATTTGTAAGGGTATTCGGGTCCCAAAAAACACCAAACTACTTCCTATAACAAGAGTTTGAATTTTTCTGCTTTTAAAGACGACGGTCTATGGTGTAATGGACAATATTATGAGGTAAGAGTTCTATACCCAGTACTCTGGAGGACGCATTTTGAGATTATAAGTCGATGCCATGCTCATGCAGTAAGCACCAGCGTCATGAACAACCAGGCCAGCCCCCTGCAGAAGCGTAACTCTATATCAGAACTCGGAAGCCAAATCAGAGATTTAGAACTTCAGAAGCCTAGTCATCATCTGTTCTTCTGAACATCGTAAAAGTGAAGCCAAATTTTTCTGTAGAAGTCAGAACAGAAGTTGTAGCCAAGTATAGTCAACAGCTTCGTTACCTTGGCTGGAGTTGGAAGTTCTCTTTCCTTCCCCAAGAAATCAGCTGACTCACAGACAGGGCCCACGACGTCAAAAGTTGAGATCTCGGCATCAGGTGGTGGAGGAGCAACCAGCTCGATATGCTGCGAGAAAAAGCCACTAGTGGTTTGAGAAAGCAAATGAGTTTGAAAGAACAGCTTGTGCCTCATATGTTCAGTAGATGGTGCGTTGTTAGCAGCCTCTTATTAAAGTTACGCAAGAAGCTACAACCAAGTTTGGAACCTTACCTGATAAGCATCATAAAGGCTAGGACGAATTAGTTCAGCCATGCTGCCATCGATGACAACAAAGTTTTTGGTTCCGTTGGTTTTAACACCCGTTACCCGATTAACCAAGCAGCAAGTATTCGCAATAAGTGATCTCCCAGGTTCAATAATGAGATTAAGGTCTCTTGAAAGAACCAGCTCCCGAACCTAAACAAAATGTCAATGTTAAAAGTTGAACAGGATGCAAACATCAAACCTCAAGGGAAGAATATGATTAGTTCTCTTCAATACCATACCCCCAAGTTACAAACAGCAAGAGAAAAATACTTTGAATTCTTTCAACTATGTACTCCGACTAGCAGGAAGAATGATTCAGAAACAATCCTTACTGTATTGATGAGATCTCTGGGTGTCGGAAGGACAGCACCAGAATGATAATAATCAATCCCAAGTCCACCTCCAATATTCAAGTAGTTAACTTCAAAACCTTGAGCTCGAATTTCGTCAATATAGTTAACCATAAGAACTGCAGCATCTCTAAATATGTCCACCTGAAAATATTAAACGAAAGATCAAGATAAAAACAAATGTACGTTCTTTCTAATAAAAACAAGAGAGATGTCTCTAGAAGAAGAACCAACTAATGAAACCAAGTCACGATATCTTTTTCTTTGTTTCTTTGCCATGAACCTAGTCCTTCTATTGGGAACTGAAAATTATCAAAATTTACATGCATTGAACTAGTAAAGCTATCTCATTTCATCTGCGACGTCTCAATGTTGTTAATATACCTTAGTTATGGTGGATCCAAGATGGCAATGAGCTCCCACAAGTTTCAGCTCTTCAGGGTGTGCCTTCACAGCATCAAGAAACCATTGCAGCTTTTCATTTCTAATCCCGAACTTGGAGTTCTTATTCCCAGTGGCAACATATGGATGGACCTGAGAAGAGTTCGCAGATAATCACATTCACTAGTACTAATATAGAGATGTTCAGCATTGCTGCTAACTCTAGCTGCAGTATTATGCAATAAGGAGATGGAATTGCACGTCAAGGCATGGTTTACAGTTACAACATTATCACGGTGGTGGCCTGTGGTGCAGAAAAAGTGGCTTGCAACTTGCAACAAGGCTACACTTTTATTGGCACTCAAGTAAAGAGACCAGTGATATAAATTATGCTTCTTTTGAGCATGAAAACAGAAAAGTGATGGTATCACCTAGCAGAAACATAAAAAGAACTGAAAGTTTTGATTCTTCTTCTTTGGCTTTAACATTTTCCAATGCACATTCAACAATTTCTACTTCAAAATGAACAATATATGAAAGATATAATGACATGGAGATTGCATACCTGCGGGTCCACATCCGGGTTGATCCGGAGTAAGACATTAACCATCTTCCCAGCAATTCTTGCAGCAGCTACAATATTTTCTAAGTCAAATTCACTATCAACATTGACAAAAACACCTTCTTGCGCAGCTAGAACCAAATCCTCCAACAACTTGCCATTCCCATTAAAGATACATCTGCACAATCCATTAACAAACACAATACCAAATCAAGCTTAAAGTAAGAACATTGTTATTTTGCATATCAAAGCAAAGTCAACTCTTTCATATTCCCACATTTCCGCCCAGCATCAATTCCAACAAATGATTGGAAAGTTAGAAAAAGCTATTTCATCAAGAAATTGCCCGTTTGGATTTTTTTTTTTCCTTGTAATTAAGAGCAGTAAAAGCTATGCCTTTTCGGTTACTATTTAGATCCACATTTTAAAAGTTTTCTAACAAGCAATAGAAACATTATAATAGATTAAAAAAAAATCTTATCAAAGCTTAGAAATTTCAATGTATTCTTGAAATAACTTTTTTCATTGTAGCTTTACTAAAAGCTCTTCTGAAACAATAATCAAACACTAGAAACATTACAAAAAACGACAAGAAACATCTCTGCTGGGCATAAACACAAACACGTGGTGTGCAAACATTACCTGGTGAGATCTAGCTCTAAAACATTAAAAATAATAATAAATATTAACATTTAGTAAACTTAAGAAACAGCTTCAACAAAAGAAAAGAAAACCCAAACTGATTCAAAATCACAAAAAACAACAAGAGACATCTCTGCTTGGCATAAACACAAACACATGGCCTGCAAATATTACCTTGTAGGGTCAAACCCAGCTCGAAGAGCCAACCTCAGCTCATTCCCACTAACAAGCACAGCGCCACAACCGAGCTTCCTCAAATGCTCCAAAATCTTCAAATTGTTGTTGGCCTTAATGGCGTACCCAATGACGGACCTCAAGCCCTCCAAAGCCTCCTTGTAGGCCTCGACATTCCTGGTAATCTGGGGCTCGCTGTAGAGATAGAAAGGCCTTCTCTCCACCGTCTCCATGACGTCCTGGACCTTGACGCCTTCGCAGTAGAGAAACCCATCTGAGGATTTGGCGAAGCAGTGCTTGAGCGGCGTCGTTGCGGCGGCGGCGGCGGTTTTGGCCGAGTTTTGGGAAAGGACGGCTCGGAGAGAGAAGAGCTTGAAGGAAGGCCTTAGGGAGAGAAATGGGGCGTGGGAAAATGGGTTTTGTTTGAGCGGGCGAGTTAGGGTTTTGGGGAGGACTTGGGAGTGGAAGAGGTGGGGTTGTGTAGTAGCCGCCATTGATGAGCAGAAGAGTGAGCTTTTAGAACTCCAAAGACAAGATTACGAGTCAGATCATTACAAGTATAGTTGACTATAAACAGCACACAAATACACAAGTGGTCGTGTTAAAAAATAATTAATTATGATTGATTAATTAATTAATTAAGTAATTAAAGACAACACCAAACGAAAAGGCAATGATAATGCATTTTGCATGGACCTGTCATGTTTCAGACTAGCTCAGCGGCCGTAGAAAAGTTTAAGCGGCCGTAGAAAAGTTTAAGTTGAAATTTCTGATTTGAAATTTGAGTTGAGATTTATTATTTTAAAATTCACGTCTTATTAATTGTTGTGTCTGTTGAATTATTTTCTGTCATATAGTTAGAATTTAATTATATTAGATATATTAGGGAAATCATTTAAATAATATTAATTTAAATATTATTGTATTAACATTAGATTAATATGATATAAAAATTGAACTAATAACTAAAATTTGTTTCATGTTAATTAAAAAGAAAAAATTTATGTCATGTTGGTCAATAAATAAAAAAAATATGATTATTTAAATAATTTTCTTAATATATTAAATGTTAAAAATATTTAAAAAATTGATAAATTGTTAAAATAATATTAGGAGAACATCCAATAATTCAAGTAAATAAGAAATCAGATTTATACTCTTAAAATTTGAAAATGTTTTCAATCTTTTTTTTTTTTAAAGAAAATGAGGAAAAAAATGCATTTTGGTCCCTAATTTTGTGTGTTTCTTTTATTATTATTTTTAAGAAAGTGGGAGGCCATCGATCATGGAATCTGTATTCCTTGCCATTTTGTTGAGAAAAAAACAAATAACTAAGAAGGGGAGGAAGGACAAAAAAAGTTGTTATGGAGTTCAATAACCTTCTCTTCACACCTCAAACGACAAGTTCCTTTGTCTTGTGAACGTTCAACTATATAGCATTCATAAGTTAGTCTTAATTTTGAGGGGGAAAAAAAAACAATTAAAACACATTTCTCAAATCTGAATTATACATTGTTTTAAGAGTATTTTTACCTTTTTTTTATTCGGTTTTTTTTTTTTTTTTGCCTCAAAAATATGTGAGAGATAAAAGCAAGATTTAACATTTCTCAAACATATAGAGGATGTTTTTGTAGTTTTAGAAAACAAAGGGATAGTTAGAAAATAAAGGGATGGTTTAAAAACAAAAAAGTTTCAAAACGACAGGTATACTTTACTCTTTCAAAATAAATAAATAAATAAAACTTATATTATCGCCATAAAATGTTTGACCACTTGCTGCTTATGAACGACGTGTAGTTTCCGAGGTTTGCAACATTTTATGATAAAAAAGACATGACGTATAAAACCGAAACCCTTATATATATATATATATATATATATAAACTTTTATATATATTATTATATATGGATGTTCCTTCAGTGTGACATTTTGTCATGATAATACGTTACGTTTAAAGGGAAAACCCTTCTATCTAATACGAGGTAATGGGTACAAGTATTTTCAGTCGTCTATGTATACAATCGACATGTCGTCTTTCCATCTTGCTTTTAAAATTTTTTAGAAGAAACAACGTGCCGTTTTTGACTTAATCTTTTTGTTGGAAAAAAATATTTTTCTCAAAAAAAAAAAAAAAAAAAAAAAAGTCTTTCTGGTTAGAGGTAAAAGTTCACTTCTATTCTATTCTCAAAATGACATGTCGCTTTTGTGTCCAAGTTTCTTGTTATTTCATGTTATTAAATTACATATCGTTTATGTTCTACAATTTTGCAGCCTGTAACATGAACAACATAAAAAATGTATTTTCCATAAAGTGAAAAATATATGTTGTATTTTTCTTTTAAATTCTCATGTAGAGATTTATTAAGAAAGTATACCACCAATTTTCGAGTAAATCAATTATGTATATAAGCATTTAAGTTTGTATCGAACATATATTAATTAAAAAAAAAAAAAGTTGATTAAGTTGTGTTCGTATCACCTGAATTTTAAAGTCGTTACCCTCTATCATCAAAATTTTAAAATTGTATCAGGTAGGCAGGTACCGCTAACTCCCTATGTTTCATTTTTCTTTTTTTTAATAAAAAGATAGAAAAGACCACGTGTGCTCATTTGAGAGTGAAAATAAAATGCTTTGGTTTGCGTCCTTCTTGCCCCTGTAAACGGATGGAACTCTAGATTCTAAATCCCATTTTTTTCCCTTCTCATTTGGTTTGATGTATTCGATCCAATCACATCCAAAGCTATGAAACGACGGATTTGAAGATGGCTTGCAAAAGTCAGATTCTCATAGCAACAACTCCAGTTTGAAGAAGCTTGTCTTGAAACAAGTTGAAGACGAAACCTACATGCTTCGTCTGTCGAGCATCGGGTTGGGGTTCCATGGGTGACGAAAATCTTCTTCTCCAGGAAGCTTCAAGCTCAAAATTCTTCATCTAAACGACCATCCTTAGATTTTCATAGATGATCCTACAACACCCCTTATGATAGAGTCAGGTGATCGCTATTTCTTGAGATCAAGGGATTAGGGACTCTTTTTTTTTTTTTTGGAATTTTTTTTTTTGTGGAATTTCCTTGACTCTTATTTTTTTAAGCCACGGATAAGATTTTCATAAAGAAATATTAGTCATGTAAGCCTTTACAACTTGGATGCAATTACTTGGACGTTCCTCAACTTTGAGATGCAACTTGGATAGTCCTCAAACCAAAAACAATATTCAGATAAAAGTAAAATCTAATTGCGTTAATTTTTAGATAGAATATATTAACATCATATTCAGGTACACTTAATATTACAATAATAAAATTCTCAAAAATTAAACAATATTACTTTATAAAATAGATAATAAATTTATTATTTACCGAATTTATTAAAATAAAATTTACTTAATTTTAAAAGGAAAGAATTTGTAATTTTCAAACAAATGTTTAAAAATATTTTTTTGTTTGCTATATATATATTTATATATATATAATGGATAGTTATAAATTATGTCTCATTATTAAAGATATTTAATAAACTTGCATTACATAAGTTTATGTGTGAAAACAACCCATGACTTTACTTCTCAAATTTTGTTGTTGGATAAAAGTTTTTAGGATCAATCGGACAAAAATAGAGTTTGTCAACAACTAACCCATCGTAGATTTTTAAGAACGATCGAAAAACAGTCTAAAAAAACAATACCAAACTGGTCATATATATGATGAGATCTCCCCACACAATTTTCCTTTCTAATTTCACTTTCTTCCTCTCTCTCCTAACAAACAATCCACTTTTTCATTTTCTTTTAAAAATCTCTCATCCTTCTTCAATTTTCTTTTTTTTAAATACTTTTCTTCCCTATCAAACATAATGTAAGTGTCGTTTTAGCTTTTTACTCGCATACAAATGTTTCCATTCACTTAATTAATAGTCGTAAAGATAGGTTTGTGTGAGCCGTCTAATTTTATCATTTTTATGTAAATCTCAAATGAAATCTACTTTGGTCTATACCAATCAATGTTTGGAAAATGATCAGCAGTCGTGTTAGTCACAAACAATTATTCTTACCGGTCCACTTTCATTCTGTTAAATATCCTATGTACGGAAATCTTTTCCCACAAAATTTGACAAAAAAAACATCTTCATGAAAAATATATATATATATATATATAATAACTAACATCTTGATGACAATATTCAGGTCTATATTGTAAATAAATTTACAAACATGATTATTAAATGACGTAATCTTTCAATTATTTATTCAGCAACAACTAAGACTCATAGTGGAGCACCACTCTCACAAGCAATTGACTTAATTTATCATCTTAAACCAGACCAAATTAAAAATAAAAAATAAAAAAGAAAATATTGACTAATTTAAACCAACAATTGACTCTCTCTATCTCATACATAAAAATCACTTTTTCCAGAACTTATATGATACAATCACTTAAACCTGCCCACACAAATTCAGGTCAAAACCTACCTCTAAAAATTCTTTTTTTTTTTTTTTAATAAGCAGTTGAAACTCTTGAGGATCACCAAAACTTTGACAATGAATAACCGAAAATGAAAGACTTAATTTACAATCACATAAATACTTTCAATTGTCATAAAATTATGATATAACTGTCATTTTTAAGTCACACCGTATGTGCATCTCATTATTCAATATCTGAAAAAACGTTATATGGTATGATTAGTTTGGGTCCTAAAGACTCCAAATATACTCGTCAACTATATATAGGATAGCAATGAATTTTAGGAAGTTGGTTAGTTTTAGATATTTCCAAAGAAAGCAGGTAAAACTGTTGGATAAGTAATTGGTCGGATTTGCTAAGGAAAAAAAAAAAAAATATATATATATATATGAATATTAATAATAATAATTTGGAATTTTGGAGGGAGTGGCTTGCATTTCGCATTAGGCATAACAGCTCTCTGCCAATACAAAATTGTAAACTGATTCTTAACCCTAAGGACCTTGTCAAAATGACAAGGAAACAAAATCATCTCTGATTTGATATTGTTTATCTATATTTATATATATGTGTGTGTATATAAATTTAACTTTTTTTTTTGTTTCATCTCACTAAAATTAGTCATGCCAACCTCGTTGTCACAAGGCAGGCCAAGAAAGTTGAGAGATAAACGGGAAAATATATAATGCCTGCCACTTTCTCTCTTTAACTTTTCCTTACATTCTTGTCAAAAGGTTTTCTATTTCTCTCCCAAATCTTACTTTTCTTGATATTTTCCCACTTCGCTTTTGAATCTTCAATTCTTGGCTAGTTTTAGCTTCTGGGTTGTGTAGACTTTGTTGTGTTACGGTACATTTTTTCGTTCATGGTTAGGTTTTTTTACTCCGACTTTTTTTGGTTTGTTATCTGGTTTATTAGGTTTATAAGGCATAATCCTACCCCATTGAGGGGTTCTAAATTCGGGCGACTAGTGTTTGATCAAACTCTTGAGGAGATTTTTAATCATGTGTGACACAATGTCCGGACCACTTGACCGTCCCGCTAAGCCAGGTTCGTCTTTCGGAATTGCGTCTTTTGTTTGTGTTTTGTCATTCCTAAAGACTAAACTTGCGATGAAATTTAATTGTGTGAAATTTAATCATGTTTTGTTTTTGTGGAATTTAATTTTTGTAAGGAATTCGATTTTCTCCTTTGATGAAATCATAAGAAGTCATTAGCATTAAAGAACCGAAATATTTAAAGCATGAGCATTTCTTTTACCCCTACTATAAGTTACTATGTCTTCGGTTTGATTATCGAGGAAAATTTTAATCTTGAAAGTGTTGAACCGTTTGATTTTGATAAATCTTTTATCTTTTTTTCATTTTCTCATAATCCTATATTTCTTTAGCTTTCCACAGTTCTTGATTCTTGAAAACCTTATTATTATTTTGTTAACTAATAGTCATTTCGATGAATATACGTAGTTCTTGAAGAAAACTCGGAGGATGAGAAGAAGACCAGGCTTGGATCTCTGAAGAAGAAGGCGATCAATGCATCCACCAAGTTTAGGAACTCGTTGACGAAGAGAGGGCGAAGGTACAGCCGGGTTATGTCCGTCTCTTTCGAGGACGACATCGACGCTGAGGAGTTACAAGCTGTGGATGCATTCCGCCAAGCACTTGTCTTGGAAGAGCTACTGCCTGCAAAACATGATGATCAAATGATGATGCTAAGGTCATATTCTTTTTTTTTTTTTCTCTCATATTTCTTGTAGAAATTCAATTGATCAAATGAAATAATTATCCATATGATTCTAAGGTCATTATTATTATTTTGTTATTTCATCATAATTCATACAGCATCTTCAATAGATTCCAAATTATTGGCTGATGATCATCAAAAAAGGGGTCATATTTCATATGGGGAATTTCTATTAGCAATGAAATAATTGGCTATCCGTCGAATTACTATGAACCGGGTTGTCGACGTTAATCTCGACGATGCAGGTTTTTGAGGGCCAGGAAATTCGACATTGAGAAGACAAAGCAAATGTGGGCTGATATGCTGCAATGGAGGAAGGAATTTGGTGCAGACACTATCATGGAGGTATTTTTGCAATAGTTCTTCATCGAAACCCGCCATTTTGTTGCTGCCGGGTTCCTAAATCACGATGTTGTCTATGTGTCTAACTTTTTTTTCTTTTTTTCCTTCTGCTTGTTTTGTCAAAGGAATTCGAATTCAAGGAAATTGACGAAGTCCTAAAATACTATCCACAAGGACACCACGGAGTTGACAAGGACGGCCGACCTGTGTACATCGAAAGGCTTGGTCAAGTTGATCCTAACAAGCTGATGCAAGTCACAACAATGGACCGCTACGTGAAGTACCACGTTAGAGAATTCGAGCGAACATTCGTTGTCAAGTTCCCCGCCTGTTCCATAGCAGCAAAGAGGCACATTGATCAGAGCACTACTATTTTGGATGTGCAAGGAGTGGTATGTGAGGACATTTTCATTTCCGATTGCTTCCAACAAAGACGGTTTAGTTGTTTACTTAAGAGTTTATGCTTCTGCTTATACAGGGGCTTAAGAATTTCAACAAAGCCGCAAGGGATCTGATCCAGCGCCTCCAGAAGATCGACGGTGACAATTATCCTGAGGTACTCCTTTTTTTTTTTCCCAACTCAAATTTGAATCTAAATTAGATTTCTTCTTAGTTTTCTTTGTCCTTCTGTTTTTACTATATTTCTTATGAGTGATCTCTTGTTTACGACAGACCTTGAACCGCATGTTCATCATCAACGCTGGTTCGGGATTTAGGCTCTTATGGAGCACAGTTAAATCATTCCTTGACCCCAAGACCACATCAAAAATCCATGTAAGCATATATATACATATATATATATATATATATATATATATTGATGTGTTTGTGTTTACCTTAAACTAAAGGTGGCATTTTGATATGCTTTTACGGTGCTAAACAAGTTGTTGAATTATGCATCAGGTTCTCGGTAACAAATACCAGAGCAAATTGCTCGAAATTATCGACGCTAGGCAAGTTCTCTATCTGTTTTCTCGACTGTGATTGCTCGTCATTTTAAGCTTGCATTCACATTTTTGACTAATGAGGTTTGTCTAACATAAAATGAAACATTGATTTGAATTTCATCGTAACATGTTGCTTTGTTGTTGTACAATTGTACCAGTGAACTGCCGGAGTTTTTGGGTGGTACTTGCACTTGTGCAGACAAGGGCGGATGCATGCGCTCTGACAAGGGTCCATGGAACGATCCCGAAATACTTAAGGTGACTTGCCACTAATTCTTTTTTCTTTGTTGATTTGTGATTCTTCATCGCTTTTACCGGACAAGTACGGCTCAGAAAAGAGCTAAAACCCGAAAGTACTCTTTTGTAGCTTTTTTATTTTGAATGATACGAGTGGGAGATTTGGTACATGATGAGGTCGTCGCTAGTACGTGTCAACTTAGTTGGAATGTTTTAACCTCTTATGATAATAGTTATCTCCTCTCAGGGTTTATTATTTATTAACAAAAAATCACTTTTACAAGACAATGTGAATAGAAGGTCATGAATTCCTCATTTTGGTGATCCAGATGGTCCAAAACGGCGAGGGAAAATGGTCGGGGAGAACGTTAACGGGCATTGAGGAGAAGACAATCTCCGAGGATGAGAAGGCATGGCCAAAGGTACTTACTCCATAGCATAATTTTTTCAAAATTTTATTTTAGTAATCTCTTCTGACTTGTACATGTGTGATTTCTTTTACTTTTAATACTAATCATTTCACTTTCGTTTGGAATAAAAAAAAATGAAGAGATGCAATTCCTTCAACTCAGAAGCAAGTACAGATGCTTCAGATGTGAAATGCCTCTCTTCAAGATTCCCGAGGGAGTACGTAGATAACCAGAAACTCTCTCCTGTTCCAGAAGTAAGTTCTCCACACTTTTAATTCTTTTTAGGAAACAATTTCTTTTATTCTCCTGACCGCATTTTCAAAACAAGGAGATCATGAAGTTTTCTCTTCTTTGTCATCCTCTTTTGTCGGTGTCATCTTTACAGGCCTCTCCAGTAGCGAAGATTTACAAGTACACAGCTTTGCTCCCATGGTCGACAAGGTTGTCGATGCAGCTTGGCATAAAGCAGCACTACAGAACGATAAATACACCCTCACTAAAGGTACAATGACCTTTCACCAATACAATCTCTCTCGGAACTTTCATTAGAGTAACAATACTTACTTTTCGACGGAATCCCCAGATGTTCTCTCCGTTAACAACACCTGCAAGACTCCGGAAGGTGCAAGCAACCAGCTGTTTTCCGGGATTATGTCCCTCGTGATGGGAATCGTCACCATGATCCGCTTGACAAGGAACATGCCGAGGAAGATAACTGAAGCAGTAGTGTATGGCAGCCCCGTCTACTACAACGACATGACGATGAAAAGCCACCGACAGCTGCCTGCTCCTGCTATGATCTCCCATGCCGAGTACGTGACCATGATGAAGTGCATGGCGGAACTTGAAGAGAAAGTCGCTATTCTCAGCATGAAACCAGCAGTCATGCCAGCTGAGAAAGAGGAAATGCTCAACGCTGCTATCAGCCGCGTCGGTGCCCTTGAACAAGAGCTCTCATCAACCAAGAAGGTAATGACTAATTCTGACCTACAGACTTCAAAGTGAATTAAAATCTACAGAGAATTAGAATCTAATTTTAAAAAGATATTATAATTTAGTTCGTCTCTTTTTTTTCTTTTTTTTAACCCTTGGTTTAGGCACTTGAAGATTCTCTTGCGAGACAAGAGGAGCTAGTAGCCTACCTTGAGAAGAAAAAGAAGAAGAAGAAGAAGGTATGGTGCTACATATGTTTTATATATATCACTTTTGCCTACTCTTCTGGTCTCTTCCAGTCTTACAGAGGTTTTTTTTTTTTTTTTTTTTTTTTTTTTTTTTTACGTTGTAGTTTTTCGGCATTCTGTGATTGCGGAAACCATTCTGTGATTACGGAAACCATTCTGCCGGTGAGTGATAGACGTTGGGAGCCGTCGATCGAGATCGGGAAAGAACACGAGTGCTTCAACGCTCATTGAAGTTGGTGGCGATGTTGATTTTCAGCCCCACTAATGACTTTTTTTTTTTTTTTTAATTAATGCTTCAGTCTGTGTTTGCCTTTGTTTGATACTCAAGTTAAGAGCTTCTGTACATTAACTATTTTAATAGTGTGTTGTTACTTCTAAGTGTGTATATTTTGAGTAATATTGAGCACCACTCATTTTGTTTCAGAAAGATTCAATAAAATGAAGAAAATAAAATTAAAACCTATATTATCTATGAATGTTACAATTTTTTATGTATGCATTGGTTAATTTTCGAAGCTATATCAGAATGCTTAATTTTACTTTAACTCTAAACCAAAATAATTACATATATATATATATATATATATATTTTCCCTTAGTAGATATGAAAGCTTCTGGTTTCGATGTCCTCATGTTCACTCTTTTTTCAAAACGTCAAAAGGTCAATAAAATATATTTGTTACAAATCAAACTGCACAATCGTTTGAGTTCAAGAAGAAAGAAAGAAACCCGATACATTTCGCTGCAAAGGTCGGGAATCCTTCTCATTCACATCATTTAGAGGATGGTGTATCATCAGATGTAAGATCAAGGCCGGGTTTGTCAAACACTCACTAAAATGGCAATTAAGAAAAGACGCAGAGTTCCTTTAGTTGGTATCCCCTCCTCCGTCGGTACAACCACTTCACCAACAAGACTTCTTTTTCTGACAGCAAAAAAAAGCAGGCATAATCTGAGACAAAATTCGTTTATCAACCAAATAAAGAGAACTATTCTAATCTACCAAGTGCAAAAACACGCTCACGCGAATCTATCTACAACTTACCCGGAGCCGGGCTTCTTCCTGTCTGTCTATGTACGCTAGCAGTTCTTCTTGCCTCATTAAAGCTTCATAAAGAGCCTGCACCAGAAGCGCATACGACCATCGTGAGACAAAACAAATAACTATCACAGACTACAGAATGCAGAGAATGAAAATACACTCCGAAAAAAGAAATAATTAAATTAAAAAAAAAAAACCAGACTGCATAAGACTGATTTCTGTCAGAGTTACAGAATGGCAAGAGGCTTGTGTTTAAAAGTTTATTGCAAAACAATATAACCCGAACAAAACATTTTCAAGGTTCTATCACAACATATATATGTACACAGATATAAAGGGCATCATACCTTTTTGGTAGCAATTAGCTCTGCTTCCAAGGCATCAACACGACAAACAGCAGCATTAAGCAATTCCTCTTTCTCAAAAGGCATCCGAGATGGCTTCGATTGAAGTGTATCAACCTTCTCCTCAAGCTCCCCTAGCCTTTTCACTACAGCGGAGAGTACATCTGCTTCTGTAAATGCTGGAGTTGGCGAAGGGGGACGATAATCTTCATTGTTTGCATCAACAATACACTCAGTAGTATTTTGGTCAGAGTTAGGCAATGCGTCTGGAAGCTTTCTAGTTATGTGACACATCACTGAACGTAAGAAGGTCATAAAAGTCACAAAGAATGCTGTAAGCAGAATAAAAGCCCGAGCACGTAATCCTTCTCTAGTTTTTGGAGCAACGGGCACAGGAAGTGTTCCTGAAAATGGAAAATTTATTTGGCTTGAGTTTGGATCCATGAGCCATGTAAAAGTACTATTATAGATGCTCCCTGGTCCAATGTTGAGCGGGCAGAGTCAAAATTCTCATCTCAAATTGTCTTATTCGGTTATTAAATTAATATACATCAATATTGACAATTCTATTTTATCTGCAAATTAGAACCTCGCCAACTCTGTCAACATCACAGTTGATCCTTGGTTTTATGTGACATTGCGCACCCTAGGTTTTCATGATAAATGCAAAAATGTAAACTATAAATAACATTAGCATAATACTGTGGACAAAACTTGAAGAAGAAGAAAAAAACACTCATAGCAATCAGACTTTTTTTTTATGATGGAAGGGCCTATGGAAAAAATGATATAGACAGCAAATATATAAATAAATGAGTAATGCAGATAAAATAAATAAAATGAAAGAGGTGAGGGACATGAAGATCAAAAAGGGAAACCTTTGGAAGAATGTGATCGTTGAAGGGACACGTGCTTCTTCCATTCTGCATCGACGGCTTTGTCAACCATGGGTACATATTCATCATAACCCGCAAAGTTAACAGCGTAGCTTGATTTTCCAACGACCTTAGCCTGCTTAATCAGTGTCACAAAAGAACATCAGAAAGAATAAAGACTCACCAGAATGGTGAACAAAATCTAAAAGTACATATATTAAGATTCTCACCCCATATTTATAGTATTCTAGGTAAGACTACTCACAAACGTATTATATCATGATAAGCATAGAACAAGAATTATAAAATCTACAGCAAAAAAACAGAAACGCATGTTACTTGAAAATACAAGAAAGAATCACAAAATTCTTCAAAACAATTGTAAGAAGTTCCCATCTTAAACTCGTGCCAAAAAAGGACGAAAAAGGGCATAGGGAAAAATCACAGTTCTCAGTGATGTAAGTCAACATACAAATAGTAATAAATAGAAATCACAAAATAAAAAAATGAAAACCTACTTCTTCACGAACAGGAGTCAACCGGAGATGTGAATAACTCTTTATTGCTTTCGGGGAGGCAATATCTTCAGCTTCAGAGCCTGACTCAGCAGTGGATGTATCACTACCTTTTACCTGCTTAAACGCATAAAAAAAAATAACAGATGCAGCCTGATAAGAAAAAACTGAAACAACATAATCCATTTTCAAACAAGCTGAAGTGTTTACCATTGGGTAATGTGGTTTAGCATAGGCAATAACCTTCCCCTCACTGTTCAAAACTTTGACAATCTGCCGGGCACGCCTTGCCTCGCCACTAAGAACCATCTGTATCAAAGCACATAAGGAAGTATTGATTTTAAAAAACAAAAAGAAAAAGTACAACCGGGCTAACAAGCTCACAAGAAATGACAAACCAACAAAGATACTATAAGTCCGGTATAACCTTCAATATATCTGGGTTCTTCCACGGACCCTTGTCAGATCGAAGGCAGCCTCCCTGATCTGCACACGTACAGTTACCACCTAGAAACTCTGGCAACTCGCTGCAAAATTTACGACCATTTCAATACCACTTAACACAACTATTTGCAATTACAAATGACAAATGAGTACCAAAATGATATCCTTATTACCTGGCATCAATAATTTCAAGCAATTTGTTCTGGTATTTGTTTCCGAGAACCTGAAAAATTCCCAAAGCAAAAGGAAAAAAAAAGGTAGAATGAGATTAAAGTGAACAGAGAGAGTTCAAAGAACTTTTCCAAGACAAACAAAAACAAGAAACTTTGCATACATGAATTTTGGAGGTCGTTTTGGGATCCAGAAAACTCTTTACAGTGCTCCACAACAGTCTAAATCCAGGGCCAGCATTGATTATAAACATTTGGCACAGAGTCTGCATCAATTAAAAAGAAAAACTTTATACTGATTCTGAAAAATAATACGCCATACCATGATTAATATAGACTAAAGAAACTAACATCATAGGATTGCATACCTCAGGGTAATTATCACCATCAATCTTCTGCAGACGCATAATCAGTTCCCTTGCAGACTTTGTAAAGTTCTTCAAGCCCTAGTAGTAACAAAAGGTTGGGAAGAACAAATAAAATGAAATTTGTACTTAAAATGGCAGCTAATACATTTGACAATAACTAGGAAAGATGATTACAGCAACATACCACGCCTTGAACATCTAAGATTGTAATACTTGAATCAATGTGTCTCTTTGCAGCAATGGTGCAAGCTGGAAACTTTATTGCAAAGGCTTTCTCAAATTCTCGAACATGGTATTTTACATATCGGTCCATAGTTGTTACATTCATTAGTTTATGGGGATCCACTTTTCCCAATCTTTCAATATAAACTGGTCTTCCCTCCTTATCCACACCATGATGCCCATGAGGGTAATAATTCAGAACTTCACTCAACTCTTTGAACTCAAAATCCTGAATGAAACAAAGACAATGAGTGAGCCAATTTAACAGTACGAAATCAAAGCATGGAAAATTCAGAAAATATTTCCAGTAGCAATCACCTCCATAATAGTGTCAGCACCAAAATCCATCCTCCATTGAAGCATATCCGACCACATATGCTTTGCTTTCTCAATATCAAACTTCCTTGCCTTTAAGAACCTGTACGTAATATAAACCTTAAGTACAGCACCCTCTAAATTATAGGCAACTAAACTTTTTCAAATTCAGTAAACATGCTCTGGAAGAATTTGTAAAGATAAATATATAGACAAAAAAGAAGAAAGATTGAGAACCTCAACATCATATGATAGTCATCATGTTTTTCAGGCAGTAATTCATCCAACATTAGGGCTTGTCGAAATGCATCAACAGCCTTTAGTTCTTCAGCATCTCGAACATCCTCAATGGAAACAGAGCTGACTCGGCCGTCGCTTTTTCGTCTGCTGCTCTTTTTCTTGAGAGAGTGCTTAAACTTGGTAGATGCATTTATTGCTTTCTTTTTCAAAGATCCGATTCTAGTTCTTCTCTCATCCTCAGAGTTTTCAAAATCAGACTTCCTTTCTCTTCTCTCATCACCACCAGAGAACCCTTCAAAGCCTGCCACATAACAACATCAAATTGAATGAAACCATGAGAGGTATGTCTCATTCTCCGAAACAAACAGTTGCCATTTGATTCGATAAAAGCCAGATGAATCTAGTCTCTTATTTGGAGCGAAACGTGATATTAACACAATTCAAAATGAGAACGCTGCAAAACGAGGAATCAACTTCATAGAACTATGTACAATGCATGATAACCAAAATACGAAATAAAAGTTTAACCAAGTTTCAATATTTTTCACTAGAAAGCAAACTTAACACAAAGATTTCGAGGAAAATCACGCCAGAATATATAAGACATTTGTTCAATCAACGGAACTAAATTCTCAGAACTTCTAGGAGCTTCGAGGGGGTATTCTAGAGTTTAAAAATGGTTTCCAAAAAATCATTCAACACCATCTCAGAACAATACTTGATATTAAGTAGTTAAAAATCGCTTATTTGCTCACCATTTCTGCAGGTACTTTACTGTTTTAAACCGATGACGATTGTTTAAATTGTTTTCTCCGAGATTAAATTGTTATAATTTATTTAAGTATAAATTATAAATTGGTCAAATTACCACTTTGAATAACTAATAATTTAACAAAAGCTATCGATCCGTCACCCAAGAACACAAGAAAAATCCACTAACCTAAAACCAAAGCACAAAACTTTACAAAGGAACGAACTCAAGACTTCTTTTTTATTTTTACTTTTCCTCAGCTCATTTTTCTAGGCAACCAAACAGAAACCCTAGAACCAGAAAACTACCCCAAAAAAAAAAAAAGTTTTGCACCAAACAGCACAAGAGAAAAGAAGAAGAGCATAGAACACACTCACAAGGCCTCGCGAACCGGTCCAACGGGCCCGACATTCTCGTCCGAAGCGCAGAAACCGAGGAAACGTCTCCTATCAGGGAAATCACGAAGCATCAAACAATGCACCTACTAAAACCACCCACATTCCGATCAGAAACCTTACAAACCCCGAAATCGAACCACGAAACTCCAAACAAAAAAAAAATCCCGAAAAAATCAACCAAAAAAATATATATAAATACATATATATATATATGTATATATATACCTTCGTCGTCGGTGGTGCGAATCACGAGGAAGATCGGATCACATTAATGGCGAGAAACCGATCGGCAGAGGTAATTCCTGTGACGGATCAACGGAATCGACAGAAGGGCATTTAAGGTGGAGAGAAAATAAATTAAAAAAAGGAATAATTTACGCCGATTTTGGGACGGCGATAGTGCAGAGAGAGAGAGAGAGAGAGAGAGAGAGTGAGAAGAGTAAAAGAGACTTATAGGGGAGCTGCTAGGGAATTTGAGGAGGTGGGACCCAGGGGATGTTGGACACGTGGCGTGAAAAGAGGGCGTGGATGCAGTGAACGAGGAAATTGCCGACGGTGACATAATAAAAACCGTAACGGTGTAGAGAATTCTGTAATTGAATTGGTAATGGTTCTGTTCACTGCGGTACGGAGTACGTGTTTTACGGTATCCCCCAGCTATCTCTCCATGTGCACGTGTTGAGTTTAGAGGAGGGAACAAACATGCAAGAGTTGACTTTTTTTTTTCCAACTCGTTGAATGTTCTTGCGTTTAGAATAGATTAAAAAAAAACATGTACGCAAACGATAACATGATCATCAAATAACGATTACGAAATTATGACGTTATGGATAAATAAAATATAATTAAAAAACTATTGGTTAATTATAAATAAAATAATATATATAGTTAAGAGATAGGTGAGAGATTATTATTGTTTTTTTTAGGTCTTTATAATATAATGTTAGTAATAAATATGAATTTTGAAAAATTATTCCATCTTTGTCGTTATTTTACTTTGTTTTACCTCAATTTTTTCCATTTTAAAATATTTTGTCACTTAAATTTTAAAGTAATCTTTCTGTTAAAATTCATATTAAAGATAAATAGAAAAAATAATAATAAAATATGATTCTGTGATTTTTTTTTTAAGAAATCCTAATACAAAAGATTTAGTGAGATTAAATTACTTTCTTTAGTTTGTTTTTAATCAAAATTCTAAATATAACTCCTTCAAAAAATTAAAAACATAATGTTAAAAGAGATTAATTCAAATTTAAGTATAAACAAAGAGTCCTTTTATTATTTTTTTTTTTGAAATTGGGGATTTTATTAATCAAGTCGAGAAGACTCAAAAGAAATAATATCGAAAATACAATATGGAACTTTCTCTAGTTAAAATTGGTCACAAAGAATAAATAAAGCAAAACGAGCGAGTGTGTAGACTGTTATATTTTTTGTACGAGAGATGTGATAACCAGAATCATAACCGCTTTAAAATAGCAAAAATTATATATTATCAACAATTGAGAGTTTTTAGTTTTGGTTCAAAGGATAATGATCTTAAAGTTCATTGATTATAAAATAAGTAATTTTTGATGCATATATGATTCTATAATAGAATATATTGAGTTTTGTTTTTTTAAATTATAATCCCCCGCGCCCGAAATGGAGTTATTTTAGGTTGTTAGTTGAGTAGGGTGATTTTTTTTTTTTTTTTTGGGTGGTTAGTTGAGTAGGGTGATTAATTACTTCCTTTGGTTGGAAATGGATAAATGTGCCAAGTTTTGTCCTTTTTCGTGTCTGAACATGTAAAGTTTGAAGGGGAGTGATGTGACAACTCTATTAACTAGATAAAAAATAAAAAATAAAAAAATAAAAAAAAACTTTCTACATATTACGAGATACAACAAGGTATGCAGTTATATTCTCCCCAGTGTTTATGATGGACAAGGAGTGGGATTAGATTAAATTGTCTTTTTTATTTTAAAATCATTGCTAAAAAAATTATTATTTTTAGGTTTTGTGTCTCGCTTTTATTTCTATTAAATGACATGAAATTATCATATGAAGATGACCGTTGTTATAATGATATTAATAAATAATATTTATGTAATTACCCAAAAATATATCTCACTACTATAATAGTCGAAAATAAGAACAACAAATATGAACTCATCTGTCTAATACGTTTTACCTTCCAAAAAATGAGACATATTTTGTTGTTCTCATCCAAAAATAATAATTAAAAAAATAATCTTATACATTAATTACAATAATAATTGCATATAGCATATTAAAAGGTTATCTAATACAATCCTACAAAATAGTCTATTATAATCAGTGTGTTAATTACAGACAAATGCATATATATAATATTCTCTTTGTTCTATTTCGAAAGTCTTGACATTTTTAAGAGGGGCCACAATGCCAAATACTTAATTATTTTCACTTGTTGAAATCAAGAAAATATGTATATATGCGTATGTGTGTGTATATAGATATACATATATATCTTCATAGCTGAGCTGCCACTCTTAGGAAATTAAAGAACACTAGCAATGCTATTTTTTCAAGAGTGAATTTGAAATTTTCAGCTTGCTTCAAGTCTTAAAAATAGACTTCTTGTCTTGAACGACCTCCTTTTGCTTTCTTCCATTGACCTTTTTTTTTTTTTTTTTTAATATTTGCAAAATATTGTTATTTTTTAAATACTCATTTTCTTTATGACTATTTTTAAGCCTTTAGCATTTTTTTTCCTCACTTTGGGAGTCGTTCAGCATTTTTTTTTAAATTACCGTTAATTAGTATCCCTTAAAAATGTCATAAATATAAAATACTCAATAAAAAAAGCGTCATTATTTTTTTTTTTGGGGATAACACAATATATATATATATATATATAATTCGTTATGAAGTAGCTTTCCATTTATATATTATAATTCGTTACAAAGTATCGAAAAATTCCTTTTTTTTTCCCTCTTAAAAACATTTTTTTTTCCTTTGATATTAGTTATTTTAAATATTTTTTTATTTCTCTTAAAGATAACGGGCAAATTAACTGGGTATAGAAAATTCGATTGCAACGAGATTACGTCAAATCCAATGCACAAAAGAGCCAGAACCAGAGGCAGCCACAACTTAATTATAGCCGAAATGGACGGACAAAAAATGACCCACCGACAATTATGGCCATTTGCTTTTGGATCTCTTTATTGACCTCCGGATGGTCCCAAACCAGCCTTTTCTTTTCTTCTTTTCTTTTCTTTTCTTTCCTTTTTCATTTTTTATTTCTAAAACCTACTAATTAATGCTGTTTATCTTTACAAGTTTACCATTTATTTTAAATATTTTTAAAATCTAATAATTATTTCAATTATTTACCTTTAAAATATTTTAGTAAATTATTAAGTTGGTCCTTGAGTTTTTAATCTTATATAACTTTAATTTCTGATCTTTTCTTCATAACTAAAATACCCTTAAATTATTAACACGTTTCTACAATAGTTTTTTTCATTAATGTTTAGATAAAATATGTTAATTAGCATAAATTTTTGATCAAATTACTAACAGTTTTGGTCCAAAAAATTAACGGAAATGACTATTTAGTAACATTTTTAACAATTTTGAGGCATTCCCTTTTTTTTTTTTTTTTTTTGATAGCTGGAATGACCGTAAACTGTTAAAAATATTATTACAGTAATCCTTTTTCTTTAATTTTTAGACAGAATTCATTAGTTAGCATTACTTTTTTACCAAGTTACTAACAGATTCCATCATAAAATTAATGAAAATGACTATTATAGTAAAATTTTAATAGTTTCGAGGCATTTTAGCTACAAAAAAAGATCAGAGATTAAACTTATACAAAATTAAAATATTAAGAACTAAATGAGCAATTTACCTAAAATGTTATTTACTAACCCCAAAATAACATCGTATAACAAAAAAGTACACAAATTTTAATGAAATTTGGTTTAAAAAATTTTGTAATAGTGTAAAACTAAGTGCATAATATATTTATCCTATCACAGAATTACAATTCAAAAAGTATCTCCCAAATTCATTAAAATGTAACATAGTAAGTTTTAACTAATCAAAAACAGACTGGGGCAAACCCCATCACCTAAAATTAGGGATGAAAGCCCCGACATAGATAGGAATTTAATTATTCGATCTCATCTTATGCATTTATAACAAGTTTCCAATTTCATAATCCACAATTGAATTTCTCCTATTTGGAGAACTCCGTGGCAGGAAAAAAAAAAATAATAATACCCTGTCATTCTAAAAAAAGTTTTGGACCATTGAATCACATTTTGAAATAAATCAAAACAAGAAAAACATACAAAATTAACGAAAACAACATAATAATTGATGAAAATTTGATGGTCAAAACCAACGCACATATATAACTGCATATATAGTTTAACGATAATTTTACACATATCTTCATTTTAAGATTGTAGAGTTCGAATTCCACCACTCATTAAAAAAAAAAACAATATAAATACTTATAAAATATTGTGTACTCTATAAAAAAAATTCTCTACATTATTTTAAAGATAATGCACAAATATATAACTGCATATATAGTCTAATAATAATTTTACACATGTTTTCACTTTAAGATTATAGAGTACGAATTCTCCACTCATAAATTCCGAAAAAAAAAAACATAAATACTTATAAAATATTGTGTACTCAATCAAAGAATTCTCTACATTATTTTAATGATAATTATAATTATCATTTATGCTCAAAACTATTTTTATTCAAACATCACAACTATTATTTTATTTTTCTATTTCACCCTTACAATCCCCATCTTTGACCGATCTCTGTCTCTTCCGTGTTCTCTTAATGCACAGCCCATAGCGAGGCGCCAAACACAAAAAATAAATAAATAAATAAATAAATAATAAAAAAAATTTGGTTCTTATCATTAATTTTTCTTCTGGGCTACCAACTAACCAGCTAGGAGAAACAGACAGTGTGTACTTTATTCATCATAATAATTATGCTTAATCATACGCGTTCCATAATTATATCCAAAAGTCAATGTTGTTTCTAAAATTGGAAACATTTCTATTGGTGTCTCAAAAACTTTTTATCACGCTTTGTCTTAACCAAAGCAAAACTAGAAACCAACAATTTGAGTTCTTTTTATCATTATTATTATTATTATTATTATTATTATTTTGTAAGAACAAACAATTTGAGTAGTTGGTTTACTCATGGTCAAACCCATTGTTTGGAAAAATATGAATAATTTTGTATCTGTTTAGATCATAGATTTGAACTAAAAAAAATCTTGATTTAGACCGATAATCTAAATTGAATGTGTGTTGGGATGAAGAGAGAAAAATAAATGTGTTATCGAGTTTTAAAAAGTGAAAATTTGAATCCACGATAACAATTGTAGACACACAGGCTTAGTTAATTTTTTAAGACGGCTAAAGACGGCTAAAAGAAGGATTATGGCCAACTCCAAAAGAAAGCATAAGATTCTCCATTTGGCAAAACAATTCAATTATTCAATTCCTCTTAAGAAATGGTCAAAAAGGGTTACCTGTTTGTTAGCTGGCCAAACTGCAACTTACACTTTGGGTTTAAAAAAAACTCTGGAGCACAACTGGAAACAGGAATTTTCTGGTAAGAATTGGTGCGAAATAGTTTAACTTTCATAAATAAATGTTTGGTATAGTAGCTGAACAATAAGACAGGTAACAATAATAGATAATTCAATTAAGCATTTTCATGTAATTGTATCCAAAGAAGAGAGAGAGAAGAAAGAAGGAAATAAAATGCTAATCTTATCTTATCTTATCTTAATCTTAACATATATAAAAGAGTCAAAGACTCTTTTTTTTTTGACACATGTCATACTCTCATTTTTTTTTTCTTTTTCTTTTTAATTCTATTTCATTCTTTCCCTTTTCCTTTTCTTTCTTTTCTTTTTTTTTAATTGCTAAAATTTTGTCTACTTTACTTCATTCAAAAAATTCTCAACCTTATTATTGTTTTTTATTATCATCTCAGATTCCCAAATATTATTTTTCATAATATTTAATATATATATATTATTCTTTGTACTCTTTAAAATTATTCTTCATTGTCATCCATGTTCTAATCTTTTTTCCGTATGTTTTCTTTCATCGATTTATATTTTTATTTATCATTCTTTTTTCCCCATATTGAAATAATTTTTCAAATGTATCATTACTCAAAAATTTTGTTTTTGTGATCATCTCAACTATCATCTTCTCATAACACCACCTAATTAACTTTTTACGTGATTCGCTAACTTCTCTCCAATTTATTATTACTTAAACATTTTCTCCTCAATGTTCTTTGAACAACTATTTTCTTACAATATCTCATAATTAATTCTTTATTTAAAAAATTGATTAAGCATATACATAGCAGGTGCCTACAACTAGTTCCTCTAACCAGAACTGAAATACATCACGAGAGACTAGAAGAGGTTTTTCTTACCCTTTTGGGTAAAATGAATATATTTTTTATTTCCTTATTTTTGATCTAGGGACAAAAAAAATATCTTGTTCTTTTTTTTTTTTTAAACAATTTATGATCTTTAATAGACCTCTCAGTAGGATTCGAACCAAGATGAGAAAAAAGAACAAATGAAGGAACAAAGAATTGATGTGGTTAGAATAAATGCTTTCTAGTTTTTGGTCCCTAAAAATTATACCCGCTCCACCTATCCGGGTCATCATCACTTTCATCACACTTCAAAGGACTGTTATGAACTTCAGCAACATCTGCTTCTTGATCTTCAACAGCTTCATTGTCCCACTCGGACTTCGTCGCTTCTTCCTGTGAGCACATAGACAGACGGGTCGGGAATATGTTGAGATTTGGACAGACACGCATGTCATGTTACTATTCAAGACCACGCTTAGGTTAAACATAGATTTCATTGTCATTTCATGCTTGTACGGCCTTGTGAATCACTTTTCAAAAGGTCCATAATATAATATGATGCAAAAAACTCATGCGGACCAACTTGTCTTTTTGTTCACACACACACACACACACACACATATATGTATATGGCTATACATAATGTGAGCACTTTTAAATATTGGTGCTTCTAGGTCTATAACAAGTGACATTTAAGAAACATAATATTCTCTCTACGCGTATAGCATTTAAGATCAGCACATTAGCATCTTAGCAGAAGAGAATATAAAGATCAAGAACCGAACCTTGGCATCATCAGCTTGCTCCACCATATCTTCCTCCCTGGTTACAGCAATTGACTCGTTTCCATCAGACTCCTGTTTTGCCTGAGCAGCAGCAGCTTGTTGCAGCCGTTCGATCACAGATTCAAAATACGAATAATCTGAAAGCATATATTGATGACCAAGAATGCCATATAAGCCATATATGTCAAGCATGACAACTCGAATATAAATACGCATGGCGAAGCATAAAACGAGAATTGAATAATTATTTCCTATTTATAAGCTTTATCTTCAGCTTCCGGAGATGGATAAAAGAAAGTCGAGAAAGATTCGGATGTAAGATGGTGTAGATTATTGTGAGCTGCATCTATTCTTTCCGATGAGTTCTATACTGGAGCCTTTTCCCTCATTAAACAAAGAGAGATATTGAGAGTGGTCATATAGATTGGAAACCGAAGCAATTAGAGTGTCACTTTTGTGTATCCATTAGACAGAACCGTCTACTTCAACATACAAGGATAACATGTATTTAGCCACTTTTCAGTGGGCAAAAGCATCGATATTGATGCGTGAGTTTGATTCCATCCCATTCATTCACACACGAAAACATAAATCAAACAAAGATTTTGATCCGCAAAGTATGGAAATTAATGAGCTTTTGTTGACCATATTCTAAAACTTTGCAGGTACTACATGAAGCATGATACAAATTATGAGAATAGGTCATACTGTCGACTACATGTAATAGGAGTACAAGATTTAAAAGACTAAACAATAAACTTCAGTAACATAAACATATTATTTACACAGTTATTTTCGCAGCATAGTATCAGAAATATGCTTCCGCTTTCCAATGCAGAGATATTTTTAGAAACTACCAGAATTTCTGTCGAGTGAAGTTAGTTTCATGTCCTCACATACAATACTCCTCTTTTGAATTAGAGTTTACAGTTGATAGCAATATAACTACATCACGTATCATGAACAGTAAACCACATCTTCTTTGCGCTTAAATGGGGAAGACAACCATAGAGTAGTTAAAAAAGAAAGGTATGCCGGGAATATGCATCAACGAGAAGCTTTTGTGAGCCTAGGTATATAGCATTGGTTTTCTATGTTTAGCTCCTGCCTTAGTTACCAACACTTGAATAGTTCAGAAAAAGTCAAAGCAACTAATGGACTCAAACACATCTACTGTACAGTAGACATTAGAGGAAAGAATGGCTCTTTAATAGACACTTCATCGACCCAAAAATGCCGACGGAAAAACACACACACACTATCACGTACATATACATAGCACCCATGTTAAAACACACGTACACGTTATGAAGTTGAAGTAAGAAGAACAAGAGAAAAGATGAGAGAGGGAAGGAGACATAGCAATAAATAATTCAATTTTACCTTTTGCGCGGTTGGTTACAGCTTCAGAGAGCCGCAATGGATGTTGACGCTCTTCCTTCTCAAATTTCAACTTCACTTGACGACGTGTTCGACCGGGAAAAAGTTGTTGTATCAAGGAAAAAACTGTCCCAAACTGCCGAACAGCCTAAACCACATGTTAAGGCAGATATCAATCGAAATGGTATGTTGTCTAAGTCAGACATCTCATCTTGTTGACTCTATAATTGATACACAGGGCTTCCCATGGAAATCAACAGTTTTAAATGAAATTTCTATTAGATTACCTCATAGAAAAGTTCCGTCTCTTGTTTTGACCATCTTCTACTGGGTGTCTTCTCCATATATGTCTGATAATTGACATATGAGGAACTTGGCTGAACCCTGTAACTTGCTTGATCATCATCAGAACAATGGCCCTGTTCTGAAACAAATGTATCCTCTTCATTGTGAGAGGCATCTTCACGAAATGAATCATCAGCACTGCAAGGAAAAAATCGTATAAACAAACCAAATTAGGAAAGTACATATGTTTACGATTTTGCAAGCAATGTGTTTCGTTTAAGAGATTCAACTAAAGAATTTAGGTACCTTTGATTGGTCTGCGGTTTCTTCAGTTTTGCTGCATCTTTAATCTGCTCAAACGAATTGGAGAGCAGCAACAAATTGATGTCATTAAACTTACAGCAGATAGAAGTGTAAGAAATAAAGTGAAGACAAAAAATAAATGGTCAGCTCCATCTGTTTAAGATAAATACAATGAAAATATAAAAGCAGACATACCGCCACCTGCTCTCTATGCTCTGCAAGAAGAATTAGATCCTTGATAGGTAGTCTCTTAGGATAAATTTCATCTTCTGGGGTGTCGAGTAAAGCCTTGTCCACTAGAATAGAGAAATTAAATCAGCACGTATAAAATAAAATTATTCACATTTTCAGACATCCAAAAGCATGAATTACCACGCCTTTTGCTCCGTCGAGTTGAATGGGAGAACTTTTTGGTAGTTTCTTTGGTTGACTCATTAGATGCTTCCTTGGCACTCTTCCGCTTCCGACCAGGTTTCCCGTTTCCAGGCACAGGTTCTTTTACCTTTCTCGGAGCCTTTTTCTTCCTAGATGTACTATCCACTCTAAATTCATCATCATTGTCCTTGCCATCATCTCCATTAGAAGTACTGGGAATTTCACATGTGAAGTTATTTACTTCATCGGTTTCATCCACTGTTTCATCAGCAAACTGTCTTAGCCGCTTCCTCAATTGCATTGGCGATTTCCCCCTTTCAACTGCCTCACTAGCTGTGGAAGACTTTTTGTTCTTCCCGTGATGATTTGGTTCCGTAAAAGCTTCTTCCATCCTACTCTTGCCATCCTGAACAATCAAATGACATACACAACGACTGCAAACGATTATGCACAACTATCTATAAGCCAAATAACAACGACATTGTCGAACTATTTTAGTTGAAAAGGCTATCACCTTTCCCAGCACTTCTGGTTCGTCTTTTGAATGCATATCACCCAAAACGGTACCATCTGATTGCATAGCTTCTGGAACGTTTGTTGGTTCTTTTTCTCCTTGAACTTCTGGGGCTGGAGCTATGGCAATAGAATCACTAAATCTTTCAGACGAGTAATCGAGAACATGTGCTGGAGCACTAAAATCTTCCTTTGAACAATTTGCAATTTCTGCGGGTGAAATAGGACCTCCCAAATCATTATTAACACAATATGACGTTAAAAACTTGTCGCCATGCTGCACATGCATATCAACCTTACGATGTGACTTGCTTGCCTCACTCCCTGCTTGCACAATACAAAACACACTAAGCCCAGCCGGATTGTAAAAAAAACCAATCAGGTGTTTAGAAAGGCTTCAAAATTTTGCTCTGCGCACCTTTACCATCCGTAGTTTGAGTAATAAAATCAAGATATTCCATCCCGGAAAAAGGGTCCACATTCTGAACGTAACATAAATGATAAATCAGCAACATAAAATTTTCTAAAACCATTGAAAAAGAAAAGATATTCCACTTTTTACCTCATCCACAGCTTTCCCAGAGCTAGAATGCCAAACTTCACTTGTATGAGGAACAGAAACCTCTGATTGCAGAGCATCTGTGGCCTCTGATTGGGAAGGGTTACCTACTTCCAAACTTTTGGTGTTGTCAGACACTGAAACATTTGAACATCGATCATTCACCGTTAGCTCTCGACTTGCAAGGATCTCTGGCGTAGCTAGAGATGAATCAATGCATTTGGTGAGTGTACTATTTCCAGTATCAACAGATTGAACAGACTGTACAGAGTCAACAACAGGTAATGTGACCAGTCTTTCAATCGTATTTGGAAGCGCTGCAGCACCTCCTCTACTTGCTCCCTTTCGAGGCTGGAGCTTCATCTTGGGTTGAAACTTAAGACCAGCCCGAGCTGCAGAAAACTTGCACCAAATCATATTGGCCCTTAGGCAAGATGAGAGTTCATAAATCACAAGTTGACAGTGGAACTGGTAGTTTACTTACTGCTGTTTGTGGCAAACTCAGAAAAAAAATCATCAAAAGGATCCACACCAAACTGCACTGAATCTACCTAAAGAAAACAAAATTCTATATGATCAAAATAAAGGATCGTCCATTGCAACATACCGTCATTAGAACTACGAGATCTGTCATTAGACTACGAGAATTAAAATTTTCACCTGAGTTGCTGATTTCCCAATGTCACTAGGTTGAGCAGAAGCTTCAATGTCGATGCTACTCATGGGAACTGTACCAAGCTTGTCCCCTATGGTACCAGGAAGTGTTGAAGGGGCTAGTTCAGAAATTTGTACCCCACCAGTCCTTTCCTTTGTATCACTTGGGACTGTCAAAGAAGCTGATGCAGAAGTTTGTTTTCTAGGTCGGTGTTTGATCTTGGGTTGAAATTTCCCACCGGCCCTCGCTGCAAAATAATTAAAATAAACATCCTACCTCATGATAAACATGACAACTATGCAGAATCTTGTGGGAATTACTCTTACCATGGGTGGCAGCAGTTGCAAAAATATCGTCAAAAGGGTCCATATTGAGCGTCCAAGTAAATTATTTGATAGCTAGACTTCAATGAAACAGAAAAAAGAAAAAGAAATAACAAGTTTCAGTTTCAGTTTCAGTTTAAACTTCTGAATATAAAGAGATTAAGGCTCTGTTTGTAACCCAGATTTTCGGGTGGAAAAAAAAATAGATAAGTAAAGAAAATGCAAAGGAAAAGAGGAGAGAAGAAAAGATTAAATTTTAATCTTGTATTTGGATGTTCAAAAAAATTGAGGGAAAAAAAAATACTAAATTAATTTTCTCTCAACTTTCTTTTCACTCCTCATCTTCTCTCTCTTAGCCTTCTCTCAACTCACTTTCTCTCTTCTCACTTCCTCTCTCCCCACTTTCTCAATGTAGAAAAACAATTCTTTCAAAAAAAAGGAAAAGAAAAAAAGAAAGAAAAGAAAATATGGTGCTTCTCTAATGAATTAGAATGAAAGGAAGGATTCTTGTCTTGGGAAAGACGACTAGTAACGACTCACACCATGTATATATATTTCTTTCTACAGTGAGGCATGCGTTGCATTTGCACCTAATATGACTTTCAACTGTATTCATGGTCGACACGCTAAATACATGATTATTGTGTCCATAATTAGTTGCCTTTGTTTCTATTTTCTCTGAAAATTCTGTTAGAATAGATAATTAAAATAGAACAAAACATGGAGAGGATAGCTACAACATACATCAATTGAAGTCGCAGTCATGGCAATATATCTAATTGCTCAAGAGGACCATTTGTGCCCAAATTATTGCTCTAACACCATCAGTATCTTTTATGAGTAAGGAACTGACCCATGTAGAGGCGTCGGTCCGTAATCTAGTTGATCTTATTTAGAAAAATTTTCAGGTTCCCCAGTTTAGATCACAGGTTTGAAAAATAAATTTAAATACGAGAAAAAACAATAAACAAAACTTTCTAAACAGTGCCCGAAAATCTCAAAACAGTAATCCAAACGGGCTATGATTCAAGATCGAAACAATAGTGAACCATGCGTCTTAGCCAGCTCTAACTCTACCTCAAGAGTGTTAGACGTAGAAACAGAAAATTAATTCAACTGAAGATTTTCTTGGTACCAAACCAGCATAATATTGTCCAACAATTATGCCATTATCATTACATATCTTCTCAGAGGAATTAACACAAACATCTGGCGAGCATGGAAAAGATACCCAAAATACGCAAACTACTTTTCCAGAAATCCAATACAAATTAAGGGAAATCAAATACAAAACGTAATGGAAAAAAAAGTGGAAACTGGGAAACGGAAATACCGCAGGGCCAAACTGGGGGGCTTTCGAGTGGGCGTAGTGGGTGCGTAGGGGTTGTTGCCGTTTGCCACCGCCGGCGGGGAGTTGTTGGCGTCGACGCGGGGTGGGAGAAGAAAACCTAACTCTTTGTATGTTGTTGCATGGAGAAATTTGCCTAAAAATAACCACGTCAAAAGTTTGAATAACTTATTTTCCTCTTATTTTTTTAATGACTCTTTTGGTTCAAAACTTTACGTAAAAATATGATTTTTTTTTTATTGTATAAAATTTTGAAACCAATAAAAATAAATTATATATATTAGAAATTACACTAAATAATATATTTATAAGACGTTTTTGAACAAAATAGCAAGTTAGTTTAAAATGAGAATAAAATAGTATATATATTTTAGAGAGGTTTTGAATTTACAGTACTGCCCTCGTCTTCTTCATCTCTGACGTCTTCATCCCCAACGTCATCGTCGCTGGCATCTTTTCCGCGTCAGGTCTTTTCCATCTACTGCGAGATAATGATTTCGCTGATGCAGCAGAGGTGATCGCAAAGCCTATTGTAGATCTCGCGATGGCGGCGGAGACAAGGTTATGCTTCCAACGACGAAGGTGATTGCGAAGCGATTTGTTCGATCTCGCGAAGGCGGTGGAGACGAGGTCGCGATTCTCCGTCGTGACACTTCAACCTCCGGAAGCCGAGGTCTCTGGGCTCCGCAACGTGAACTCCACCCTTTGCTTTTCTGTAATTACCGACACAGAGTTCGACGGCGGCTGTAGCTACAATGACTGGCACTCATTCCACCTGAGGCTCGCAAGATCGATCGGCAAAGGTGGCGATGGCGGCAATTTATGAATATGGATTTTGGGATGTAGGTTTAGGGTTAATTGAATTTAGGACTTTAATTTGGGATAATTTGAGGTGTTTTTGTAAAAATTAAAAAAAAATTTACCGAACATAGAGAACAGAAATATGATGTTAAATAATATAAAAATGGGAAAGGTTACGGTAGAGACTGAGGGTCTCTACCGGTAAATACCTTTTTTGGACAGTTAAGATTTAATCGAACGGTTCAAATGTTGATTGTGTACGATATTTATCATGCACTTAACCTCACACAATCATTCCCACCTAAACTCTTTTCCGTCGCCGGCGATCTTTCTGCCGCCGGCGACGGACGCCGGCGACTCATCCCCGAAGCCGGCGACCCAACTCCGGCCACCTCGGACCCCAGCCCCGGCCACCGGCCGTCGCCGCCGGCGACCCTATTTTCTCTCTCTTCCCCTTTCTCCTCTTCTCTCTCTCTCTTCCCCTCTCTCTCTTCCCCTCCCTCCCGCCGGCCCCCACCCCGGCCGGCCCCACCCCCGGCCTCCCCCACCCCCGGCCGCCTCCCTCCCCCGGCCGCCACCCTCCCCCGGCACCCCCCCGACGACCCCCCCTCTCTCTTTCCCTTTCTCTCTCTTCTCTTCTCTCTCTCTCTTCCCCTCTCTCTCTCTTCCCCTCCCTCCCGCCGGCCCCCACCCCCGACCCCCCAGCCAGCCCCCCGGCCACGCCCCCCTCCCCCGGCCTCCCCCACCCCCGACGACCCCCCCCCGGCCGCCACCCTCCCCGGCCCCCCCCTCGCGCGATTTCGCAAAATCGCGATTTCGCGATTTCGCGATTTTGCGAAATCGCGACAGGGGGGGGCCGGGGAGGGTGGCGGCCGGGGGAGGGGGGTCGTCGGGGGTGGGGGGAGGCCGGGGGAGGGGGGCGTGGCCGGGGGGCTGGCTGGGGGCCGGGGGTGGGGGCCGGCGGGAGGGAGGGAAAGAGAGAGAGAGGGGAAGAGAGAGAGAGAAGAGAGAGAAAGGGGAAAAGAGAGGGGGGTCGTCGGGGGGGTGCCGGGGAGGGTGGCGGCCGGGGGAGGGAGGCGGCCGGGGGTGGGGGAGGCCGGGGGTGGGGGCCGGCCGGGGTGGGGGCCGGCGGGAGGGAGGGGAAGAGAGAGAGGGGAAGAGAGAGAGAGAAGAGGAGAAAGGGGAAGAGAGAGAAAATATGGTCGCCGGCGGCGACGGCCGGTGGCCGGGGCTGGGGCCGGAGGTGGCCGGAGTTGGGTCGCCGGCGTCGGGGATGAGTCGCCGGCGTCCGTCGCCGGCGGCGGAAAGATCGCCGGCGATGGAAAAGAGTTTAGGTGGGAATGATTGTGTGAGGTTAGGTGCATGATAAATATCGTACACAATCAACATTTGAACCGTTCGATTAAATCTTAACGGTCCAAAAAAAGTATTTACCGGTAGAGACCCTCAGAGGGTCTCTACCGTAACCTTTCCCTATAAAAATATTATTAAATAATATAATGAAACTTTGAGGTATTAATATAAAATATTTTTTAGGTGTATTTTGTAATTTAAGAAACTTTTTAAATATATAAAAAAATAGTAAGCAAAATAATGATTAATAACAATTTATTTAATGAGAATTAACATATATTTACATAAAATTATTGGTATTTACATTGGACTTACAAAAAATACAAAAAGTATAAAATTCATTGTAATTAAAGAATTTACGTGTTAATACCATACTTGTTTAGTAAATATATGGATTTACTAGTAAATATCTTAAAATAAATATGAATTTACCAAAAAATAAGTGATATTAAATTTGGTTACATGTAATTATCAAAGCAAGTAAATACAACATTTACTGGTAAATCTAATTTGAAAAAAAAATTTGTAGATTCAATTATATACTAGTAAATCTTTTGATATACTATGATTTGGATTTAAAAAATTGTAAATATTAGGATTTACTAGATGTATTATGTTTTAAAATCAATGTAAATATTTATCAAATAAACATGACATTTACTAATAAAAACGTAGATTTATTAGTTAATACTATTATGTAAATATGGGTTTTATTGAAAAAATTAAATTTACATAGTAAAAATTAAAAAAAATCAAAAGTAAAATAAAATGTTGTATTTAGTGGTAAATACTTGAATTTATTAATAAATAGATTTGCTAGTAAATATTTACATGTTACTATTAAATATTGGATTTCTCGGTAAACATATTCTTATATAGTAAATATATTATTTAGAAATAAATTTACTTACTGACTTTTTGTTTTTTGTTTTTTTTAAGAAATATAGAACATTGTTAATTAATAATAGTCCCTAAATTTATTAAAAACTCTAAAACCACCCTCAACCCATAACCAGCTTCATCGGAGAAGACAAAGAGAACATCACCAGAAAAGACAAAGTACCCAGCGACCGTCGAAGAAACCAAGACGAGGAGGCCGGAAATCCTGTGCTGACAACAACAAGGACAGACGACCGAGATCTCACACCGCCGCCGCCGACGATATCTCGTGGGGATAGTTCACGATTTTGATATCGCAATCTATCGCCGTTGCGATCCCACCGTCGCGACGGCCTTGCCATTCCCGTTGGGGCCTCACCTTGACCAAAGCTCCTGTGGCGGCTATTTCTTTCCGATTTTTCCGGTGATTTCCTCTCGATTTTACACCGTTCTTTGCCATAATTTTCCGTCGATGTTCCTCTCTAGTTTACGTCAATCTCTCGCAGCGATTCTCGTTTGAGATCTCGTCGTCGTGTTCCCCTGCGTTTCTCGTCATGCAAGCCGTTGACGACGACGCTCACCGGCGCCAGCGACGAGTTCGCATATCTGAGCTGGAGAAGATGGAGTGAGGCCGTGAGGGTAAAACGGGAATTTGAAAAAAAAATTTAAACAGATGTACTATAATTTTCCACTTTTCAAAACGCATGCTATTTTGCTAAATCTCATACTTAGATTATGTTATTTGGTTTTTTTTTTTTTTTTTTTTTTTTTTTTCACTCTAACAATTTAAATGTATAATTCAATTCAACTTAATTATACTCCGTATGTCAGACACATGCTAAATAGTTTCCTCTTTATTTCAACAATTCTCCAATAATATATTATCAGTAAATATTTAAGAAAAATATTGGTAAATATTTTATTTTATTACCAATTTGATTTTTAAACTTTTTTTTTAAATAAATGGCCAAGTTTTTTATCCAGAAAATTGGTTAATCATATTTAATTATGATTGGTAATAGTTGATCTGTGCAAAATACGGTTCATCACTAATGAACATTTTTTAAAACGATAATTTTTCTAATTTTATAAAACTTTGATCGTTTATTAAAAAAATTCCATAAAAAAGATCACTTACCAACTTTTTCTACTATTTAACTAAAAATAGATTTAATCAGTAAAATAAAAAATAGAATTTAATTAAGTTAAGTTTGAATCATTAAGATGAAATTTTATTTTAAAAAAAAGGAAGAAGAAATTATGTAGGTGGAAATTTTTTTTTTTTTGAATTTGAAAAATGATTAGTGGCTATTAAAATTTGTTTTGTCCTGTCCAACCAGTAAGTGACTCACCACAATCAATCAGTAATCTGAAAACTCACATAGATATATCATTCAATCAGTATTTATATTTTATGAAAATGACATTTTCATAATGTAGCAGGATATTGGATATTAAAAAAAAAAAAAAAGCTTTAAAAGGACATTTTCCTATCTATCACAAAAAAAAAAATGGAGAAATTAATTGAGGGGCTGGATTTTACCACAAAAAATATTTTCTTTAGTAAAATAGTAGATGATAATTAAAATTATTATGCTGTTCAATTAATGATTAATTAATTATTGATCATCAAGTTAACTAATAATTGATATTTAATTTATTGATCGACATTAATTAATATTAATTGATATTGATTAATGATTGATACAATAATAATGGTCAATATCAAGACAAATGTTTTACTCTCAACAAGCTCTCAACTCCTATACGATATTTGTATATAGTTATATTTTCCCTAGTTAGGTTTATATACAAGGCAAATAAGAGGATAGACGTTACCTCTGGGTTTTAGTAAATATAACGAGTTTAATACCCGTGCAATGCACGGGAAAGGAAGAAAAAAAATAAATAAAATAAATATTATATGATAAAAACAGTTACACTATTACAAAATATGGATACCACGATCGTTTTTAACCGTCGTGGTAACATTTTCACGACGGTTTTTTAACCGTCGTGGATCAGATCGTGAATCTTTTCAGATTCCACGACGATTTTTTAACCGTCGTCGAATAGACAAAAACATTTAAGAATTCGTTTCATTTCTCCAAACACATTTAAATCACAAAATCATCATTTTTTCCCAGAAAATTCTCAAATTCATGCCTTACCCAACCAATTTAATTCAATCTAAAGCACAACCACAATGAACAATCACCGAAAATGTAGGGCATGGATTTTGGCCATTTCGGACGGAATATTTCCAACTCAACAACCTACAAAATCGACATTTTGGATTTTAGATGGAAAATTTACAATCAACAACCATAATCAACAAAATCAATATTTTGGACAAAAATTTCCCAAATTCATTCATTACCCAAGCAATATACACTACAACTTACCGGCTTGTCGAGTGTGGGTACAGGCAGAGTGCGGCGAGAGAGAGAGGGAAAGTTGTGTTAGTTCCTTGGTAGACCCGTCAGAGAATGGAGGAGGCCGCGTGAGTGGTGGAGGAGGCCGTCGGAGAATGGAGCCAAGAGAAAAATTTGAGAGGTGAGATAGAGAGAGGAGGCGCAGTGAGATAAAGAGAGTTTTGAGATTTTAACTATGGAGGGAGCGGAGAGAGAGAAATGGAGAGAGGAAATTGAACGGCTTTGAGTATGGAGTTAGAGTGTGTATTAGAGAGTGAAAAAGTAAAAAATACTCGAAATGTAATGGGGTGGGAAAGAGGGTATTTTTTTGGGTTTTAATACACGCTCCAAATAATTGAATTTAATTCAAAAATTTTTAAAACTCCCGCCTTAATACCTACCACGAGGTTATTTGGGAAAACCGTCGTGATATGTGAACATACCACGACGGTTTTCCCCAAAAACCACCGTGGTAGGGTCCAAAAATTAAAAAAAAAATTTTGGACCCTACCACGACGGTTGAAAAAACCGTCGTGGAAGCTCAACCGTCGTGGAAGCATGAAGCAACAAAAAAAAGTACAGGAAAAGCAACAAAAATTAAAAAAAAAAACAAAAATCACTGTTATTAAACGGTGAAATATTGCACAGTAGCAAAGTAGCAAAAGTAAAAAAAACCTCAATGAACAGTACAGCAAAGCAGCAAAAGTAAAAAAAAAAAAAAAACGTAGCAAAGCAACAAAAGGAAAAAAAACACTGTCCAGTGAACAGTAAAAAGGCAACCCTCCTTTAGTATATTAAGTAATTTTATTTCTATAATTAGTATAATTTGATTGTAAAGAGAGAGAGAGAGACACGAAGAAGATTCAAAAGAGAAAGAAAAGAGAGAGAGAGAGAGACGTGCGCAGAAGAGAGAGAGAGGGGGAAAAAAGGTAGAAAGAGAAAGAGAAAAAGACAAAGAAACCGACAATCATTCTTAGAGGGGTAAAATGTGATTTTACTGTTCATACCTCCTTTTAGTATATATAAACCTCATCCGCAGCCAGGGGAAGGAGGGCAAAAAGGTAATTGCACTGTGCAACACTGTTGCACTGTTCAAGGCTGTGCGTCACTGTAGCATCAGCGCGAAAAATGGGGTATTATGCACTGTTGAACACTGTGGGGAACTGTAGCATGAGCGCGAAATCCGGGGTGGTGAACTGTTCAACACTGTGCGGCACTGTAGCTTTAACGCGAAAATGAGGGGGGAGGGGGGAAAAATTACTGTGTAATACTGGTACGATAACAGTAAAAACCCCTTCACTTTAGTATATGTACGAGTTTAATACCCGTGCAATGCACGGGAAAGGAAGGAAAAAAATAAATAAAATAAGTATTATATGATAAAAACAGTTACACTATTACAAAATATGGATACCACGACGGTTTTTTAACCGTCGTGGAATCCAGGATCGTGAATCTTTTCAGATTCCACGACGGTTTTTTAACCGTCGTCGAATAGACAAAAATAGACATAAATGTGGACATTTAAGAACATACCACGACGGTTTCCTTGGAAACCATCGTGGTTAGTTGGCCTACCATGACGGTTTCTCAAGGAAACCGTAGTGGTAGGAACCCCTACCACGACGGTTTTTCAAAAAACCGTCGTGGTAGGTAACAATGAAAGAAAAAAAATTTGCGAATTCGTTTCATTTCTCCAAACACATTTAAATCACAAAATCATCATTTTTTCCCAGAAAATTCCCAAATTCATGCCTTACCCAACCAATTTAATTCAATCTAAAACACAACCACAATGAACAATCACCGAAAATATAGGGCATGGATTTTGGCCATTTCGGACGGAATATTTCCAACTCAACAACCTACAAAATCGACATTTTGGATTTTAGATGGAAAATTCACAATCAACAACCATAATCAACAAAATCAATATTTTGGACAAAAATTTCCCAAATTCATTCATTACCCAAGCAATATACACTACAACTTACCGGCTTTGTCGAGTGTGGGTACAGGCAGAGTGCGGCAGAGAGAGAAGGGAAAGTGTGTTAGTTCCTTGGTAGACCCGTCAGAGAATGGAGGAGGCCGCGTGAGTGGTGGAGGAGGCCGTCGGAGAATGGAGCCAAGAGAAAAATTTGAGAGGTGAGATAGAGAGAGGAGGCGCAGTGAGATAAAGAGAGTTTTTGGAGATTTTAAGTAAGGAGGGAGCGGAAAGAGAGAAATAGAGAGAGGAAATTGAACGGCTTTGAGTATGGAGTTAGAGTGTGTATTAGAGAGTGAAAAAGTAAAAAATACTCGAACCGTAATGGGGTGGGAAAGAGGGTATTTTTTTGGGTTTTAATACACGCTCCAAATAATTGAATTTAATTCAAAAATTTTTAAAACTCCCGCCTTAATACCTACCACGACGGTTATTTGGGAAAACCGTCGTGATATGTGAACATACCACGACGGTTTTCCCCAAAAACCGTCGTGGTAGGTCCAAAAATTAAAAAAAAAAATTTTGACCCTACCACGACGGTTGACAAAAACCGTCGTGGAAGCTCAACCGTCGTGGAAGCATGAAGCAACAAAAAAAAGTACAGGAAAAGCAACAAAAATTAAAAAAAAAACAAAAATCACTGTTATTAAACGGTGAAATATTGCACAGTAGCAAGTAGCAAAAGTAAAAAAAAAAAAAAAAAAACTCAATGAACAGTACAGCAAAGCAGCAAAAGTAAAAAAAAAAAAAAAAAAAAAAAAAAAAAAAAAAAAAAAAACGTAGCAAAGCAACAAAAGGAAAAAAAACACTGTCCAGTGAACAGTAAAAAGGCAACCCTCCTTTAGCTATATTAAGTAATTTTATTTCTATAATTAGTATAATTGATTGTAAAGAGAGAGAGAGAGACACGAAGAAGATTCAAAAGAGAAAGAAAAGGAGAGAGAGAGGAGAGACGTGCGCAGAAGAGAGAGAGAGGAGGGAAAAAAAGGTAGAAAAAGAAAGAGAAAAAGACAAAGAAACCGGCAATCATTCTTAGAGGGGTAAAATTGATTTACTGTTCATACCATCCTTTTAGTATATATAAACCTCATCCGGCAGCCAGGGGAAGGAGGGCAAAAAGGTAATTGCACTGTGCAACACTGTTTGCACTGTTCAAGGATGTGCGTCACTGTAGCATCAGCAGCGAAAAACGTGGGTATTATGCACTGTTTGAACACTGTGGGAACTGTAGCGTAGCGCGAAATCGGGGTGGTGAACTGTTCAACACTGTGCTGCACTGTAGCTTTAACGCGAAAATGAGGGGAGGGGGGAAAATTACTGTGCAATACTGGTACGATAACAGTAAAACCCCCTTCACTTTAGTATATGTACGAGTTTAATACCCGTGCAATGCACGGGAAAGGAAGGAAAAAAAAAAATAAAATAAGTATTATATGATAAAAAACAGTTACACTATTACAAAATATGGATACCACGACGGTTTTTAACCGTCGTGGAATCCAGGATCGTGGAATCTTTTCAGATTCCACGACGGTTTTTTAACCGTCGTCGAATAGACAAAAATAGGACATAAATGTGGACATTTAAGAACATACCACGACGTTTCCTTGAGAAACCATCATGGTTAGTTGGCCTATCATGACGGTTTCTCAAGGAAACCGTAGTGTAGGAACCCCTACCACGACGGTTTTTCCAAAAAAACCGTCGTGGTAGGTAACAATGAAAGAAAAAAAATTTGCGAATTCGTTTCATTTCTCCAAACACATTTAAATCACAAAATCATCATTTTTCCCAGAAAATTCCCAAATCATGCCTTACCCAACCAATTTAATTCAATCTAAAACACAACCACAATGAACAATCACCGAAAATGTAGGGCATGGATTTTGGCCATTTCGGACGGAATATTTCCAAGTCAACAACCTACAAAATCGACATTTTGGATTTTAGATGGAAAATTCACAATCAACAACCATAATCAACAAAATCAATATTTTGGACAAAAATTTCCCAATTCATTCATTACCCAAG
>CM046370.1:12818878-12838878 GCA_025413025.1 Ficus hispida
TTTAAATGTATAATTCAATTCAACTTAATTATACTCCGTATGTCAGACACATGCTAAATAGTTTCCTCTTTATTTCAACAATTCTCCAATAATATATTATTAGTAAATATTTAAGAAAATATTGGTAAATATTTTATTTTATTACCAATTTGATTTTTAAACTTTTTTTTAAATAAATGGCCAAGTTTTTTATCCAGAAAATTGGTTAATCATATTTAATTATGATTGGTAATAGTGATCTGTGCAAAATACGGTTCATCACTAATGAACATTTTTTAAAACGATAATTTTTCTAATTTTATAAAACTTTGATCGTTTATTAAAAAAATTCCATAAAAAAGATCACTTACCAACTTTTCTACTATTTAACTAAAATAGATTTAATCAGTAAAATAAAAAATAGAATTTAATTAAGTTAAGTTTGAATCATTAAGATGAAATTTTATTTAAAAAAAAAGGAAGAAGAAATTATGTAGGTGGAAATTTTTTTTTTTTGAATTTGAAAAATGATTAGTGGCTATTAAAATTTTGTTTTGTCCTGTCCAACCAGTAAGTGACTCACCACAATCAATCAGTAATCTGAAAACTCACATAGATATATCATTCAATCAGTATTTATATTTTATGAAAATGACCATTTTCATAATGTAGCAGGATATTGGATATTAAAAAAAAAAAAAAAAGCTTTAAAAGGACATTTTCCTATCTATCACAAAAAAAAAAATGGAGAAATTAATTGAGGGCTGGATTTTACCACAAAAAATATTTTCTTTAGTAAAATAGTAGATGATAATTAAAATTATTATGCTATTCAACTAATGATTAATTAATTATTGATCATCAAGTTAACTAATAATTGATATTTAATTTATTGATCGACATTAATTAATATTAATTGATATTGATTAATGATTGATACTAATAATAATGGTCAACATCAAGACAAATGTTTTACTCTCAACAAGCTCTCAACTCCCATACGATATTTGTATATAGTTATATTTTCCCTAGTTAGGTTTATATACAAGGCAAATAAGAGGATAGACGTTACCTCTGGGTTTTAGTAAATATAACGAGTTTAATACCCGTGCAATGCACGGGAAAGGAAGAAAAAAAATAAATAAAATAAATATTATATGATAAAAACAGTTACACTATTACAAAATATGGATACCACGATCGTTTTTAACCGTCGTGGTAACATTTTCACGATGGTTTTTTAACCGTCGTGGAATCCAGGATCGTGGAATCTTTTCAGATTCCACGACGATTTTTTAACCGTCGTCGAATAGACAAAAACATTTAAGAATTCGTTTCATTTCTCCAAACACATTTAAATCACAAATCATCATTTTTTCCCAGAAAATTCTCAAATTCATGCCTTACCCAACCAATTTAATTCAATCTAAAGCACAACCACAATGAACAATCACCGAAAATGTAGGGCATGGATTTTGGCCATTTCGGACGGAATATTTCCAACTCAACAACCTACAAAATCGACATTTTGGATTTTAGATGGAAAATTCACAATCAACAACCATAATCAACAAAATCAATATTTTGGACAAAAATTTCCCAAATTCATTCATTACCCAAGCAATATACATTACAACTTACCGGCTTGTCGAGTGTGGGTACAGGCAGAGTGCGGCGAGAGAGAGAGGGAAAGTTGTGTTAGTTCCTTGGTAGACCCGTCAGAGAATGGAGGAGGCCGCGTGAGTGGTGGAGGAGGCCGTCGGAGAATGGAGCCAAGAGAAAAATTTGAGAGGTGAGATAGAGAGAGGAGGCGCAGTGAGATAAAGAGAGTTTTTGGAGATTTTAAGTATGGAGGGAGCGGAGAGAGAGAAATGGAGAGAGGAAATTGAACGGCTTTGAGTATGGAGTTAGAGTGTGTATTAGAGAGTGAAAAAGTAAAAAATACTCGAAATGTAATGGGGTGGGAAAGAGGGTATTTTTTTGGGTTTTAATACACGCTCCAAATAATTGAATTTAATTCAAAAATTTTTAAAACTCCCGCCTTAATACCTACCACGATGGTTATTTGGGAAAACCGTCGTGATATGTGAACATACCACGACGGTTTTCCCCAAAACCCCGTGGTAGGGTCCAAAAATTAAAAAAAAAATTTTGGACCCTACCACGACGGTTGACAAAAACCGTCGTGGAAGCTCAACCGTCGTGGAAGCATGAAGCAACAAAAAAAAGTACAGGAAAAGCAACAAAAATTAAAAAAAAAACAAAAATCACTGTTATTAAACGGTGAAATATTGCACAGTAGCAAAGTAGCAAAAGTAAAAAAAACCTCAATGAACAGTACAGCAAAGCAGCAAAAGTAAAAAAAAAAAAAAAACGTAGCAAAGCAACAAAAGGAAAAAAAACACTGTCCAGTGAACAGTAAAAAGGCAACCCTCCTTTAGTATATTAAGTAATTTTATTTCTATAATTAGTATAATTTGATTGTAAAGAGAGAGAGAGAGACACGAAGAAGATTCAAAAGAGAAAGAAAAGAGAGAGAGAGAGAGAAGACGTGCGCAGAAGAGAGAGAGAGGGGGAAAAAAGGTAGAAAGAGAAAGAGAAAAAGACAAAGAAACCGACAATCATTCTTAGAGGGGTAAAATGTGATTTTACTGTTCATACCTCCTTTTAGTATATATAAAACCTCATCCGACAGCCAGGGGAAGGAGGGCAAAAAGGTAATTGCACTGTGCAACACTGTTTGCACTGTTCAAGGCTGTGCGTCACTGTAGCATCAGCGCGAAAAACGGGGTATTATGCACTGTTGAACACTGTGGGGAACTGTAGCATGAGCGCGAAATCCGGGGTGGTGAACTGTTCAACACTGTGCGGCACTGTAGCTTTAACGCGAAAATGAGGGGGGAGGGGGGAAAAATTACTGTGTAATACTGGTACGATAACAGTAAAAACCCCATTCACTTTAGTATATGTACGAGTTTAATACCCGTGCAATGCACGGGAAAGGAAGGAAAAAAAATAAATAAAATAAGTATTATATGATAAAAACTGTTACACTATTACAAAATATGGATACCACGACGGTTTTTTAACCGTCGTGGAATCCAGGATCGTGAATCTTTTCAGATTCCACGACGGTTTTTTAACCGTCGTCGAATAGACAAAAATAAGACATAAATGTGGACATTTAAGAACATACCACGACGGTTTCCTTGGAAACCATCGTGGTTAGTTGGCCTACCATGACGGTTTCTCAAGGAAACCGTAGTGGTAGGAACCCTACCACGACGGTTTTTCCAAAAAACCGTCGTGGTAGGTAACAATGAAAGAAAAAAAAAATTTGCGAATTCGTTTCATTTCTCCAAACACATTTAAATCACAAAATCATCATTTTTTCCCAGAAAATTCCCAAATTCATGCCTTACCCAACCAATTTAATTCAATCTAAAACACAACCACAATGAACAATCACCGAAAATATAGGGCATGGATTTTGGCCATTTCGGACGGAATATTTCCAACTCAACAACCTACAAAATCGACATTTTGGATTTTAGATGGAAAATTCACAATCAACAACCATAATCAACAAAATCAATATTTTGGACAAAAATTTCCCAAATTCATTCATTACCCAAGCAATATACACTACAACTTACCGGCTTGTCGAGTGTGGTACAGGCAGAGTGCGGCAAGAGAGAAAGGGAAAGTTGTGTTAGTTCCTTGGTAGACCCGTCAGAGAATGGAGGAGGCCGCGTGAGTGGTGGAGGAGGCCGTCGGAGAATGGAGCCAAGAGAAAAATTTGAGAGGTGAGATAGAGAGAGGAGGCGCAGTGAGATAAAGAGAGTTTTTGGAGATTTTAAGTAAGGAGGGAGCGGAAAGAGAGAAATGGAGAGAGGAAATTGAACGGCTTTGAGTATGGAGTTCGAGTGTGTATTAGAGAGTGAAAAAGTAAAAAATACTCGAACCGTAATGGGGTGGGAAAGAGGGTATTTTTTTGGGTTTTAATACACGCTCCAAATAATTGAATTTAATTCAAAAATTTTTAAAACTCCCGCCATAATACCTACCACGACGGTTATTTGGGAAAACCGTCGTGATATGTGAACATACCATGATGGTTTTCCCTAAAAACCGTCGTGGTAGTATCCAAAAATTAAAAAAAAAATTTGGACCCTACCACGACGGTTGACAAAAACCGTCGTGGAAGCTCAACCGTCGTGGAAGCATGAAGCAACAAAAAAAAGTACAGGAAAAGCAACAAAAATTAAAAAAAAAAAACAAAAATCACTGTTATTAAACGGTGAAATATTGCACAGTAGCAAAGTAGCAAAGTAAAAAAAAAAAAAAAACTCAATGAACAGTACAGCAAAGCAGCAAAAAAAAAAAAAAAAAAAAAAAAAAAAAAAAAAAAACGTAGCAAAGCAACAAAAGGAAAAAAAACACTGTCCAGTGAACAGTAAAAAGGCAACCCTCCTTTAGATATTAAGTAATTTTATTTCTATAATTAGTATAATTTGATTGTAAAGAGAGAGAGAGAGACACGAAGAAGATTCAAAAGAGAAAGAAAAGAGAGAGAGAGAGAGAGACGTGCGCAGAAGAGAGAGAGAGAGAGGGAAAAAAAAGGTAGAAAGAGAAAGAGAAAAAGACAAAGAAACCGGCAATCATTCTTAGAGGGGTAAAATGTGATTTTACTGTTCATACATCCTTTTAGTATATATAGAACCTCATCCGGCAGCCAGGGGAAGGAGGGCAAAAAGGTAATTGCACTGTGCAACACTGTTTGCACTGTTCAAGGATGTGCGTCACTGTAGCATCAGCGCGAAAAACGGGGTATTATGCACTGTTGAACACTGTGGGGAACTGTAGCGTGAGCGCGAAATCCGGGGTGGTGAACTGTTCAACACTGTGCGGCACTGTAGCTTTAACGCGAAAATGAGGGGGGAGGGGGGAAAATTACTGTGCAATACTGGTACGATAACAGTAAAAACCCCCTTCACTTTAGTATATGTACGAGTTTAATACCCGTGCAATGCACGGGAAAGGAAGGAAAAAAAATAAATAAAATAAGTATTATATGATAAAAACAGTTACACTATTACAAAATATGGATACCACGACGGTTTTTTAACCGTCGTGGAATCCAGGATCGTGGAATCTTTTCAGATTCCACGACGGTTTTTTAACCGTCGTCGAATAGACAAAAATAGGACATAAATGTGGACATTTAAGAACATACCACGACGGTTTCCTTGAGAAACCATCATGGTTAGTTGGCCTATCATGACGGTTTCTCAAGGAAACCGTAGTGGTAGGAACCCCTACCACGACGGTTTTTCCAAAAAACCGTCGTGGTAGGTAACAATGAAAGAAAAAAAATTTGCGAATTCGTTTCATTTCTCCAAACACATTTAAATCACAAAATCATCATTTTTTCCCAGAAAATTCCCAAATTCATGCCTTACCCAACCAATTTAATTCAATCTAAAACACAACCACAATGAACAATCACCGAAAATGTAGGGCATGGATTTTGGCCATTTCGGACGGAATATTTCCAAGTCAACAACCTACAAAATCGACATTTTGGATTTTAGATGGAAAATTCACAATCAACAACCATAATCAACAAAATCAATATTTTGGACAAAAATTTCCCAAATTCATTCATTACCCAAGCAATATACACTACAACTTACCGGTTTGTCGAGTGTGGGTACAGGCAGAGTGCGGCGAGAGAGAGAGGGAAAGTTGTGTTAGTTCCTTGGTAGACCCGTCAGAGAATGGAGGAGGCCGCGTGAGTGGTGGAGGAGGCCGTCGGAGAATGGAGCCAAGAGAAAAATTTGATAGGTGAGATAGAGAGAGGAGGCGCAGTGAGATAAAGAGAGTTTTTGGAGATTTTAAGTAAGGAGGGAGGGGAAAGAGAGAAATGGAGAGAGGAAATTGAACGGCTTTGAGTATGGAGTTAGAGTGTGTATTAGAGAGTGAAAAAGTAAAAAATACTCGAAACGTAATGGGGTGGGAAAGAGGGTATTTTTTTGGGTTTTAATACACGCTCCAAATAATTGAATTTAATTCAAAAATTTTTAAAACTCCCGCCTTAATACCTACCACGACGGTTATTTGGGAAAACCATCGTGATATGTGAACATACCATGACGGTTTTCCCCAAAAACCGTCGTGGTAGGGTCCAAAAATTAAAAAAAAAAAATTTGGACCCTACCACGACGGTTGACAAAAACCGTCGTGGAAGCATGAAGCAACAAAAAAAAGTACAGGAAAAGCAACAAAAATTAAAAAAAAAACAAAAATCACTGTTATTAAACGGTGAAATATTGCACAGTAGCAAAGTAGCAAAAGTGAAAAAAAAAAACTCAATGAACAGTACAGCAAAGCAGCAAAAGTAAAAAAAAAAAAAAAAACGTAGCAAAGCAACAAAAGGAAAAAAAACACTGTCCAGTGAACAGTAAAAAGGCAACCCTCCTTTAGTAGATTAAGTAATTTTATTTCTATAATTAGTATAATTTGATTGTAAAGAGAGAGAGAGACACGAAGAAGATTCAAAAGAGAAAGAAAAGAGAGAGAGAGAGAGACGTGCGCAGAAGAGAGAGAGGGGGGAAAAAAGGTAGAAAAGAAAGAGAAAAAGACAAAGAAACCGGCAATCATTCTTAGAGGGGTAAAATATGATTTTACTGTTCATACCTCCTTTTAGTATATATAAAACCTCATCCGGCAGCCAGGGGAAGGAGGGCAAAAAGGTAATTGCACTATGCAACACTGTTTGCACTGTTCAAGGCTGTGCGTCATTGTAGCATCAGCGCGAAAAATGGGGTATTATGCACTGTTGAACACTGTGGGGAACTGTAGCGTGAGCGCGAAATCCGGGGTGGTGAACTGTTCAACACTGTGCGGCACTGTAGCTTTAACGCGAAAATGAGGGGGGAGGGGGGAAAAATGACTGTGCAATGCTGGTACGATAACAGTAAAAACCCCATTCACTTTAGTATATGTATATAATATAATGACGTATGATTGATTTTTATAGAGTACGGCCAAATTATTTATATTTTATATGTGTCCTTCATTTGTTTCAATTCTATTATAACATTTGAGACATTTATCTTTATATATGCATGTGAGAGTAACACATTTAAAATATCATTTAAATATTGTCAAATAATCAATTCGATCATTTAAGAAGTTAAATAAAATGTTGCTTCCTTAAATTTGCTCTATTCAAGTATATGTGCAACAACAACATTTGAGTTCTCTTTAATTGCAAACCATTTATCTCTTCTATTTATGTTTTGTAACTTTTACGTTTTAAATCTGATTGAGAGACGATTCTTTTTTCTGTGTTCAGAATAAAAAGAGGAACACAGCTAAAGTTATATACCCTATCAAAACTTTTTATGGATATTGAGATTTTGTAAGATTTGTTAGAATTATTTTTAATATCTCTCTAAATAATCTCAAATAATAATGAGCTTTTATATTTTCTTTGTTCTGTCTGGTCCACTTGACATTTGAGCAGAGGAACTACAATGTTCTGTTTTTGTTAAGATAACTAATAGATAACATCCAAACCTATTTGAAATGATTATTCAAATATTTTTGTTTTAATATTTTCGCTCAAATGTTTTCATATTAAATATTATTGTTCCGATGATTTCCCTAAACAAAGCCCAATGGTTAATTTGATAACTATAATAGAAAGAGAAGTTATCAGTTTTATATGTACTATGTTTTGAGTATATAGATCTCAATTATATCCTTTTTATGTCACTGCGTGAGCTTTATAAAGACATAACATTGTAATAAGAGAAATGTTTCATTAAGAATACAATGTAAAGTCTTATGGTTTCAGCAAACATAAGACTGATTCGTCAACCTCTTAAGGACAAGAGTTGTCAAAAAAGGATTAGCCATACACAAAATCAAGGTTTTTCGATATTACGAGGTGTAGATCATACTTAAGAAAAAGATTTGTAAGTAAAGGCAACTAGTAAAGAAATATGATTTGCCTGAAATAAAAAGCAGAATTTGTTTCTATTATTTATTGTTTTATAAGTTATGACCAAGGATGAAAATGTCGATGTCTAAACAGTTGTCGGGGTTTTAATTTACAGATAATGTCAACGGATATTCTGAAAAAAAATAAATACTTAAAAAAAAATTATAATTTTTGTTAAAATTTTACAAAATATCAAAACAATCAATATTACATAATTTGAACTAATTTTATAACAAAATAATACATTTTTAATCATAAGAGCTATATTGCTCGATGTAATAGTAAAACATAATAATTAAGCATTGATTGTAATTTTAATATGACATTACGTACTCATTAATCGTTACAAATAACATACGACAATATAACATGGTACATAAAAATTAAATGTCAAACCATAAAAGAGTACATATAAGTTTCAAGTATACTTTACCCAAAAAAAAGTTTCTAGCAAGTTGGAAAATATTATATAGATGTTGATCCTAATATAATATAAACTATACATTTGTCAATATATTATCCTTGAATTATTTTGAATGTAATTGTTAATATCTCACATGTATGTTTCTTGGTCTTTACCAAATATTAACTCATAAATTGGATATTGTTGATTTGTTCAGTATGATGAGGAGTCTTGATGAGTACGCAATGATATTTCGATATCAATTTGTGGTGAATGATATACCAATATATTGAAAAAATCATCTCAATTTTGTACTTCTAAACTAGACACATTTGAAGGAGGATTATAACCGTATGAACTTTGCTTGATTCTTAAGCTCATGAAATCAAAACTCAAGGCGAATCCTTATTAGTTTGACTCATTTGAGTTACATCACGTTTTCTTATATGTCATTTTCCAATCGCTCAATACCCTCCTCTGTTATTTGACAACTATGATCTTCATCTTGTATAGCATATCGTCACATTTTATTCATATTTAAAAAAAATGAAATGGGTGACGGAATTGAAATTTTTGAAAAATAAAAGAAAAATTGTCCAAGTTTATGGGCATTTTGTGAAAATATCCAAAAATATCCTAGATATTCACGAATATTGCAGATATTTTTGGACATTGATAAATATTCTAGGAAGAAATATCATTTCCCTCCATTATCCATGTCAAGACTTCAAAATATAAATAATGCCGTGAAAATATCCATAATGTCATGGACATTTTCATCCTTGGTTATGACTAAGTTGTACAAGTGGTGATGTTTTCTTGTTCCTACAAAATATGACCCGTTAATTAGGTTGTGTAAATCAGACTTCGAGAGGTATGTAAGTTTGGAATTTTTACACACAAGATCTCGAACACACAGGGAATATTTCCGTCTCTAACTAATAATTATATTTAGACTGAATATTCACATTCAAATATAGATGAATAGTTTTTTGTTAAATGTAATATTTGAATAGTGTAGAGGAAAAAAAAAAGTGTTACATATTTCTAAAAATGAAAATGGATTTAGATTTGAGTTGAATCATTAATAAATAGTAAAACATTCCAATAGTTTCATTGCAATAGTTGGTTACCAAACAGATATTATATAACAGTGCAATAACAACAACATCACTGGTTCATCCAAACGCAATCTTGTTAACTAAACTACCGGCAGTTTTGTAATAAATTTATGTACTGGTGTAGCAGCTGAACAATACGACCAGAAACAATAGTATTTTCATTGAAATGAATTCCAAGACTCAAATACAATCCTACCAAAAAAACAAATAAGAGGGAAATACATCAAAAGAGAGTAAGAGAGGTTTTTTCCTTCCCTTCAGGGCTTGAAACAAAGAATAGGTGTGGTTAGAGAATAAATATTTTTTTAGTTTTTTCGTCCCTAGTAGTTATAATGGCTCCATCTATCCGGGTCATCATCAATTTCATCAAGCTTCAAAGGACCGTTATGAACTTCAGCAACATCTGCTTCTTGATTCTTAACGGCTTCGTTCTCCTGCTCAGATTTCGTCGCTCCTTCCTGCAAGAACAGAGACTTATGGGGTCGGGAGTATGTAAAGATTTGGAAGAAGAACTACTATCAAATACCGTGCTAGGCTTTATTAGCAACTGAGCACGTTACACATTTGCCTAGGTCCCTCATTGGACTATCTTTATGAAAAGGGGATACCGGAACTGTTCGATGAAACAAATGCATATGCCGAAATTTTCGCCAACTTTCTTACTGGTTTGTCCAGAGGACTAAAACTTAAAAATAAAAAAGATCAGAGCATCTTCGAACCAATAAGAAGTTTTAACATGCATCTACAAATGATGTGAACACTTTTAAATAGTGGTGATTCCACACATAAAAACGCTACACCTTCCTACTATTCCAAGTTTACAATGCTAGGGATCCCAATTTTTTGATTCCGACAGGTTGCGAGTTATCATTTTTTTTTTTTTTTAATCAGTAGATGTTTAAAAAATTGTCATTCAATTAATATTACAAGATTAGATCTACTAACAAAAAGATGACAACTCACTGCCACATAAGTTGGTACCAAAGAGTTGGAATAAAAGTCGAGATCCGTAGCACTAACTTTTTAAGAAGCTAGTAATATACTCTGTAAACATTTCAGAGCAGCACATTAGCATCTTAGCAGAAGAGAACAACAAAGATAAAGAACCATACATTATTGTCCTCAGCTGGCTCCTCCACCTCTTCCTCACCCGTGACAGCAATCGACTCATTTTCATTAGATTCCTGTTTTGCCTGAGAAGCAGCTTGTTGCAGCCGCTCGATCACAGACTCAAAATGCGAATGATCTGAAAGCAAAATTATATTGAGGAACAAGAATCCACATGTATCTAGAATTAGTTTTCTATGTTTAGAACACTGTTTCGATAAATGGCATTTTTTTTAGAGCATTGTTTTGATAAATGTCTCAAGATTTGTTAAATTAGAAAATGATCATTTTCTTAAAAATGGTCCAATTGATTTACTTGGTGATAATCATTGATTGATTGATATCAATCACTATTTAACTAATGTCAATAAATGATGTACCGGTCAACCATTGATTGAGTTGGTGGTGAATCACTTCTGGATCATCGCATCAACCCTTTTAATTTCCACCAGCCATTTCCTCTTAAAAACAAACGAAAAAAGAGGTGGCCAAAACCAGCCACTTCACCTAAGTTCTCACTCATCGATGCTCCAATAGTTCAGAACAAAAGTCAAAGCAACTTGTGATTTTGAAATATTAGAGAGGAAAAACGGTTTTCTAATAGACGCTAATCTACCTAAAAGTGCTGATGGACACACACAAAATCACATACATATTTGAGTTATTTTCATAAATAGCCCTCCATTCCGATACTGCCCTTGACTTTTGGTTTTAAACATCACTCGACCCCGAACTTATATGTTGTTAAGCAAATGGTCACATGAGGGTGACTTTGAAATCATTCTTTACTTTAGAATCATTAAAAAAAAAAAAAAAAATCTAAAACCTCTCATTACCCATCGCCTTCTACTGGTTCATCACCACTGCTAAGAACTACTACTAGTGGTAAGGGTTCCAGTTCCGCCATTGAAAATAGGGGTTGTTTTCAAAATGTTTTTTTTTTTTTTTTGTTTTTTGTTTTTTTAAGAAATGCTTTTTTATTTTTGAAAAGGGTGCTATAACAAAAAATGATTTCAAATGCATCCTCATGTGACGCTTTTCCGTCCAATTTTTGATGCGTTATTGGCGGGTACATTTGCATGACACTTAAAATTTTGGGGTAAGTCAGGTGAGATATGGGATTAGGTATAATAGTTCTGGGGCATTTGAAAACAACCCTATACATTACTATACCACAAACAAACATTCCTAGAAGTTATGAAACTAAGCAGGAAGTGGAGGATAGGAAGCGAGGGAAGGAAAAATATAAAACAAACCAAATCACCTTTTGCGCGGTTCGTTACAGCTTCAGCGAGCTGCAAGGGATGTTGACGCTCTTCCTTCTTAAATTTCAACTTCACTTGATTACGTGTCCGGCCAGGAAAAAGTTGTTGTATCAGGGAAAAATCTGTACCAAACTGCCGAACAGCCTAACATGTAAAGGAAGACATCAGTCAAAAGGGTATGTTCGAAGTCAAATTTACACAAATTATGCCAGTTGAAAAAAATTAAACAGATTATCCATATCTTATCTCCGTCAACTGTGCATAATTGATACAGTGGACTCCCTATGAAAAGTGAAAATCAATAATTTTTAATGAATTACTGTCAGAGTACCTCATAGAAAAGTTCCGTGTCTTGTTTTGACCATCTTGTGCTGGGTGTTTTCTCCATAAATGACTGATAATTGACGTATGATGTACTTGGTTGAACCTTGTAACTTGCTTGATGCTCCTCATCAGAACATTGGCCCTGTTCTGAAGGAAACGTCTCCTCTTCATTGTAAGAGTCATCTTCACGAAATGAATTCTCAGCACTGCAAGGAAAAAACCAAATGAGGAAAGTTCATCTGTGTTTTATATCGTTTAAATAAAAGGGAATGGCATATAAACAACTTTGGCTACTGTTCAAAACTAGCAAGTCTCGGTTAAATTTGACGGTCCAAATTTCTTTAATTCTACAATTCAATATATTTACTCTTGCAAACTCCTAAACAATATCAAGTCCCCAAAAGACCAAACAGAAACTAACAAAAACAATAGAAAAAGATTATCCTATCACAGGATGATTGCACGCAACTCGATTGCATTAGGGAGCAAGTACAAACAGAGATTCAAATTTCAAACTAAATAAATTAGGCACCTTTGATTGGTTTGCGGTGTCTTCAGTTTTGCTGCATCTTTAATCTGCTAAAAAGAATTGGAGCCAGCAACAAATAGGTATCATTAAACTTGAAACAACTACAAAAATAGAAGTGCTGTAAAGTGAAGGAAAAAAAAAGGGTCACATCCTCCCATTAAGATAAAAACATGAAAAATATTAAAGAACACATACTGCTATCCGCTCTCTATGCTCTGCAAGAAGAATTAGATCCTTGATGGGTAGTCTCTGAGGATCAATTTCATCTTCTGGGGTGTCGAGTAAAGTCTTGTCCACTAGAAAAGAGAGAGTAAATCAACAACATATGTATGAAATATCATGATTCAAAGTCTTCGGCATTCTAAAACAAGTGATTACCACGCCTTTTGCTCCGGCGAGTTGAGTGGGAGAACTTTTTTGGAGGTTTTTTGGTTGACTCATTAGATGCTTCCTTTTCGCTCTTTCGCTTCCGACCAGGTTTCTCATTTCCAGGTACAGGTTCCTTTACCTTTCTTGGAGCCTTTGTCTTCCTAGACGTACTCTCCACTTTATACTCATCATCATTATCCTCATCTTCATCTGTATTAGAAGTACTGGGAAGTTCGCCTGTGGAGCCATTTACATCATTGGCATCATCCACTGGCTCATCGACAACCCGTCTTGACCGCTTCCTCAGTTGCATTGATGATTTCCCACCTTCAATCCCCTCACTAACTTTGGAAGATTTTTTGTTCTTCCCGTGATGATTTTGTTCGGTACAAGCTTCTTCTATCCTACTCTCGCCACCCTGAACAAACAAATAATATAAGCAAAGGTCGCTGAAGATTATACACAATTGCCTTATAAGCAAAATAGAAACTATGTGGTCAAACTATTTTAGTTGAAAAGGCTATCACCTTTCCCGGTACTCCCGGATCATCTTCTGAATGCATGCCACCCAAAATGGTGCCATCTGATTGGGTAGCTTCTGTATGGTTTGTTGGTTCTGTGTCCCCTTGAATTCCAGGGGTTGGATCTATAGCAATAGAATCACTAAATCTTGCAGACGAGTAATCAAGGACATCTTCATGTGGGAATTCAGAAATTGTCTCCTCGTGCACATATCCATTGTCCAAAGGAACAAAATGCACAGCTTCTGAAGGTAAAGCAGACCTAACTTCAGTTTGAGGCCTGCTTGTACCAGGTTTCGCTTTTCCTTTTCCCAATTTGGGCCTCGGTTGAAACTTTCCAGCACGTTTCCCTGAGAACCCCAACATTTAATTTCCAAAACGGATTAAGAAATATATGAAAGTATGGAGAAATAAAGATCTTACATACCAGAAGCAACGGTGGCTTTACATGTTTCAAAATCAAATAAAGTCCCAGTTACCTGAAATTTAATCACAAGACTGATCGGTCTACTAAAAAAACAACAATTTAGAAAACATATACTCTTATATCAGACAACTTTTTACCTTTGTTTCTGACCTTCCACTATTAATCTCAACTGCCTCGTGCTTGTCAGAAACAGCACTAGAGGTCATGGGATCCTGTATCGTACGATGATCAGAACATGTCTGAGAAGGTGCAACATCACATACTGTGAATGCTGAAGACTCAAAGGAGCCATGTGCTGGAGCACTAAAATTTTCCGCAGAACGAGTTTCCATTTCTGAAAAGGAAATAGAACCTCCAAAGTCATTATTAACAGAATATTTATGTTAAAAACTTGTCCCAATGCTGACAATCCATATCAACCTTACACCATGACTTGCTTGCCTCACTACCTACTTGCATGGTACAGAATACACAAACGGCCACAAGATTATACAAGACTAATGAGGTGTTTAAGAAAGGATGCGAAATTTCACACTACGCACCTGTACCAGTTGTAGTTTGAGTAATAAAAGGGTCAAGATATTCCAGCCCAGAAAATATGTCTACATTCTGAATGAAACAAAAATCAGCAACATAAAAAATCTTCTGACAACTATTCAAAATGAAAAGATACTCATTTTTACCTCTCCTAAAGATTTCCCAAAGCTAGAATGCCAGTCTCCACTTTCATCAGGAACAGAAACCTCTGGTTGCAAAGCAACCGTGGCAGGTGAGTCACAAGGGTTACCTACTTCCAAGCTTCTAATGTTATCAGATGTCGAAACATTTGAACATGGATACCCATCATTTTTGGGTAGCTCTCTACTCACAAGGATCTCTGACGTAGCTAGAGATGAATCAATGTGTTCAGTGAGTGTGCTGTTTCCAGTATCAACAGATTGAACAGTCTGTACAGAGTCAACAGCAGGTAATGTGATTGGTCTCTCAATCGTATTTGGAAGAGCTGAAGCAACTCCTCCAGTTGCCCCCTTTCGAGGCAGGGGCTTCATTTTGGGTCGAAACTTAAGACCAGCCCGAGCTGCGAAAAACTAACTCTTAAGTCATTCTGGCCCTTAAAGAAAGACGAGATCTCACAAATCACGACTTGGCAGTGGATCTGGTATTTTACTTACTATTGCTTGTGGCAGACTCTGAGAGAATATCATCAAAGGGATCCACATCAAACTGCATTGAATTTACCTAGAGAAAACAAATTCAAAATGAAGAACATCAATGATCACCTCTTTGCAACATATTATTATTGGACTTCAAGAATTAATAATTCAAAATTTTCACCTTAGTTGCCACTTTCTCAATATCACTAGGTCGAACAGATGCTTCAACGTCCAAACCATTCTTGGGAAGTCTAACAACTTTTTCCTCTTCACTAGTAACCCTAGCTGCCATACAATTCGTTAGGCCCTAAAAATGCGAAGAATTCGTTTAAGAAGGAAAACAGCCATGCAATGCATCGCTTACCACTAATTGACATGGGCTTTGCACCAGAGTCGATGAAATGATCCACATCGAGCCCTACCAACTCAACCTAAAACGAATACATGCATGGACAATAAAATTTAGGTATCCTATTGTGGAAATTTACAAGTGAAATAAAAGAAACAGATAATTTTTTACTTCACTTTCTGGTGCTATAGAGCCAGACTGCCAATCAACAGCCTCTGGCACCCCACTAGTCGTTTCTTCTCCACCAACCAGATGAAAAACATCTACGGAACCATGGTCTTCTTTGGCGCCACCAACCTTCGATGAGGGTTTTTCACTTGTTATATCCTCCGGTACTCCTGAAATTGAATCCTCGCATTTTTTCAAAGACTGCTCAACCCCAGTTACTCCCAAGGAAGACACGCCTGAAGCATTTGGAATATTCGATCTATCATCTGCTGCCTCAGCAGGCAAGACCACTTGCCCTGCATCCGAACTCGGGGAGGAACGTCCACCAGTCTTTTCCTTTGTATCACTTGGGACCACTGAAGGAGCTGATGTCAATATTTGTTTTTTAGGTCGGTGTTTGACCTTGGGTTGAAATTTCCCAACAGCCCTTGCTGCAAAATAAGTAAAATAATCATATTATCTCATGACAGATATAACAACCCTACAGCACTTTAAGGGAATTACTCTTACCATGAGTGGCAGCAGGTGCAAAAAATTCATCAAAAGGGTCCATCTTTGATGTCCAAGTAAATTCCTTGATGGCTAAACTTCAATGAAACAGGAAGAAGGAAGAAAATGACAAGTATCAGATTTCAGTTTGAAATTCAAAATACTGAGAGACTAAGGCTATTTTGCCATCCAGATTTTCAAGTGGACAAAAAACATATGAAAGATAAAGCAAAGCATTAAGAGGGAAGAAAAGAAAAATGATTCCCGAGTATCCATCCATCCGTACACACATACATATATATATATATATATGTATATATCTTTAGCAAAATATAATATATATATATATATATATATATATTTCGTGTTTGGATGCTCAAAACAAATTAAGTGATGAAATGAAATTAATTTCCATTTCCTCTCCTCTTGTTCTCTCTCCTCACTTTCTCCCCTCTTTCCCAAAGGGGAAAAGCATTGTGTTAGAAAGAAAAGAGAATGTGTCTGTTTTATTTAATTTTTTTTTCAAGGACAAAAAAAAGGGGAAGGCTTCTTGTCTCGTGGCAAGGGCTGCATACATGCAAACTCTTTTTTTTTTTTTTTTTTTTTTGGATGTTACGAAATATTCACTTGTTAAGGACATCTTATACTCTCAGTTTTGCCTCAATTACAACTACTATTGACCCTACAATAGCAATGCAAAAGATCAATAAGGACCAAACTATAGAGGCATTACACGCCAATAATGACAGAAAGTTTATGACAACGGCAGTATCACCCGAATAAAAAGAAACTCTTCATTTTCAACCAACTATAATAGAAACATGTTATCATCCTGCATCACTAAAACCAGGCAATCAACGTAAAAATGATGAGAAACTAATTCAACCGAGTTAATAAACACTCGAACATCAATAGATTCTTGATACCAGCATAATTTTGTCCATCAATTTTGCCACTATTCCTAAATTTTTTTCTCAGAGGCATTAATACAAACACCTAGCGAGCATGGAATACCAACAACTCCGACTACCCAAATCCACACCAACATTTAGCAAAGAATCACACTACTAACGAGCTTCATTCAATGAAAACACAACGAACAAGACTTGGACGATTTTGAAACCTTTACTAGCTAATAAAAAAAGGGAAATTTAGCACCCAAAAAAAAAAATCTACCAAGAAAGCGAAGTTTGCGGAGCCATTAACGAGAACACAAGCTTTGAACCGAACTCGTAAAAGAAGCAATACAAATAGAGAACGTAATGGGGAAGAGCGGAAAGAGGGAAACGAAAATTGGAAAAGAAAGTGGAGATGAATTTGCATACCGGGAAGGGAAAGGGAGGAGAGGAGAGGAGAGAGCAGCGCCGGGCTGAACGGAGAAGCCGAGGAGGAGTGTGGCCGTTCCCGCCGACCGGGAGGGGGGGTCTTGGTGCCTCAACAAGGGTGGTGGGGATTCGATGGAGGTTTCTTTGTTCTTTTTTTTTTTTTCGGGGGTTCATTGAGATAGGTTGAATTTGATTTTTTTTTTTTTTTAATACAAAATGAACCCCCAAAAAAAAACAGAGAGAGAAAAATGAAGTAAATAATATTTTTTTTAAATAATTGAAATAAATAGTAATATTTTAAGTGGTTGCAAGGTAATTTCATGTATGATTTGATAAAAAATGAAAGTTCACTCCTATATAATAAACTTAAAAACAAAAAAAAAAAACAAAAACAAAATTGACATATATGAAGTAGCAAATTTGCTATGTGAACACTTTCCCCGATTAATATTTAATTTTGATCTGAAAAATATCCGAAATTCCTTAATTAAAAAAGTTTGAATTATATACCTTTCTATGTCATGCATTATTTTAATTCAAAATTATATCATGTGTGTATGAAATTATATATTTTAAAACATCAAATTACATTAAATACACAACTATATAACTTTTTTTTTTTTTTTTTGCGCATGTGAAGACAACGTTGAGCTTACGAGGTGGTGGGATCAGACGTGTAAGGCATCCTAATGAATTTTTTGATTTTGCGATTAAGATGTATAATTTACAAGTTTTGTGTTTATTTTTGAGTGAGTAATTTTCTTGATTTGACTTTGCTATCAAGGACGGGGTAAGACAATGTAGGTACTGACGGCAGGCTGTGGCATGCCGGCTTTTGCTCTTATACCACTTTGGTTGGACGCCTAGTATGATCTTAAGGGATATAGTCTAGGATCCGATATCTTTGCGAAAGATCTCTCTCTCGCCTAAATGAGATTCAAATAAAGCTTTTAGGGATGTATTTAGTTATAAAGTGACACCATTGGCCTGAGCGAGCATTAATATCCTTTTGAAGCTTTCAAGCATCCTATCAACGAGAGAGCTAACTCTGAGAAGCTGTCAAATCCTAAGACTAGGTCTATAAAGAAAATATCAATGTGATGACTGATATCTATATCAGCGAAATACAAAATATATGAATCATAGTATAGTATTATAACTTAACAGTGATTTGAAATTTTTTACTTTCTTTATTTAAATTAAAATTTCTTCAATCATTTTTTATTTATAATTTTAATGGTATTTTAAGCGTTTTCATGACAAAATAAGAATTGATCAGATAAGAATCCATCAAAAAAATGTATAATTTTTACATTAACGGCATGTTTGGAACACCATTTAGAGTTTGAGTTTTGGAAAGTAAGTTTTGCAAATGTATGTATGATTGAAATTAATGTTTAAAGTTAAAAGTACAATAACTTGAAATGCATTCCAAAAATAACAACATAATCTTGTTTGGTTTCTCTCCTCATTTTATGTAATATTTTTTTAAATCATAACATTTCGAGTTGGAAGAAGAAACTTATGAACTTTTAAAATTTGAGTTTTTAAAAATGAAAAGAGAATTTAGATATATGAATAATAAAATTGATTTATTTTAAAAGAAAATGACCAAAAAAATAAAAGCAATTGAAGAACTCTATCCAGAGTTTTCACCTCAAACGGCCCCTAAATGTACACAACATAATTAAAATGCAATACTTAAACATAAGCAAATGCATCAAATAAAAAGGCAAAATAGTTCAAATTTTTTTATCAAGGATCTTTTGGGTATTTTAAAGTCACAACCCCCCCCCCCCCCCCCCCCAATTTAAAGCTCTAGGTTGGGTTTTTCCAAAATTAAGAGAAATTAGATCAAATCTATTGGACTTAAAGATCACTTCGTTTAGATAATAAATTGGATAATCACGTTACATGTCACATAAAAACAATGCGTTGATTGATTTTTGTCATAATAACAAAAAACATTTACCCAAGTATGTCGTTGATATAAGCAATGATGTAATAAAACATATTCATAGACTAAACTACCCTAGATTTTGTCCCACTCTTAGCATTGGTGGCACCCGGCCTGGCCGCGTGTAACGGCTGGGTTGTTCTGGTGGTCTGGAGGAGTAACGGGGCTTCTGGAGTTTTGTGCAACACGCAGTGGCCCAAGGCGGGACTGGGAGGGGAAGTCGTGGCCCTTTTGGTGGCGCGTTTAGTTGTGAAAATGGTGGCAATTCAGCACATCATCGACCGGGTTTTCTAGATAGGAGGCTGGTGAGTCGATTGATGGAGGGAGGTTACGACATACGGCGTCGGCACGTGGCAGTTGCAAGTGTCGCGTTGTGGTAGAGATAGAGATGCCGCTAGGAGATCGTATTTGATCTGCGCATGCGCCACGTCCGCGCGAGGAGATCCTAGATTCATTGTGATTTGTGGTGTTTCCTGGCTTTCTTAGTTTTAAGAAATTTTTT
>CM046370.1:12843878-12876323 GCA_025413025.1 Ficus hispida
AGTGTCTTTAGTTTTGAAGCAAGATGAGACATCTCCATGATGTACTCCCTTATGTTTCCTTTTCCTTTATACCTCATTGAAATCAAGCTCGCCAAAAGCGTACTTGTTTCAGCCTTATCGTTTTTAGCAAAACGCTTTTCAATTTCCTCAAGGAACTCCTTGGCAGTAGTTACCTTTTCGGACACAGCGCCCCTAAAGGCTTCCGGAATTCCACGCTTTATGATCATGAGACTCATGCGATTTGAACGATCCCACCTTTCCATGTCCCGTTTTTCCTCAGTGGAACTCATGCCCGTAAGGTCAGCGGGTCGTTCAATCCTTAGCGCAAGGTCTAGATCCATGCACCCGAGAACTATCATGACGTTCTCTTTCCAATCCTTGAAGTTTGTCCCATTTAGCATGGGGATGGAATTGACATTAGCAGATATAGTAGAAGCAGATGCACTAACTGAACAGAGAACAAAACAAGCAAAATAACATGTTCACATAATAATCCATAATATATAATTAATAAATTCAAATAATGGTTAATCCCATCACAAGATACCTAGCACAACATTAATATTTAGTCTTTGGACATAAATATTAACTTGTAAGTGGTACTCTTGGTGTAGTAATCAAATATTGACAATAAATCCTGTCAAACAATAGGTCAATCTTTGGATCGACTTCTTATTCACATGGTATACCTTATAATTGTCACATATTTATTACCACAAGTGTGCATGCAATTCGGCCAAATATTAACCTTCCTTTGGGCCGGTTAATATCCGCATGAATTACACACACACAACCATCTTAATATTTCAAATAAATTAATCTACACAAGAGAGGTTACTTTGGTAACATGTTGCTTTAATTAATCTATTTTAGAATATTAGATACCCAAAAATATAACCAACAAACCAAAATTTGAATTTAATTAAAAAAATTTTTTTTTTTAATCCACGGTCAACGATCAACCCTAAAGTCAACGGTCAACCCTAAAGTCAACGGTCACGATCCTTATTGACCGGGTCGGGATTGGACCGGGTTGGGTCGGGTCAACCCAATCCGGATCCTAACCCAGCCCAGCCCAAAAAAAAAAAAAAAGAAATTGGGCTTAAGGCCCAAAAAACCCTAATTTTCTTTTCTTTTCTTCTTCCTCCTTGTTTGCAGCCGCCGGCCATGGCAGCATAAACACCAAAGTTGATTGAAATAATATCAAAAAAAAATTACAGATAAAAATCCTTTTTCTTTCTCAAAATCAAATCCGGAAACATAAATGCTTAATTTCAAGAAATATATAATCCATATATACTTGTCCAAAAAATGTTTGAATCCGGAAAATTTAAAGAAAATCAAAATCAAAGAATCCATAACCATAATCATTCTTAAATCCAACAAACCAAACCTAATTTAGAAAAAAACAACTTAATTCTTAATGGTTTAACATGGAGAAGGCTCTGATACCACTTGTTAGAATTACAAACCTAAATCTTTAATGGAGAAAATCCAATTTATCCAAGATCCACCATGTCAAATCATCAAGAGAATTAAATGAAAACGGAAGCGTACCTTGATCCATGAGAAAGAAACGATTATGTGTTATGGATCTTCCAATTCAATACGATTTTCCTTAGAGAAGAATCTCTATATTCTTTCTGATGATGGGATGTCAGAGAGAATAGGAATAATGAATGTATCTGTATCTGTATATCGTATGAATTGGGGACCATAACCCTTTTAAATAACTGCAGTAGTTATTATCTTTTCATATTTCTATTTTTACCCATCACAAAAATAGAAATATGAAATAGGCTCTAACATAATTAACCCATACTTATCATGCCAAAGCCCTACAAAAAAAACTAAAACTAGATATTACATTTATCAATCAACAACTTTCCAAATTTTGATCCACAATAATATTCAAAAATCTAAAATAATAAAAAATTCAAAATCAAATATAATTTCAGTTTAATTGAATATTATTATATAAATCTTGGGTTTTTGAATGATGATTTGATGATTGAAATTTAAGTTGAATATAATTTTTGTTACTTTTCAGAAAAGACAAAAAATTTTCAAAAAAAGACAAAAAAAGTACAGTTTAACTTTAGTTCTCCATCACTATTACTTGGTTACCTTTTGTCTTAAAAAAAAAATTTTTTAATAAAAAGGAAAACCTAAATATATATTTCAGTGTCGCATTTAGACGGAATATACATTAATAATATTAGATAAAAATGCATTAGGTTCCAAAACAATAAGTATATTGTGTCTGTAAATTATGGACACAAATCATCGACAGTAGCACAGATGGGTCAGATCTGGCTAGGATGCACTTGAGCCTGGGCATCGAAGAGCCCGGAATTCTATATCTCACCGGCTCCGACGTTCGTCTCAATCCGATTTTTTTTTTTAAATAATTTTTGTAACTAGAATAGATCATCAAATTCCAAAAAGATCAGAACAGGATATATCTATATGTTATTATTTTCTGAACTATACAACTCGGATTTGTAAAACTGCTTTGCTATGTATGCATTCCAAGTGGTCAGGGTATTAACAATGATCACGATCACAATACAAATGACCATATCCCTACAGTATGTGGCACAATATTTCTAGTCCTCCAAATTAGAGTTGTTCGTTGGTTATGGTCAATTTGATCGTGTCGGTTTTTGGAGCGAAACCCATCACCGAGCTAACCAAAGGAAGACCGGTCGACGCGGGTACCTGCAGTCAGTTTTCGACGATTTTTAAGCATCAACATGGCAGTGTCAAGAATGAAAGGGTACTAGTAGGCTTATAAGGTGACAAAGGAAGGATATAGTTGAATATACATTAAATGAATTAAAATGTGTTATTTTTATTAGTTTTTCACGCGTATAGCGGAATACACATAATATAACACATATTTTCAAGAATGGGACTCGGTCAGTTTCGGTTCTAAAACCGAGTCCTAACGCACCTATCAAACGTCGAGCCACCAATTCTTTGGCGGTCTAGTTCACCGACCAAATGGTGTCGATTATGACATGACACCAACCCATTGGCTTTCTCACGACCAGTTTTCGGGTCTCAGGTTTTCTAAAATCATAATTAAGAAAATTAGGAGGTAGGATTCCATCTTTATCTTAGGAAAAAAAATCTGCACACGACTAAAATGCACATGATGGGTACATATAGGCGATTTACATCCACTTTTATTGGACGGTCCTGATGGAAACCACTTGTAGGGCGTCAAAAATCTTCAATATAGTATATTGCTTTACTCTTTTCTATAAAAGAGCTAAAGTTTGAGGGCAGTTATTATACCGACCCAAAATCGGTTGCCCCATTAATCAATTTATTTTTTTCTACATTATAATTTAACCGATACCTAACCAAGAAGATAATGACATAGTTCGTACCGCAACAAAGGTAATTTCCAAATGGTCCCCTAGGATCCCCGGCATTCTTGGAGCTCAAAGGACTCCACCCAAAAGAGCGATGATCCCTAGATTTAGTCCATATATTCCCTTATTTGTATCCTTATTCATGTCTTTTTAATAAGATTCATGTCTCTCCAATAAGATTATGACACGTGTTTGAGTCTGAGAGAAGTCATTGCGAAACTCCACATGCGGAGTTCAAAAGGGTTTTCCGTCCACAAGGATCCTATCCTCACTTCATATCTGAACAACCTCTAATATAATTATAAATAAAGAAAACCCAACATAACTTCACAAAATGAAAGTGTTATATTTGTACTGAATTGCCTCAAATCCAATAATAAAAAGCCTTGCCTTATCAATCGCTTTCAAACATGGTGCCCACCCATTCTTTACTTCACAATGAAGGCATGCAAGTGGCAATTTTGTTTTTTTTTTTTTTTTCCCCTTTTGAGGGACCTCGCTAGAAAGATCTATAATTCATTGTACCAAACCCGCAAAAATACTCATTTTTGGGTTTTGACAATGAAGGGAGGTGTCCTGTGAATGGTCCTTTGTTTTTCTATCTTTCTTTCTTTTTTTTTTTTTTTTTTTTTTTTTTTTTTTTTTCAAATTAATTTTCACCCCCTTTTATTATCCACTAAAGGTTATCTTTTCTTTTTGTAATGCCCTGTAAATTTCTTTTTTCTCCTTGATGTGGACCCAATTCACCATATTGTATAAAAGTGTTTAACTGAGAGTTTTATTATATATAGGATCATCTATTTTACAGTATTGATAAGAGCTGTTATTTTTAACGTGTACACTAATAGCTTATATCGTTAAAAAAATTTTCATTTTGATAATTTATATTAATTCTTGTTAATTTATTTTTTTATTAATAAGTTTTTATAATGTGGGTTTATATATTTCAAAATGTACTTGATTATTTCTTTTAATTTACGTCACATCAGTGATTCCGTTAAATTTTATAGATGGAGGTGTATATATGGAAAGGATAATTTGAATGAATTTATAAATTTTGGGGAACTCGATGAAGAATTTTGATAATTTAAGAGATGAAAATTTAAAAAAAAAAATTCAAGAGACATTCATAAAATTATCTTAAAAAGAATCTTCGGTTTGATAGCAACTTAACTTGATTATCAAAATAGTAAGTTGTATATATCCTCACAAGTTAGACAAAGATAAATATCATATCAAAATTTTCACTTAAAAAATGGGGGAATCTTTAGCACGTAACATGTGAAGAAAAATATATTAATTGCGTTGTTCTTTTACTATCAATTGTTTTTATTTTTTTATTTTTATTTTTTTTGAGTTTAAGAGTAAGATATTCAAACTCTTAATTTTATAATCTAATTAGATATATCATACCTATAATCATTATTATATATATTTTTTATTCTGATAAGATTTTAACATAAACTGAAAGTCCAAATTTATCTTGTGTTGATATAGAAAGTCTTTTGACCTCTAAAAAAAACTAAGAGTGTCACAGTCATGGTGACAATATATTTTGATTGATAAGAGGTTTCTAACTTATTCATGATTTCACCTCTACAAAATTGTTTTTAACATTCTATTATTTGAGAAAAACTTTTTTTCTAGGCCAACCAAGTCAAGTCTTTTTTTTTTTTTTTTGGTAGACAAGTCAAGTCATTGATTTTGTATTATGACGTTACAAAAAAATATATGCATATGCTCACAAGCGATTCACGTGCAAGATTAATAACATGGCGGCTAACTTTTTGTTTCAAACTTTTGGACAATTTCATATTCCAATTCTCCCTCTTTGCAAAGAAAAAAAATAGTATTACTCATTTATCATTGACCAAGTCACTGTTATGCAACTTATGGGCAATGAAAACCAAAAAAATATGCTTTTTTTTTTTTGCTTAAAAAAAATCTAATAATAACCTTATTATTTTTTATTTTTTAAGTTCACATAAGTAGGGACACTTATCTGAGTTGGTTGGAGATTCGAACCAAGAAAAGATGTTTAATTGTACTCTTATGTTGACCTAAACTTGTTCTATGTGAAGAATTTTATAAACTTACAAGGTTTTTTTTTTTTTTTTTTATTTACATAGACATCTTAAATTTTTTGAATTTAACAATTTAGTCTTAATTTTTTTTTTGAAAATTAACCCCCTGAATTTATAATTCTTGATACCTATCACCATTTTGCTTACATATATTAAATTTTGGACAATTTTTGCTTATGGCAGCCCAAACTTAATATAATGAAGGGAGAAAGAAGTAAATAATAGTTTTCAGAAATTATTGAAATAAATAATATGTTATTTAAATATTTGGAGTAAATAGCATATTTATCAGGTAAAATGAAAAAAAAATGTCTGCAATTTAATGAACATGAATAAAAGGACCAATATATAAAGAATTATAAATTCAAGAGATTGGTTGTCAAGGAAAAAAATGAGAATTAAAAAGTCATATTAAAAAAATTGAGGAGGTAATCTTTATAAAAAAAGGCTACTTATTAGAATTAAGTGAAGGAAAAGGTTAGAGTATGTTTGTACTGTTTTTCTTCTTGTAAAAGCCGGTACATTTTTAATTAAAATTACATAGCTTGAACTTCAATATATACATATATGTATATATGTGTGTGTATATATATATATATATATAGTTGCATAAATCAACTTGTGTACAACTACTTTCACCGTCATAGTCACCATTAGAAGTATCTTTCCGACAAAGATAAGTTTATGCTAGTATTGTTTAGAGTATGTTAGTACTATTTTTCTTCTTGTAAAAGCCGGTACATTTGACTTAAAATTACATAGCTTGAACTTCAATATATACATATATGTACATATATATATATATATATATATATATAGTTGCATAAATCAACTTGTGTACAACAACTTTCACCGTCATAGTCACCATTAAAACTATCTTTCCGACAACCCTGACCACTTTTAACTGTAAACGTATCATGCTCAAGTAAATATTCATCCCCTTCGGTTCTCAAGTTTAGTTTTGCTACATTTTTTTTTGTGGTTTTATTTTCTTAGTGATGAAGGATAAGAAGAAATAGAAGAGGGAGATCATATATAGAGAACGCTTTTTCTCTTTTTACAAATATTTATGGTGGAATTTTGCTGTTATATACAGTCTGGTATATTAGCATTGGTTAAGTTTTGGTGCATGTCTTGTCATCTAAGAAAATGGGTGTCGTAAAAAAGCTATCAGACTTGCTAGTAGTGAAAGTCGACTAAGAAATTCGATCAAAGTAACATATTATCACATCTAGCTATTTTTAATGCCGCTATAATAATTTATTATAATAAGAAAACTTATAAGAGAAAATAATTTCATACCTTTTAGACATTTCTGTAACCACTCAACTAATCTCAAAATTGATGCCCCGCCCTCACAATACAAAGAAAAATAGTGCTATCGAGATTACAAAAGGTTATTCGCCAAAAGTAAATAATTTATGACGTGAGGTTAAGAATATCACCATGAATCTTCCTATGGAAACGACCTCTCAAGCTCAACATAACGTATTTGTTGAAGCTGATAATGCAATCACAAGACTTTTTTGGGGAGGATCATGTTGAGGAAGCAAAAGTAGTATCAACTCCTATCAAATTGAGAAAACAATATAAAATCAGCAGCATCACAGTAATTTCTATGCCTTCTTCAAATAGGGCCAACATATTGAAGAGGTATCAAATCATATAGGAATATCTTGTCATGTCATCAGAATATCTTGTCATGTCATCAGAAATTCGATATTTGTAAACTTGCTCTAAAAACAATGGAAATTGTGATTTTAAGATCTTCGGAAAAATTACGATTTCAAGCATTAAAACTCTTGCAAGACACTACTATCATTTTCAAATCCATCTATAAAGTAGTTTGGCATCTAATGTCCGGATGATCTTTAAAATGCTATAATTTTGTATTGGGCTTCAAATTCTACCCCTAAAGATACGATCTTCATATCCCTATATCTCTTTATTTTGGTTGATGAAACTCCTAGTTGTATATATAGAGTTGTGTTTGTTGATTTCATTATGAAATAAAAGCATATACTTCTGATTTAAAAAAAAAAAAAAAAAAAAAAAAAAAAAAAAAAAAAACCTCATGTATCTCACGTTCAAATTATCTTTAAGGAAACCTCGTTCCTTTAGCTTTTCTTCATATCATTTTTCCAATTCATCTTGAGCCTCGTTCCTGCTATAAATTATAGAAACCTCTGAATGTCCTAAAATGTTAATGGTTCAAGCTTAAAGCCATTATGAAATAAAAGCATGCCCTTCTGATTTAAAAAAAAAAAAAAAAAAAATCATGTATCTCATGTTCGAATTATCTTAAGGAAACCTCATTCCTTTAGCTTTCTTCATATTATTTTTCCAATTCATCTTGTGCCTCGTTCCTGCTATATATTTTGGAAGCCTCTAAATGTCCTAAAATGTAAATGGTTCAACCTGAAAGCCATTTCCTAGCATAAATCAAGTTTTTTTTTTCCCCCATCTAAAAACAACTTATGATAGAAAATTTATAAACATTTTTTATAGGAAATTAATATTAGTACCTATTTTCAAAAGTTTCATGGGTAGCCAAATCCTAAACTATATAAGGGTGGACAGCTTCATACTTTTCTTAAGACAATCACTATTTTTGTTCATTAGCTTTGCGTCTAACATTTAATCTAGGTCTTAGGGGATGCAACAAAAAGGATTACAATTGAGATACAAGAGTTCTTTATAACGTCTGATATAACATAATTACATTTGTCCGGTTAATCGGTAGGGTATACAGAACTGAGGTAGAAGAAGCGCTTCTACTATATGTTTTTCATAGAGGTGTTTATCAGATCTAATCAACCGATCAAAACTGATCGGTCCAATGCAATCTAATCTATTTTATGTGAATAACCGACCTTTATTGAATTAGATTAGATATCAATTCTAGAAAACTGACTTGTGTTATATCAGATACATTTTACCTTCATAACACCAAGCCAATCAAATACAATACGACCTTTACATATAGATATCTATATTATATGTAAAGTAAGATATAAATAACAACTATATTTTATACAATTGGTCCAAAAGTTGGTGTCTTTTTTTTTTTTTTTCATATACCTTCACATTTCAAATAAATATTTCAAATCCTACATATTAAGGTATTAAACTCAAGAAAAATCTTTTTAAGTTATTTTCTAATTCTTACTCGCGTTGTTTTAAAACTCAGTATTGAAATGATAGTTATTGCATATATATATAATATATATATATATATATATATCAAACTGATCAATTTAACTCAATTCAAGTCAAATTTAAACGGATTGGATAATACATTACTAATAAATTAAAGTGGATGCACTTTAAAAACTGACTTTGAGTAAATCAGATGTAATAAATAATTAAAATAAGACTGAGTCCATCCGGTAAACATCGTAGCTAGTTCACCATAAGATTTCAACCGCTGCAATTATTGCATAAAGTTTCACACGACAAGTATATATCATGTTTTTTTTATGAGTAATTATCATATTATGTTTTTTTTTAATGAATAATTATCATATCATGCTAAGTAACAAAAATTATCACATCAATGTTTATTGGAAGTACATCTCATGTTGTAATGGACGGTTGAGATGAAACACTCAAGTGGTCAAAGAAAAAAAAAAAACTTTGCTACCAAAAGTCACTTAAAAAAAACTAACACCCGTATGTAATGACAAAATTGCCCATTAGAACCAACAAAATCACCTAAAAACACATGGGCAGTTTGGAGAATTCGATGCTCCAATGATCAAGGCCAAGATGCATGATAGGCCCCAAAGATTAATAATTTAGTGTCACCTACATCCCTGGATTTTGCAGATTTCCAAACTGTCTCGTGTCAGGACAAATCATTTCATGGGTCAAAAAAAAAAAAAAAAAAAAGAAGAAGAAAAGGAAAAAATATCAACTCATGGGTAGACCTCAATGGAGTTAAAAACACAAACCCCCGAGGAGATCCCATCATGTGTAAATACTAAAAAATTAGGTGATATTTTGGGGCACTGTGTGATTTTCTTTTGAGGTACATGTTTCAAAGTAGAAGCCAAATTAGCCAGTCCAAAAACGCCAGGGAAAAAACAAAAAAATAAAATAAAGTAGAATTCATTAACATAGTACAAAAAATATCTAAAAAATTAATTGATGGAGAAAATTGGTAAACTTTTTTAAAATTCAGGATGAAAAAAGTTATAAATTGAAGTTTATAAAGTATTTTGTGATAATGTTTAAAATTTAAGGGGAAATAATATAATATGTCCTTATTTTAATTATTAGCATGTATAATTTTTTAAAAATCTTATATATGATTGAAAGTAGTTTTATGCATCACTTTATTAATTTTTAACGTGAGTTAAAGTTTTTAAAATTTTTTTTTTTTTTGCTCTCCAAAAATAACTTAATTTCAAATTCACATCTATAAAATTAAATATCTCATTTTTATTTAAAAAAAACTTAAAATTTAAAAGTCTACAACTTTTTTATTTTAAATTAAAATGTAATTATTATTGTATTAAAGTTTTAATAATTATGAGATGAATGGAATAAAATTCATATAGCTGTTTTTTTATGCATTTTAATTTTTTCATATTATTTAACTATCACAGTTGATTTTTAATCAAATACATATCTCCAAACATTCATTACTTTTCAATCGAAAAACTCCAAAAATTGAAGTTGAACTGCCCAACACATCGTAAATAGTTAAAAAGTTAATTCAACGACAAAAATAACAGCACGTAGCAACAAGATAAATATACAATTTCTATGATAGCCTTTTTTTTTAAATTTATATATTTTTCTCTTCTTTTCTTTTCTTTTCTTTTTTTTTTTAACTTGTCATATACTAATCCTAATTATATAATGATTTTTTTTTCTAGAATAAAATGGTACAAAATTGTGCAACTCATGTAGAGTACTCTTTTGTCCGTGTAATTTTGAAAGAAAAGAGAGAGAGAGAGAGAGAGAAATCCGCAGTGTTTTTCGTGTGGTGTGGCACAGAAGGAGAGGTGAAAGCCGTGCTTCATTTGTGACAGGTATACTAGTGTATCAATTTAATAGGAATTAAAATAAATAAATAAAAAAACTAACAATTAACCCCAAAGAAATTATTAAATATCATTACTGATATATAAGACAACACATAAGACAATGCTTCAGATATGTTAAAAATGGGAGCATGTTGTAACTCTACATAATATAAATTTACGTACATTTTTTTTTTAAATACAAAACTTTACTTCCATTAATCCCCATCTTTTTTTTTTTTTTGAAGTGACCATTATTCCCCATCTAATTAGCGGATTAACAATTTTTGTAACAAAAAAGAATTAACTTGTGTTTGACCCACGTATATTTACTACATAGAGGTGTTCATATTTTTTTTTTCCTTTTAATATAGGGGTGTTCAAAGTTGCATTAAAAAAGAAAAACTATCAAATAATGATGATAGCTAGTTGTTTTATCTCGTTATTTAAAACAAAAATCTAATAAATTAAAAATGTTATATGATTTCGGGTTAGTTTATATTTTTTTAAAGGAACTTTACATATATTTAAAAAAAAAAATCGATGCAACTATAGTACTTGATAAAAATGTGAAAACGCATTTGGGACAAATATCAATATATTTTTTAAGTTATTTTGATAAACTTGATTTAGAGGCTTCTGATTTTTGCCCCCGCCTGCTTCTCTTTTTATTTTAAGAAAACGTAGTGCCTTTATCAAAAATACAACAATTCTCGACTGGGTGATAATTAGTTTGGTCGTTTGAAGTAATAATTTAGACAAATCCAAAATGTAGAAAATTTGAGTCAATCATGTGAAATGAAACATTAATTTTTTCTTTCCCTGCAAAAAAAGGCTAGATCTCTGTTTTTTTTTTTTTTTTTTTTTTTTTTTTTACTTTAAACTAGCTGAAATTTTACCTAAATTGTTCAAAACACAAAATCAAATTAAGGTATACAGAGATGATACATGCATGAATAAAGAGAAATATATATTTGTGTGTACATATATATGACAAGCAGGAGAAATGTTTTTTTTTTTTTTTTTAATTAACGTTTCCTATTAATTTCACAGGAAATGTTATGTTTTGTAGATCGATGGGGAAAAGTGTTAATGAGTGTCTTACTTTAGAGGAATAGTTATTATAACTCCTTAAATTTAATATTCTTTTGATTTGTAACAACTCAGGAATCTCTTTATCGGTTTATTTATCTTCATTCAACGGAGAATATTCTTTTCTGGGATAAAATTACAAAATATTCGTTTGGTGATTTTTTTTTTAAAAATCTTTATGGCGAGACTCCTTTATTCGTGTTTTTTTTTTTTTTTTTTTTTTGGGTGGAGAAGTTCCTTTATTCGTAGTGAAGAATCAATTGATAAGGCTTGGCTTGATAAAGAAAAGCATTTAGTAATTTTTCTTTTTTTCTTTTCAAGCCAGCTCAAAATATATATATATATATATATATGTCCTTTTAGTAGAATTAATTTTTATATTATTGAATAATTAATCTGCATGAAAAATAATAGTTACCTATCCTACATAACAATGATAAAGATTTATTTCTTATATTTTTTTAGCATTTAGTGTTAATAAAGATCCATGTTAACAATATGTTGTTAAAAAAAATGAAAATCTGAAACGTTTCCAAATAAGGTCTCATAAAAAAAAATGTAAAAACGAAAAAATTGTATTGTAGACGTCTTCAAATAAGACTAGTTTGGTAGAACTTTTTAAAAAATATTTCTTAATGTTTCTAAAAGATTTTAATGGATTTTTGGGTCTAAAGACTAAAATCTAATATGATATGGTGTCCACCTCTTAATTGTGACAAAGTATAATATTGTAGTACAAAAAATAACTCATTTAACAAAAAAAAAAAAGGAAAAAAAATATATATATATATATATATATATATGACAGTGGTGTTTGGCACAATTCTAATATGACAAAAATATCAAGTATGGACAAATAGATCAGTAATGGTAGTGAAGGGCACTGATTTTAACAACGTCATAGCATATTTACCCAAACCAGAAAAAAAAAAAAAAAAAAAAAAAAAAAAAAAAAAAAAAAAAAAAAAAAAACACCATAACATGACTTTTTTTCCCCTCTGAATCATAACTTGACAATTTGTCGAGTTACGTATAGCTTTAGCACAATTTTCTCCTCACTTCAAAAAAAAAAAAAAAAAAGTTAAGAACCTTTTTTTTTTAAGCTTGAAGAATTCCGTTTATTTATTTTTCTTATAAAGTCAGTAACTATGAGTAGTTCACTATCAAAAGCAGACTACAATAAACTCTCTTCAGGATGAAACAAAATACAACATTGAAATCTATTAAGGCCTCGTTTTGGGTTTCAACTCAAACTATATTTTTTCATCTCAGTTTTTATCTTTTTCTAAAAAAGTTTTTGTCTTTTCTGAAAAGTTAACAAAAATTTTCAACTCAAACTATACTTTTTTAACTTATACTCATTCACCAAATAGACCCTAAGAGTGATATTTTATAATTTTTGAATGAAAGTTAAAGAATAAAAATAAAATAGGAAAAATTCTCGATTTAAATTATTGAACCACAAAGTATAAAAATTTGCCGATTTCCTGCTGTGAAGGATAAGTTCGCAAATTCAAATGTCAAAATAAGTGTTTATTTAATAGATTTACATATTTAATTAAATTTAACATTTATATATAGAATCTTAAGATGTAATACAAATATCAAGGTTTGTGTCTACTTTTTTTTTAGGTTCATTTTTACAACGTAACATATTAAAGTGAAAAACGTAACAAGACATTTATCGATATGACAATATTATGAGATAACTAAATTTTTCGATATCACTCTCTCAACATGATGAGCAGTTAGAAGGATGTAAAAGCAGTAAAATGTAATTAAGTTGTTTTAATGTTTTGTTCATCTAATATTAGTATCACGTTGAATAAATATTTTTTATAATTTCTTAATTCTAGATGCTTGGTTTGAAGTATACTCCTACTGATACCAAAGCAAAAGCCTCAGAACACATGTGATTGTTTCGATTAAATTTTTTTTTTGCTCTCTAAATTATAAGTCTATTTTCAATTTAATCCCTATATATTAAAATATTTAACAACCAGTTCTCCAACTATCAACTTATCTAAAAATAATCGTTTAGAAAAAAAAAAAGTCTCACAATAGTCATTCCCTCCAAAACACTTAGAAAATGAATAATATTTACCACATCAAGATCATAAGCTTTTTGAGAATTACAAAGGTTTCAAAATTCAGATAATCCATATTTAATATTAAAAGTTATGAGATATGAAAAATGATAAAATTAACTTTGAATTAAAGTACTTTTGATCTTCACCCGTAACTATAACTTATTTTTTAATAGTGTTTTCCTCTAAATGACTAACGTAGGATAAACATTTACTAGACCCAGGATTCAAGAGTCAAAATATGAAATTAATCCTAATTTTATGAAATTAATCCTAATTGTAGTTACGTAGAGCTAAAATAACTAAACATATGTTTAATTCGTCGATTACAGATAAAATTTTTAAATCAGAATTAATTATTTTTTTAAATAAGTTAAATATTTTATTTATTTTTTATAAAAAAAATTTATATAAAAAATATAAATTAGTTAAGATTGAATTAAAATATCAAATAAAACATAATTATTGTTTTTTTTTTTCCTTCAAAAGGGCATTTGCAAGTTGTCTTGGTTTAACCATATTAACCTTTCCTGCCTCCCCCCCAAAAAAAAAAAAAAATAACAATAAAGAAAAACCCTGACAGTTCTGTTGTAATCTGAGATTGTTGGTTCCCAGCTGGATCTGGACAGTGGTGGAGTCTTCTCTCCCCCCGAACTCACATGTCCCATCAACTTTTAACAACTTTTATTATTATTATTATTATTATTATTATTATTATTTCCTTTTCCAATAGGAGATTCCTATATTTATTTTCCACATTACCCTTGTGACGGTTCCCTTCATTTATAATGTGTTTGGATTATTGTATTTGATATTATATGAAAATAGAATGAATGTATTTTAATAAGTATTTGATATTATTTTTAATTATCATATTTAAATGAAATATTATATTTTAATTATTTATATTTAAAGAATCACTTTAATAGGTATTGATGGAAAAAAAATACGACGTGATAATTGATAAAATTAAATAAAATAATGAATAAATAAATAATACAATAAGTTTTTTACACTATTTAAATAAGATGTTTAAATATAATATTTTGATTATCAAATGAATATTATATATGTTGAAATATAAGTTTTTTTTCTTTACTCTTACATGATGTATTTTCTTTTTCCAAAATAATTTAATATAACTGAAAACAAGTGTGAAAAAAAAAAAAATGATCATAACTTGTTGGGTCTCTCTGGTCTCTTTTTTTGTTCTATAAATTCCTGTCCCCAAACTACCAAAGCCCCTCTTCTCTTTTACTCTCTTTCCCCACCTTTCTTCCTCATCACCGCTTTGTTAGATCTCTTTTTTTTTTTCTTTTCTTTTCTTTTTTAAAACCTCCCCAGTTTCAGCTTTCAACTGAAACTATCTTTCCACACTTTGATCTTCATCACCAGCTGTTTCTTTTGTTTTTTCACTCCAAATTCCACTACTTCTGGGTCGGGCATAATTTTTCCAAAAAAAAATTTTCCCGGCAAATTTTCCGTGATATTTTCTCGAGAAAAAAATAGAGACTACCTTGATGCTCAACTTAATATTCTTGATGTTTGAGATTCATGTCTCCAATTCTCAGTGAAAACGTTCTTCTCGAGTGTATGTTAATTAATTCCACATTCAGACGCAGGACCCAGTTGGTTCAATCTTTCTCTGTTGTCTTCCTCTACTGGCTCTACTACGTTTCATGATTTTCCTTTCTCCTCTCAATTAATACTATTTCATATATATAAATATATACATATATAAATCTCTAGTAGTATATTGAAATAATATTTTCAGTTTTTTTTTTCTTTTTTCACTATCTGGGTCCTGCTAAAAAAAACAAAAAAAAAAAAAAAAACTTTTTTTTTGTGGGGGTTTTTTTTTTTTTTTTTTTGGGTGTATGGCTTCATCAACATCATCAGGGTCATATACTCTGGTGCAACAGACCTCAGCATCTGATCAGGAGGACCTGCAGGCTCTGATGGATCAGAGGAAGAGGAAGAGGATGATATCAAACAGAGAGTCAGCCAGGAGATCAAGGATGAGGAAGCAGAAGCACCTGGACGATCTGACGGCCCAGGTCACTCAGCTAAGGAAGGAGAATCACCAGATCATGACACGTGTCAGCGTTGCAACCCAGCACTACATGAGCTTAGAGGCCGAGAACTCTGTTCTCAGGGCTCAGGTGGGCGAGCTCAGCCACAGATTGCAGTCCCTTGATGAGATCATCGCTTTCTTGGACGCTAACAACGGTGGTTGTACCGGTACGACCACTCTTGGAGCTGCAGGGGATTATGAGCACATTGAGAGCTTCTTGAACCCTTTGAGCCTGTCCTACTTGAACCATCCCATTATGGCTTCTGCTGATGTTTTTCAGTACTAATATTAATAATAAAAATAATAATCTCCTTTTGGAGGTTTTTTTTTTTTCCCCTGGGTTTTTTTGATGCTAGGCATACTATTCAGAGAGATTTAGGGCTTTTTTTTTTTTTTTTTCTTTCTTTCTTTCTTTTTTGTGTGGTTGGGGGGGTGTAAAAGGATAAGATATTGGAGTAAGAATTGTGTGAGTTATGGTTAGTTTGGTTGAGTTTTTTCTGCTATGTAAGTGGGGTCACCATGCTCCAAAAAAAAAAAAAAAGTGGGGTCTAATATATACATATATATATACATATATATATATATATGAAAATGGGGGTGCAACGGCAATTATTGTAGCCGGCCCTCTTTAGCTTTGTAATAATGTTTAGCAATTATGGTTTTCTTAATGATATGATGCCCTATTACTTGTTTGCTTAAAGTCTTATTTGCACGTGAACTTGTGTATTTTTTCTTAATGAGAATTATTTAATTGAGTATGAAGAAAAAATATATAATGGTAAGACGTTAATTTTTACTGTCAAGATTCGTATCAGAAATTGTTAGTTTTATATATGGTTTTTACTAAATTTCATGTTCAATAAATACGTTTTATATAAGTAGTGATAGCATAATGTTTAAAAAAACAAAAAATAAAAATCCTTTTTCAACATGATATTGTATTGTTTTTTAAACTCGAACAGAAAGAATAGATTTATCTCGCCTAAATCATTAGACTTTCATTAAAAAGATACACGTAAACAAATTATTTTTATTTTATTGATTCCGACATATATAATACATATTGTATGTCGTAGTACTCCGCTAATATTATCATCTACGTCGTTTACTTTGACTAAGGTCGTTGGGATATCTAGAGGTGATATTTAGAAAGTTGAGTTGGAAATATATATTTAAGTAGAAGTTTTTAAAAAAGTTATGTGATATGAAAAATAATACAAAAATTAAAAATATGTTTGAAAAAAAAATTACAAAATGGATCTTATCTTATTTATCTATAACATGAACGTTTAACCTAAAAATAATCTCATTTCGATTTAAAATAAGAAAGTTATAAATTTTTAAAATTTAAGTCTTTTTTAATAAAAAATAGAGAAAGCTTGATGTAAAATTAAGAATTTAAAATTCAGATGGTAAAATAACATTTAGAGGTATTATCCAAAGGGACTTAATGGGGTGTTTGGTGTAGTGGTTTGAGTTGAGATTTTTAAGTTTGAATAGTAAATTTTTTTGAATTTTCAGAAAAAATAAAAAACTTTTTGGGAAAAAGATAAAAATTTTTTGAAAAAAAAACAAAAAAAAATTTAAGTTAAATGAATTGAGTGGTTGAAATAAACAAGTTTGTGCAAACCTCGAGAAGAAAAGTACTTGTTTTAAAGAGAAGTCACGGTGTGGGATTTCATCAATTATTATTAGTGGGCACAGAAAACGAAAACTCATGTTAAAGAAAAAATATTAACACGAAATTATATTTAGGGTATATTTGACATATATCTTTTTACGTTCTCTCTTTATCTCTATATGTCTTTCTCTTTCTCTACTACTCATCACACCTGTTCTTCTCTTTCTTTCTCTCTGTCCCACTAACGGCCGAACAATGCCAAAATAACAAAACCGGTAATTCACTGTACAGCCTAAAAAAAATACAAAGAATTTAAAGGTTAAAAATATCATTTTACTGTATAATTACTGTAGTAAAAATAACAAAAATAACAAAAAATAATAAAATTATTGTAAATTACTGTAGATTGAACAGTGAAAGTATGTATCCTTTTAGTATATTTATAATATGTTTCTAACAATTAAATCTTATCTAAATAAATCTATAAAAAAAATTAAAATTAACAAAAATCTATTACTAATATAACTTCTAAATTCAAACTTAAAAAATTATTTGAATTAAACTCTTTTTAATTTTTTTCAAACCTAATATCTATATTAAAATAAATTTTAAAAAATAAAGATAGAAAAAAAAACCATAAGATAAAAAATTATATTTTATTAAATTATTTACAATTATAAAAAATAAAATTATATACGTTAAATAATATGTGAAAATTTTAAATTATTGAATTAATAAAAATTTAACAAAAAAACATAATAATACATTGAAAGAATAAATTAATATAATTAAATTATAATATTCAAAATAAACAAACTAACTAAAAAATTTTAAATTAAATAATAATTTACTGAAATTTTAAAATATAAAAAATCTATAAAATTATAATAAAATTAAAAATCAATAAATAATTTTTCTAGTGTAATGAAACATAATTATCAAAAATATATATTTATAATTATTATAACTAAATTATTATTTATATCATATATTAATATTATTATTTAAAATTAAAATTTTTGAAAATATTTATCCATTTCTAGGTTTATTTATTGATTTAATTAATTTTGTTCAAATTTAATAACTTTACTTAATTTATTAAATTTTTTGAATATTTAAATTTAAAAGTTTTTAATTTATTCTTTCTGTTTTTTAATAACAATATATTATATTTTATTCTATTAACAACAATTCTTACACTTAATATTTAATTTTAATATTTGATATTATTATTTTTTTATTCTTTTACTTCTTTTATTTTCTTCTTCTTCTTTTTTTTTTTTAAACAAAATGTTCAATAAGTTTCTTTTATATTTATATCTAGAATCTTTATAGATAAATTTTTTAAAATTTCTATTCATTTTTACGTCTATTTGTTAATTTAATTGATTTTTATTTTATTAAATTTACCCTACAACTTTGTTATCCCTTTGATTTTTCAAATTTTTTTAATTTTATTTATTATTTATACTTTTTTATTTCAAGAAAATTATGCTTATAAATATGAATATATGTACTTTAATATTATAATAGTAAATACTAGAAAAAAAAAATATACTTACTGTAACTATAATCTATATCTTAATTAACTGCTTTTATTATAAAATACTCAATTTTTTTCATTTTTATTTTTTCTTCCTTTACCGTGCAATATATAGGTATTAAACTCGTACTATCTAAAAGGTAATCTTATTGTAAAAATCACCATATGTCAAAGAAATTAAGGGTCATTTGGGGCATTAAGTTTTAACGGAATTTTTCAACCATTTTTTTTATCTTTTTATCCAAAAAGTATATCAATTTGACTATTCATTCTTCAAATCTCTCTATTTCATTTTTAAAAACACACAAATTCTAAAAGTTCATAACTTTCTTATTTCAAGTCGAAATGAGATGAATTGTTTTTTTTTTAAGAAACTGCATAAAATAACAAGAGTAACAAAATAAAATTTATATTGCTATTTTTTTTCCTAAACAAATTTTAAGTTTTTATATTTTTTAACTCAAAACAGTTCATTTTCAACAAAACGTACATTTTTAAAATGCAACTCATTTTCAATCAAAACATTTTTAATATTCTAACTTGGTGTCCCACCCTAAATATATGAAGTTCGGTCATATCATTGAATAATTTTCCAATCTATCATCTATACACGGTTTGGAAAAAAAAAAAAATGGACAGGAGGCTCTCAAAGAGTCTTGGACGTTTCAATTTTGTCTTGTTAGGAGTTTTAAACAATCTTTGGTTGTACAAACTTTATTAGGTTACATTGAAATCCCCACAACATGTTAACTCTAAGGTCAACAAATTTGATGCAAACTTTCTCTAAATTTTGGAACGAGATGGCGATTGATAATCTTGTTTCATTGGCTTTCTAAGCACTTGTGTATATAAAAGAGACTTATTCTTGGAGTTGTCATTGATCTTCATCGATTGAGTCCTTTAAGTGAATTTTACACATTCCAAATTTGTCCTAAAATTACCAATTTAACTTATTTAACCGTATGATATTTCCTTAAGGGGCACTTTCTAATCCTAGGCCGGTTCAATTAAACTAGTTTAATTACCAAAAACCAAAAATCAATATGTAACTAGAATTTTGTTCTTGCCCATTTATGGTTAATTAGGTAAGTACCTTTTGTTTTAATTTTAAATGAGAAGAGCAAATTCTTTTCCGTTCAAATTGATCATCATCATCATCATTAATTAAAATTAAAGTCAGGGAATTCGAACTCTATACTTTTTGTGAAGTTAAGTAGTATATTACTATTAAATTATGCATGTAATCATAAAATTGAGCATTATTTCAAACAGAAATGTTTTCCAAAATGCCGAAGGTAAAAATATTTCTGAAGTAAAAATGAGATTCTAACAAGTAGCAAACAAAGGCAGTTTCTTCTCATTTGAATTGCAATTAATTTATGATAGAAAAGGTAAGTAAGATCAGTCAGGGGAGCGGAGTCATTCATGGTTTAGTAGGGGATTCTGCATTAGTGAACTATTTTTTTTTAATTTATATTTTTCTCATTTTGCGTTATTAAAAATTGATTATCTCTATTATAAGCTTCCTTAAAAAAAATTATTTTTTTTAGTATATGCATTTATTGAAATAATAGATTGTCTCCACCGTGATGACCACTCTCTCAAATTAGGGACATTTAAAACATGTACAGGCTCTGCTTGTCTATCTTATGCCTCTGAAAACTAAACTTTTTAGACCAAAACCATGTTAGTTTATGATCTGAGAACTCAAAGATCCTAACAAGACTTTCTTTTCCTTAATTTCAGTTTTTAATATTCCCTCTTATTTTATAAAGAAGACAACCTGATCACACCAGACCTACTATATAAGAGTACAGGAAAAAAAAGTTTAAAAATAAAAATAAAAAGGGGTATATGCAAAATTCCCAAGAACTTACTCTTTGGACAATTTTTGTCCTTGCTTAGAAATTGTGTCATTTGGGTCCATAATTTAAAAAGAATGAGTAGTACCTAGTAGTATTCCAATAGATGGCTACATTATCTTTCTAGATTTAAAAAAAAAAAAAAAAAAGGCACTGATGCCGCTAATTATATATCGATCTAATAAAACTCAGGTGGTACTTATATCAATTTAAAGAAAAGTAAGAGTTAATTGCACCATTAAAATGCCAGATTAGAATCAGGATCCAATAATCTCTTTAAAATATATAAAAGAGCAAATGCTCATATTCGTCCTCCCCTCGATGACATATATGTGGCATCTCCAATGCTTACCATGTGGTATTTGAAAAAAAAAAAAAAAAAAAAAAGAAAGTTCAGTTTTTAAAATTTTTTTTTCTTTAATTCGCTTGTCTATCCTTGACGTGCAAATCGCATACTAACCAACTAGTAATACTAATAATAGTAACACTAGACATACGATACTAAACATATTGTTTAAAAAATTTGGGGATGAAATTGCCAAAATAATTAATTAAAGGATGAAAGTCAAAAACCAGCTATAGTTTTTAGAGAAAACGTGCTAATAAACTTTTTTTTTCCTCCCCCCTAAAAAAGGGACAATGACTAATTACTGTAGAAGTCATAAATAAAGCACTAAAACATGGTTAAAGTTTGAAAAGTGGGTGAGTGACCAAACAAACGCTAATTTAAAAAGGAAAAAAAAAAGGTAAAAAAAAAAAGAGAGAAAAAAAGAGAGGAAAAAAAAGAGAGAAAAAAAAAAAGGCCAGATGATTCTGAGGAGTTGTAATGGGGCTGGAGTGCTCGTGTTTTTTGAGGAGCTAGTCCCCATGTGTAGGGAACAATGTTTTCAGTCCCCGTACTACTTAAAAGACACATGAAAACTTAGAAATTAGCCAAATGTTAATGGGGGGTATATAGGACATATATATAATTACACGAGATCTACTGCACAATTACCAAAAAACTAATTATAATTAGAGGCTAAGCGCGTGTGTATGTATGATCCATTTTAATTCTATTCCGTTGTCGGTTAAAGTTTCAAATTTTTACAATAGAGCTTTTGACGGTACATATTTTTAAATATTCGATTCAATCAAAATTATTTCAAAATAATAATATCTACGTATTGATTAAAAACACAGTCTTATTAATGCTTATAATAGATCATACAAATGTCAATTTACCTCGCCTAGTGTAACGGGCCATCTGTGTGGGTGTCGATGCATTTTTCATAGAGAAAATTATGGAAGCAACCATTCAAATAGTTTTATACGTTTTTTTTCCCCTTCTCTTACTTAATGCTTTATATTATAAAATTAGAGATTAAAAAATTACAACTATTATAATTGGACAGTAACTTAGAAATGTACTTCTTAAAAGGCAACATTATAAATTATCCTAATTCAAAATTGTAGACATTAACCACGCACAGAATATTGGTTTTATAAGACAGAAATGCAAAAGATAATTATATATATTTGTTATATATATATATATATATATTCTCTTTATTGTATTTATGTTAATTTTCTGTGGTAGTGGTTCTCGGAATACAAGAATAGCTTTTGATCTAATCTAACTTGCTTCCTTTTGTAGATTGTATCTTTCTAGGTAAGGTTTTGGAAAACTTAAAGAGTGTAAAATGTATATTAAATATTATATTGTTTTTTTTAATGCAAAAAAGGGGGAATTAGTGTGGTGTCTTTACACTTTTTATTTAGTAATTTAAACAATCCGATACGATAATATTGAATGTGATCATTGATAGGATGATCAAGGATCTTAATTATACATTTTTATCAATTATCGAGTCCGAGGTTACAGTACAAAGTCAATATCAATGATAGATTTTTAATGTATTACAATATTTTTCGAATTTAAGATTTTATTAAAGTGAAGGCTTTAAACAAGTTCTTCTTAATTATCATGTTATCATTAACAATGGTAAGGATGATAACGTAATTCCAAACTTAGTGCAACTACAACACTGAAAAAAAGAAAAAAAGGACACAAAAAAAAAAAAAAAAAAAGAAAAAAACCACATAGAGAGAGAGGAAAGCTAGCATGGACGGTTGTAATTTATCAAGGACCAACAACTAAAAAACTAAGCAATTTCATAGATCATAATAGATCAAAAACAGACAGCTATATGCACTTTTGGTATGAAGGAAAATCCGAAGAGAATATTTTGGTGCCAAAAAAAAAAAAAGTAGATTAAAACAAAAAAGGCAAAGGAATATGGAAAAATGGGGCTCCAACTTGATTTTTATTTGGATAGAAACCAGAGGCTGTGGTTTTTTTAAGATTCCAACAACTTTTTCAGTGACCAATATCTCAAATAAAAGAAAACAACACAAGAAAACAAAAATCAAATTATTTCATTTTTTTCTCATTTTTTTTGTTTAAAGTTCAACCAACCTTGGTTATTTGACCTTAAACGTCACATTTTACTCCACAAAATACAAAACATTGCAAGGAGACAACGGCTGTCATGTTTTTATTCTCAATCTAGCATTTTTTAAAATTGTATCTTGTAATAATACTAATTGAAATGAATGCGTATGTGTGTGTTAAATAGACAAATAAAATAATAAAGGAAAGCAAAACAAAAAAAAATTAATTTTTTTTAATTTTTTAATTTTAAAAAACTAATTTATTATTTTAAATTGCCATGGCGTGATTTAATTTTTTTAATTTTAAAAAATTATCATGTGATGGGTTTGAGACAAGCGCAAATAGACAAATAAAACAAAATAAAACAAAACAAAATAAAAAATAAAAAATTAGTTAAAAATTAATTTTAAATTTAAAAATGATATTAGGACCTGTCACGTGGAATAAGGTAATAGATAGATAAGAGTACATGATTAATAATAGAAGAGAAAGAGAAGGTAAAAAAAAAAAAAAAAAAAAAAAAAAAAAAAAGTTAAGGCAAGAAAAGAGAGAGAGAGAACAAAAAGACAAAATAGATAGACAAAGTTTTTGAAACAAAAAATTATAAGATACTTATAGATTAAGTCAGTTATGGAAACAAAAAATTAAATGATATCACCCATAGATTTTAACCAATTTACGGAATAAAATATTTCACTAATGAAAACGAAATGACATGTCTTTACAGAATTCTAATTTACGACAAGTATATATATATAAATTAAAGAAAATAAAGTGACCATAATTAAAAAAAAAACTAAAAGAAAAAAAGTGAAGATATATCTAGAAAATAATTATTTTGATAGGCACATTTATTTTAAAAAAAATATTAGAACAATTAGGAAAATTTAAAGTAAGGACAGGTTTGAAAAAAAAAAAAATCATACTAGGAGAATAATGGAAGTAAAAAATATTTGACTATATACATTGAATTTTGAAAAAATGCCAAAAGATTAAAAAAAAAAACATGGGTAAAAAGAAAAAGAAAAAGAATCAAAAAACCAAAACAAACATTTTAGTTGAAAATTTGATGCACGGTAACTTTTTTTTTGTTTTTTTTTGTTTTTTTTGTTTTGTCACTTCTTATATATAGTTACATAAGTTAGTTTTAAAGGGAATATAAAACAGTTGAAAACAACGATGTTCTAATTATGGAAGAATCTAAACTTAACAGAGTATAATCCGAGGACGTTTAAGGGAAAGGACGTCGTGATGACAAAAAGCAAGCGAAATCGAAAGAAGAGAACATACCATACCTAATGCTAATGACAATTATAAAGAATTGGATTCCATGGATAGAAATAAGAAGTTATTAATATATATTTTTTATATTTCAAGATTCAACGTTATATCTATATATGTATAGTCAGATTTTTGTAATCTTTTGTTATGTTGGAAATATTCATATGATCGTTACGATAATGACTTTGTTATTTTAAGAAATATATTTTATCATACGGTATTTATATTATGAGGATTTTATTATTATATTACATATTTCTAATTAATAATATATGGTCATGATCCATATGATAATGACCGTATTATTTTATAAAAAATCTTCACCTAGTATAGTCTAGGATTTTTTATGATTACTATCATATTGATTGTGTCATCGAACAAAAGAAAAAAAAAATTGTATGCACCAAATATAATTTCATAGCATGGTGACTTGATCAACACAATATTGACAACAGATACAAAAAATCAACAATTAATAATAAAACATAGATGAACAATTTTTTAGGAAGAAATTTTTGAGTGAATGATTTTTTTAAAAAAAAATCTTTTTGGGTAATTGATATAAATGAGGTCTTTTTTTTTTGGATGAAATATTTTTATTTATTTTTTGTTTCTTAAATTCAAATTAAGGGTGTTTTTGTTAAGACAACATGATCAATTTTTTTTTGTTCAATTTTGTAAATAAGTTTGTTTTGGGTATTTTTTTTAAAAAAGTGGGTCTATTGATACCTCCCATTTTGTTTTCCCATCTATTTTCCAAAATCATCAACAAATTAATTTTATAATTAAAAAAATAATTGTTGCACCCCTTAGTTTTCCCAAAAACCCCTTATAACTAAAATGTTTGTTTTTCTTCTTTCTCCATGTATTAAATTTAAACCTTTGCACAAGATTTTTTTCAAAAAAAATATTTTTCTTTATTAAATTTTTTTTTCTCACGAGATTTCTTTTTTCTTATTTTTCTTTTTAGATATTCAATAAAAAATCTTCATCAGTTTATATGTTGAGATAAAAATCTATGAATTTATTTTTTGGTATACTTCTTCTTGAGACGATAAATCCTTGAGAATAATATACTGACAAAGCTGAGTATTACACAAACATTGATGAAAATATTATGAATTTAGTTAATACTTTTATTAGATAATTATAAAAAGCTCACAATTTAGAGTTTGCATAAATTCCTAATCATTTCTCTTAGTTATTTATAAAATGAATAACCAATTAAATCCACGTATTTGATTATATATCTACATTATGCATGCATGTTTTCCATTTGCTTGTTATTTTTTAGAAAACAAAAAACTAGTTAAAACATAAAACTACAAAATCTATTGAAAAATATGAATAATAACAAACAAAATAAAAAAAAATATCTCGTGGAAATAAATTAAAAAATAACAAAAAAAATATAATATAGTTTTTTTAAAGTAAGGAAAAGAATGTATAGGGTAATGGGAGGAGAAAGAAAAAAAGTTAATAATTTATTCATAAGGAATGGAACAAGTATTTATTTAATTTTAAAATTAATATGATAAGTGATTTTAAAAAGTTAGTGAAAAAAGTAAAATGGGAGGTATCTATAGACCCATCGTTTTTAAAACCATCACTCTAATTTGATCATATATGTAAATGATTCTAGAATTAATTAAAAATAGATAGTTGAGATTAAATCAATAAAGGCTTTCCTACGTAGTTGCTTGGCTACAAATTGAGACAAGGGGCGAGAGAAAGGTATGTTTTGATTGATTCTTTAGATAAACTCTGTCATTTTTATTTCTGAAACTTTCTAATTAATTAGATCAAATTTAATTTGAGTGTCAGAGAGTCTTCCGTACAAGAACCCCATTATGTTCTAGAGGTGAAGTTTCAGACCTTTGCAAGAGAACAAGAATCAATTTTGTATTTGTTGATGGGACCAAATAAACCATCCCAACACCAATTAAAATTGATATTAATTGTGAGACCTTCATAATGAGAGATGATCCTAAGCAGTTTTACATGATGATTTTTACTTAGTTAAAAATAATGATTTTTTTTTGGTTTAAATTTCAAGAGCGAAAATATATGAATTCGAAGCATCATTAAATGACCATGAAATTTAGTACTTTTCAAAACCAATAAAAAAAAATCTACTAATTTATAACTTCGTGATGTAGGATTAAAATAAAAGAGATGGTGGAATCAAGACATATAGAGAATAAGAACCACTAGATAGAGAAATAGAGAAAATCTACAGGGAAAACAATGATTCGAAAAAGAAAAAAAAAAAGAAAAAGAAAAAAAAAAGACAAAGAAAAAGAAAAGAAAAAGAAAACCACTTACATCAATATTCATTATCCATTTTGAATTGAAAATGAAAAATATATCATATTTATAGGCGGATTAAATCACTATGAATAATGTTATTAAAGTACTATATTTTTCTTTTTAACTTAGGTTGGTGGACTTTCTTTCGAACTCTAAATCCCCTCAAAATTAAAGACATTAGTAAGGATTTATGGGTAGATTAAATATGCAATTATCTTATCAAAGTAATATATTTATTTATGAGATCAAGAATATTACAATGACTATATCATGATCATTTACAAAGTTCTGAGTTTGATGCTCTCTCGCTTGGTTTTTGGGGGAATTCAAATATTTTTATATGAAGCTGAAAAAAGAAAAAAGAAAAAAAAAAAAGAATGGAACAATAAAAATATCAAAAGAACGATGCCACATAGTCCATATATATATATATATATATATATGTTTAAGGTCTCAATCAGGAAGTGGGGATTTTGATGGATACCAATTGCAAACATAATATGCTTTATTATTGGAATAAGGTTGAAACTAGAGGAAAAGTATATCCTGCAAAATTAGGTCCCAAAGGACCCATGAAAATCATTGGTAGGTTTCACATGCATTCTATCTTGAAGTTAAAAGGAAACAATCAAGTGGACTTTATATTGGTAATCAACATGTAGAGAATAAACATGGTAAATTCATAAAAGAAATAAACATATCATTTTGATCAATTTGCTTGTCTCCATTTGAATTCTATTTTTTTTTTCACAGTTTTTTCCTCAAAAAAAAAAAAAAAAAGGGTTATATGTACAGAAGTTGACACACCCAAAAATAGGAGGTGCATTGTTACGTAATATGAGGATCAGTCCATATTACCCCGACTATCGTAACAAGTTGATTTTAATATACCACATTTTTTGGAAAAAAAAAAAAAAAATCAGTCTTACTATCCACTTCGGTTATTCAGTGGCAATAGCATACAACTAGAGCTCTTTTGTTAAATGATGTAAATTAAGATAAAATTTAATCAACGGTTAAAATTGGACACTGAAATGTTAGTGTTTCTATGACCTATCTTAATTAAATACTCATATTAGGACCTAACCACCAATATATATATATATATATATATATATTAATATTCTTCTACGCCACTATGTTTGAAAACGTTTTATATGAAGAAAACAATATTTGCACATCACCTTGACGATAGTGACTGGTCCAGTTAAATGTACTCTTCACATATGAAAATGTTCTCTCATTGTCTAACTTTTCTTTGATTCCATTTCCATATCTTTTATATTTTCTTGCTGTGGGAAAATGAAGTTGAAAAAGTAGTAAACAATATCTTAGAAGAGTACAGAAAGTCGGTGATTTTGGGTTCTGTGTTTGTTCCAACAACATGTCCAAAATCAAATAAAAGTAAGGGGGAAAGAAAAAAAAAGGAAGAAGAGAATTCTTTACAAATTATTAAAAAAAAAAAAACTCCTCGGAAGGGCACTATTGTAAACCAGCAGATGCATTAAGTAATACTCGTTATCATAAATTTTTATCGGGCAGTTAGATTTGTAATTTTTTTTTGTACGTTATTATAATAATCAGTTGATTTTATTATAATAATATTCAAGAATACTAATTTTTGTACCAACAGTTATTATATAATATTATAAGTACATCAACTAATTTTTACAAGTAGTTTATTAGAAAGTTATTATTATCGAATCTGTCTAACTACCGGATAGAAATACAATTTCTATATATATATATATATTGTTTTGATATGATTTTATCTAAATTTAACGTTTTGAAATATACACTTTAATGAAGATGTTTCTGTCATTAAAATCTAAAATAATAATAATGAAAGAAAGGTACTTTATATAAGCATAATAAACTCATCATGCATGTTAGAGAAAGAAAACAATTAAGAATGATGAAATCCCCCTGCCGATCTATAAGACCTTTTATTTTTTTATTTTCTTGGTATGTGATTGGCATGTTGGAAAAGAAAATCCAAAGAAAGAACAGGAAAAAGTGGGGTGGTGTTGTGAGAGCATGTGGCCAGCCATGCTCTTTGCTCTCTTGAAGGTCTCACAACTCACATGTATTGGAGGAAAAGCTGTTTCTTTTCCTTTGTTTTAGTATTTGAAAAAACAAAAAAAAGTAATTGTACTATAATATTTATTAAAATTGAAGTTGTGTCTGAAGTAATGACTTTTTGGTTATGATGCTAGACAGAGAATAATCTAAGACTTGATCAGATTGATTATTTTTGTTTGTGGCAAGTGATGGCAATTAATATATTGTGGAACCTCATTAATTATATATAATAGCATGATCTCATTGATTTATATATTATAGAACACTTAGATTAGGATGAATAACTAATTGAGAAGAGAGAAGAATTGCAAATAAGTCAACCATTTAAATCTTTAATTAGGCCTGATTTATGTAGGTTTACTTAAATTTATTCCTTAATTTTTTGGGCCGCCCTCTGTACTTGCTTACTTATAAATAACTATTTGATAATCTCTTCCACGACTGGGGGAAAAAAATAAGGGAAGTGAAAAGAAGATGGCCTTCCTCAGTAGTATGTGAAAAGAAAACATAAAAATTGATTCAGCAACCTTAAAAGCTCAAATCACCCTCATTTGCGTTCTAATTTCTTCTATATCACAAAAGAAGGGAAAAAAAAAAAAGGGTAAATTACTCATTTAGTCTATAATCTTTTTATAAAGTTGTGATTTGATCATTAACATTTTTTAAAATAATTAAAAGGTTTTAAAACTCTTTAAAATGTTGCAAATTGATTATTTTCTTAACAAATGTTAAAATCAGAATTTCATAAAAAGATTAAGGAACAAACGAGCAATTTACTCAAAAAAAAAAAAAAAAAAAAAAAAGAAAGAAAAGAAGAAGAAGAAATTAAATCTAGCTCCTTGGACATCAAGCATGGTTCATTTACGCGTAGGTTCAGAAGCTAAGTTCCCCATACGAAAATTCTTTATAGCTAGCCTTTCAATTGTCTATAAACAATCCTCATTAAAAAAAAAAACTATAAATTGTATCTAATAACATTGTTAAACTTTTAATTAAATTGGAATAGATAAGGTTATGATTCTAATGTTTTATTATTATTATTATTTTTTTTTTGAGGAAATGTCCCTAGAAAATACACATCTAAAGAATATTATCTCATGATTCGGATTTTTGCCCCCCTTTAATGTCAAATAAAAAGTGATTTTAAGATAAAAATCCAAATCATTGGACAAAAATCCTAAACACATACATTAAAAGGCCTATTCCCATAATTTAGTCATGATTAATTACAGGTTCATCCTATCCCATGAATTTATAAAGATGACAATAGTAGGATTTGGTTATAACATCTCAACGGGTGATAAGGGGAGATTTAGGTAGTGTTTGTTTTTCTTTTCAAAGTGTTTTTAAAAATGTTTCTACATAGTCTTCTAAATAACGTTTGTTTAGCAAGTGCTTTCAAAACAAAAACAAAAACAAAAACAAAAAAGGGTGAGAATGATTTTTGCAAAGGAAATGGAAAACGATAAAAATTTATTTTCTCATTTTCATCTTCATTTTAAAACTATCTAGCTTAACACATATTTTTTAAAAACATACCCAAATACAATTCGCTTTTTTCTTATAACAGAATCAATCTCTCTAAAAAGTAAAAAACATAATCAAATACAATAAAAAAAAAAAAAATTCTCAGTATCATTCACATGATATTCTCATTTCTAATTTCATACCAAAATACAAAATCATTTCGAAACAAATAGAACAATACCTAACACCACCTTAAGATCAAACCTGATAAGTTTTCTTTCAAATTAATAAAGTGGTTCGTAGGACAGCTAATAAAAAAAAAAAAAAAGAGTATATACGAGATAAACCACTTTATTAATTTATAAAGCTCACACGTATTATTAATCAATGAGATTGAAGAGATGGTAATAATATGTAGGGTTGACACATTTCAATTAAAAAGCCAAGATTTGAATCCTCTCTCTTTTCTCATAATTTTCTTGCCTCAAGTAAAATTCTAATTCCATTGGCCGAGGAAACGGAAGGATTATGACAGGCCTAGAAAAAGGTTTAATAGGACTTACTTAAATATTAACATTACTTGTTTATTTTATGCATTGCTTAAAATCTATTGCAAATGAGCTCTATAACCTTTCATACTTGATTCCTTCCCAAAAGAAAGGGGAAGCCTAGCAAGTTAGCTTGGAATACTTTGTGGTTTAAGTGTCATGTAAATGTAAAAACTTACAAGAAAAACTTATAAGTCTGAGGTAAAATCTTTATCTCTTGAGCGAGTCTTTGGGTTCAGAAGGCCCAATACCACTTAACAGATGCAACTTTTGAAAATAAACTCCTGATTTATCTCATAAATTATACTATTTAGTAATTTGAAATCATTATTTGCTCAATGTAAGGTGATTTCTTGATTTACGAAAGAGTAGTGTTAAGGATACCAATTCTAAATCTAATTTTTTGAGTATCAACTTACGTGTTATATTTTTATTAGTTGATACAATCCATGTCTATTAATAAACGAACCACATATATGTCACGTAAATTGGTATTAAAAAGTTAGAATTAGAATTTATGTTCCTAATATTTTTGTTTATGAAATGGCTCTGCAGTCGGTATTTTCTGTCGGTTGTTCTTTGACCATTCATTGATATGCTTTGTTATTTGGTATTTTCTATCGGTTCTTTGACCATACATTCAAAGTAGTCAATCTTTCTAAGTTGTGAAGAATGAGTCCGAGCATCCTTTTATCAGAAGAAATATTCGAATCACTGATGATCGACCCACTTCGTCCTCCTTTCACCTAGGTCCATGTAAGCGCTTCCCCCTGCCCCTGCTTTTTTTTTTTTTTACTTAATAATTGGATTAATTTTTTAATAATATGATTTATAAGTGTCTAAATTAAAAATTTATAACGCGTAATAAAAAATTGCTTTTCATCATATATTAAACCATTAAAAAAATTATTTTAACTATTAGAATAGTAGTTCCTACGTTTCAGTAGTAAAAAATTATGGTTTCCAACGTAAAAAAATCCTTTCTTTTTAAATATGCTCTACTTAATTAGTAAACTAAAATTTTTAGAGAATAATAATTCAAAAAAAGAAACTAAATTTTTAAGAAATATCTATATCCCAACATCTAAATACATACGTGTGTGGCACATGCTTTAAATAATAAATAACAACCATAAGATATAAAGTTAGAGTTGAAAAAATTTATAATAGATACAAGTATCAGAATTAATCTACTTATTCTTTCTTGATTTGGCTAAGCCTGCACCTAATATATATAGATCATTAACACCAGAATTGGCACCCTATGATTGTTATTATTATTATTTTTTTGGCTAATCATGTATGTTCAATTTAGACATTTAGTATGCGTTTGTGTTAAGATTTGGAATATAAAATTTAGATTTGTATTGATTGTGCATTTTATCGAAGTATTTGAATTGTTTAAGCTAAAAGTGTAAAAACTTGAAATGTGTTCGGAAAAAAAATATTAATATGGAGCTTTTTTCATTTCGTCTCGAATTTATACAATTTAAAAAATATAATATCTTATTCGGACTTGTCTGTGCAAAGTTATGGACTTTTAAAGT
>CM046370.1:12876423-12896506 GCA_025413025.1 Ficus hispida
AAAACTACAAAATCTATTGAAAAATATGAATAATAACAAACAAAATAAAAAAAAATATCTCGTGGAAATAAATTAAAAATAACAAAAAAAATATAATATAGTTTTTTTAAAGTAAGGAAAAGAATGTATAGGGTAATGGGAGGAGAAAGAAAAAAGTTAATAATTTATTCATAAGGAATGGAAAAGTATTTATTTAATTTTAAAATTAATTGATAAGTGATTTTAAAAAGTTAGTGAAAAAAGTAAAATGGGAGGTATCTATAGACCCATCGTTTTTAAAACCATCACTCTAATTGATCATATATGTAAATGATTCTAGAATTAATTAAAATAGATAGTTGAGATTAAATCAATAAAGGCTTTCCTACGTAGTTGCTTGGCTACAAATTGAGACAGGGGCGAGAGAAAGGTATGTTTTGATTGATTCTTTAGATAAACTCTGTCATTTTTATTTCTGAAACTTTCTAATTAATTAGATCAAATTTAATTTGAGTGTCAGAGAGTCTTCCGTACAAGAACCCCATTATGTTCTAGAGGTGAAGTTTCAGACCTTTGCAAGAGAACAAGAATCAATTTTGTATTTGTTGATGGGACCAAATAAACCATCCCAACACCAATTAAAATTGATATTAATTGTGAGACCTTCATAATGAGAGATGATCCTAAGCAGTTTTACATGATGATTTTTACTTAGTTAAAAATAATGATTTTTTTTTGGTTTAAATTTCAAGAGCGAAAATATATGAATTCGAAGCATCATTAAATGACCATGAAATTTAGTACTTTTCAAAAACCAATAAAAAAAAATCTACTAATTTATAACTTCGTGATGTAGGATTAAAATAAAAGAGATGGTGGAATCAAGACATATAGAGAATAAGAACCACTAGATAGAGAAATAGAGAAAATCTACAGGGAAAACAATGATTCGAAAAAGAAAAAAAAAAAAAAGAAAAAGAAAAAAAAAGACAAAGAAAAAGAAAAGAAAAAGAAAACCACTTACATCAATATTCATTATCCATTTTGAATTGAAAATGAAAATATATCATATTTATAGGCGGATTAAATCACTATGAATAATGTTATTAAAGTACTATATTTTTCTTTTTAACTTAGGTTGGTGGACTTTCTTTCGAACTCTAAATCCCCTCAAAATTAAAGACATTAGTAAGGATTTATGGGTAGATTAAATATGCAATTATCTTATCAAAGTAATATATTTATTTATGAGATCAAGAATATTACAATGACTATATCATGATCATTTACAAAGTTCTGAGTTTGATGCTCTCTCGCTTGGTTTTTGGGGGAATTCAAATATTTTTATATGAAGCTGAAAAAAGAAAAAAGAAAAAAAAAAAAAGAATGGAACAATAAAAATATCAAAAGAACGATGCCACATAGTCCATATATATATATATATATATGTTTAAGGTCTCAATCAGGAAGTGGGGATTTTGATGGATACCAATTGCAAACATAATATGCTTTATTATTGGAATAAGGTTGAAACTAGAGGAAAAGTATATCCTGCAAAATTAGGTCCCAAAGGACCCATGAAAATCATTGGTAGGTTTCACATGCATTCTATCTTGAAGTTAAAAGGAAACAATCAAGTGGACTTTATATTGGTAATCAACATGTAGAGAATAAACATGGTAAATTCATAAAAGAAATAAACATATCATTTTGATCAATTTGCTTGTCTCCATTTGAATTCTATTTTTTTTTTCACAGTTTTTTCCTCAAAAAAAAAAAAAAAAAAGGGTTATATGTACAGAAGTTGACGCACCCAAAAATAGGAGGTGCATTGTTACGTAATATGAGGATCAGTCCATATTACCCCGACTATCGTAACAAGTTGATTTTAATATACCACATTTTTTGGAAAAAAAAAAAAAATCAGTCTTACTATCCACTTCGGTTATTCAGTGGCAATAGCATACAACTAGAGCTCTTTTGTTAAATGATGTAAATTAAGATAAAATTTAATCAACGGTTAAAATTGGACACTGAAATGTTAGTGTTTCTATGACCTATCTTAATTAAATACTCATATTAGGACCTAACCACCAATATATATATATATATATATATATTAATATTCTTCTACGCCACTATGTTTGAAAACGTTTTATATGAAGAAAACAATATTTGCACATCACCTTGACGATAGTGACTGGTCCAGTTAAATGTACTCTTCACATATGAAAATGTTCTCTCATTGTCTAACTTTTCTTTGATTCCATTTCCATATCTTTTCATATTTTCTTGCTGTGGGAAAATGAAGTTGAAAAAGTAGTAAACAATATCTTAGAAGAGTACAGAAAGTCGGTGATTTTGGGTTCTGTGTTTGTTCCAACAACATGTCCAAAATCAAATAAAAGTAAGGGGGAAAGAAAAAAAAAAAGGAAGAAGAGAATTCTTTACAAATTATTAAAAAAAAAAAAAAAACTCCTCGGAAGGGCACTATTGTAAACCAGCAGATGCATTAAGTAATACTCGTTATCATAAATTTTTATCGGACAGTTAGATTTGTAATTTTTTTTTTGTACGTTATTGTAATAATCAGTTGATTTTATTATAATAATATTCAATAATACTAATTTTTTGTACCAACAGTTATTATATAATATTATAAGTACATCAACTAATTTTTACAAATAGTTTATTAGAAAGTTATTACTATCGGATCTGTTTAACTACCGGATAAAAATACAATATATATATATATATTATTTTGATATGATTTTATTTAAATTTAACGTTTTGAAATATGAACTGTTAATGAAGATGTTTCTGTCATTAAAATCTAAAATAATAATAATGAAAGAAAGTTACTTTATGTAAGCATAATAGACTCATCATGCATGTTAGAGAAAGAAAACAATTAAGAATGATGAAATCCCCCTGCCGATCTATAAGACCTTTTTTTTTTTTTTTTGGGTATGTGATTGGCATGTTGGAAAAGAAAATCCAAAGAAAGAACAGGAAAAAGTGGGGTGGTGTTGTGAGAGCATGTGGCCAGCCATGCTCTTTGCTCTCTTGAAGGTCTCACAACTCACATGTATTGGAGGAAAAGCTGTTTCTTTTCCTTTGTTTTAGTATTTAAAAAAACAAAAAAAAGTAATTGTACTATAATATTTATTAAAATTGAAGTTGTGTCTGAAGTAATGACTTTTTGGTTATGATGCTAGACAGAGAATAATCTAAGACTTGATCAGATTGATTATTTTTGTTTGTGGCAAGTGATGGCAATTAATATATTGTGGAACCTCATTAATTATATATAATAGCATGATCTCATTGATTTATATATTATAGAACACTTAGATTAGGATGAATAACTAATTGAGAAGAGAGAAGAATTGCAAATAAGTCAACCATTTAAATCTTTAATTAGGCCTGATTTATGTAGGTTTACTTAAATTTATTCCTTAATTTTTTGGGCCGCCCTCTGTACTTGCTTACTTATAAATAACATTTGATAATCTCTTCCACGACTGGGGGAAAAAAATAAGGGAAGTGAAAAGAAGATGGCCTTCCTCAGTAGTATGTGAAAAGAAAACATAAAAATTGATTCAGCAACCTTAAAAGCTCAAATCACCCTCATTTGCGTTCTAATTTCTTCTATATCACAAAAGAAGGGGAAAAAAAAAAAGGGTAAATTACTCATTTAGTCTCTAATCTTTTTATGAAGTTGTGATTTGATCATTAACATTTTTTAAAATAATTAAAAGGTTTCAAAACTCTTTAAAATGTTGCAAATTGATTATTTTCTTAACAAATGTTAAAATCAGAATTTCATAAAAAGATTAAGGAACAAACGACAATTTACTCAAAAAAAAAAAAAAAAAAAAAAAAGAAAGAAAAGAAGAAGAAGAAATTAAATCTAGCTCCTTGGACATATGGTTCATTTACGCGTAGGTTCAGAAGCTAAGTTCCCCATACGAAAATTCTTTATATCTAGCCTTTCAATTGTCTATAAACAATCCTCATTAAAAAAAAAACTATAAATTGTATCTAATAACATTGTTAAACTTTTAATTAAATTGGAATAGATAAGGTTATGATTCTAATGTTTTATTATTATTATTATTTTTTTTTTGAGGAAATGTCCCTAGAAAATTCACATCTAAAGAATATTATCTCATGATTCGGATTTTTGCCCCCCTTTAATGTCAAATAAAAAGTGATTTCAAGATAAAAATCCAAATCATTGGACAAAAATCCTAAACACATACATTAAAAGGCCTATTCCCATAATTTAGTCATGATTAATTACAGGTTCATCCTATCCCCATGAATTTATAAAGATGACAATAGTAGGATTTGGTTATAACATCTCAACGGGTGATAAGGGGAGATTTAGGTAGTGTTTGTTTTTCTTTTCAAAGTGTTTTTAAAATGTTTCTACATAGTCTTCTAAATAACGTTTGTTTAGCAAGTGCTTTCAAAACAAAAACAAAAACAAAAACAAAAAAGGGTGAGAATGATTTTTGCAAAGGAAATGGAAAACGATAAAAATTTATTTTCTCATTTTCATCTTCATTTTTAAAACTATCTAGCTTAACACATATTTTTTAAAAACATACCCAAATACAATTCGCTTTTTTCTTATAACAGAATCAATCTCTCTAAAAAGTAAAAAACATAATCAAATACAATAAAAAAAAAAAAAATTCTCAGTATCATTCACATGATATTCTCATTTCTAATTTCATACCAAAATACAAAATCATTTCGAAACAAATAGAACAATACCTAACACCACCTTAAGATCAAACCTGATAAGTTTTCTTTCAAATTAATAAAGTGGTTCGTAGGACAGCTAATAAAAAAAAAAAAAAGAGTATATACGAGATAAACCACTTTATTAATTTATAAAGCTCACACGTATTATTAATCAATGAGATTGAAGAGATGGTAATAATATGTAGGGTTGACACATTTCAATTAAAAAGCCAAGATTTGAATCCTCTCTCTTTTCTCATAATTTTCTTGCCTCAAGTAAAATTCTAATTCCCATTGGCCGAGGAAACGGAAGGATTATGACAGGCCTAGAAAAAGGTTTAATAGGACTTACTTTAATATTAACATTACTTGTTTATTTTATGCATTGCTTAAAATCTATTGCAAATGAGCTCTATAACCTTTCATACTTGATTCCTTCCCAAAAGAAAGGGGAACCTAGCAATTAGCTTGGAATACTTTGTGGTTTAAGTGTCATGTAAATGTAAAAACTTACAAGAAAAACTTATAAGTCTGAGGTAAAATCTTTATCTCTTGAGCGAGTCTTTGGGTTCAGAAGGCCCAATACCACTTAACAGATGCAACTTTTGAAAATAAACTCCTGATTTATCTCATAAATTATACTATTTAGTAATTTGAAATCATTATTTGCTCAATGTAAGGTGATTTCTTGATTTACGAAAGAGTAGTGTTAAGGATACCAATTCCAAATCTAATTTTTTGAGTATCAACTTACGTGTTATATTTTTATTAGTTGATACAATCCATGTCTATTAATAAACGAACCACATATATGTCACGTAAATTGGTATTAAAAAGTTAGAATTAGAATTTATGTTCCTAATATTTTTGTTTATGAAATGGCTCTGCAGTCGGTATTTTCTGTCGGTTGTTCTTTGACCATTCATTGATATGCTTTGTTATTTGGTATTTTCTATCGGTTCTTTGACCATACATTCAAAGTAGTCAATCTTTTCTAAGTTGTGAAGAATGAGTCCGAGCATCCTTTTATCAGAAGAAATATTTCGAATCACTGATGATCGACCCACTTCGTCCTCCTTTCACCTAGGTCCATGTTAGCGCTTCCCCCTGCCCCTGCTTTTTTTTTTTTTTTACTTAATAATTGGATTAATTTTTTAATATATGATTTATAAGTGTCTAATTAAAAATTTATAACGCGTAATAAAAAATTGCTTTTCATCATATATTAAACCATTAAAAAAATTATTTTAACTATTAGAATAGTAGTTCCTACGTTTCAGTAGTAAAAAATTATGGTTTCCAACGTAAAAAAATCCTTTCTTTTTAAATATGCTCTACTTAATTAGTAAACTAAAATTTTTAGAGAATAATAATTCAAAAAAAAGAAACTAAATTTTTAAGAAATATCTATATCCCAACATCTAAATACATACGTGTGTGGCACATGCTTTTAAATAATAAATAACAAACCATAAGATATAAAGTTAGAGTTGAAAAATTTATAATAGATACAAGTATCAGAATTAATCTACTTATTCTTTCTTGATTTGGCTAAGCCTGCACCTAATACTATATAGATCATTAACACCAGAATTGGCACCCTATGATTGTTATTATTATTATTTTTTTGGCTAATCATGTATGTTCAATTTTAGACATTTAGTATGCGTTTGGTGTTAAGATTTGGAATATAAAATTTAGATTTGTATTGATTGTGCATTTATCGAAGTATTTGAATTGTTTAAGCTAAAAAGTGTAAAAACTTGAAATGTGTTCGGAAAAAAAATATTAATATGGAGCTTTTTTCATTCGTCTCGAAATTTTATACAATTTTAAAAAATATATATCTCATTCGGACTTGTCTGTGCAAAGTTATGGACTTTTAAAGTTTGAGTTACACAACTGTATGAATAGTGAAACTGAGGAAAAAAAATAAAAATTAGATTGTAATTTATGATTTAAATTATTGGTCCAAATGTATGCTTAATTACCTTCAAACTGTGAAATACCATGAGTATTTTTGTCATCTTACAATCTAAATTATAACAGTAATAGTATGAGGGCTACTAACTTTAATTTTTAACTTTTTGACAACAATCCCCATGATAATAAATTATCATTTTTTTTATCTGGACCTGAAAACTAGCTTTGATTTAAATTTAGTCCCCCCTCCCAAATCAAATTTGTCCAAATATCCGTACAAGTTCTCAATAATAACTCTACTTGATTTTTCTATTTCTCGCTATCGACAGTTCAAATCATTGTCTTCAACAAATATCCAAATATATATTCAGATTTTAATCCTTATTCAGATTAATATATCTAAACATCAATTTGGATCACATTTTAAATGTTTATGCGAAATCTTTCAAATTGCCCAAATTCAAACTTGTAGACCAAAGAGGGCCTTAGAGAATTAAGGCAAAATGTTAATTCCCCCCCCCCCCCCTTTTTTTTTTTCATTAGTCTCTTCATAATTAGCTGCTACTATCCTAAAGAACAAAAAAATGGAAATCGAAATGAACAGTACTTCATTGGAGGGCAAGCAGACGTTGGAATTCTTCCAAATGTTTCAGACCTTGCCTTCCTTAATGGTATACAGTCTAAAATATATTCATTTTAACGTATACGTGAACAACAATATGATGTTGGCCTGCATAAGTTCTTGTAGGTGAATTGACAATTTTTTCTTTTTAACTGAGTACAACGAGAGAAAACAACTAGTATCAAGCACAAGAGAACATCTCAATTAAGTTGACACCTTCTCTGAACCTATTCCGTACTAAGCCTCCCACTCGAGTATTATTGAAAAAGTTAAAGAAACATACAAAGTTAATTAAGAGGAAAAAGAAAGAAACAAACAAAAAAGAAACTAAAGCCATAAATAGGAAGAAAAAACAATACATTAAACCGGAAATTGCTCCCAAAAGATAGAGTCTGAACTCATACTTTGAAAGACAACTATAAATATGTTTATTAAAAACCTTCTAGCTAAAAACCAATAGGAAAAAGATCAAAAGGAAAAAAGAGTACATATCTACCACATATTGATCGATTAATATTTAAACCTATAACTAGGCAATCTTTCCATTTCTCTGTTCATAAGGAGTGAACCAACCAAGTCTCGGAGTTCAAAGACACGCCCATACTTGCAAGTTTATCAGTCACATGATTGCCTTAATTCTTTAATATATGGGAAACACGGAAGGCAACCGAATCCAGAAACAAGTCCCAACCAATGAATCTGTATTCGCCAAGGATCATAGGTACTCTTATCAGCGAAAATTTTTTGAGCACAAAAGAGGAATAAGATTCAAATCAAAGTAAATCAGAGTTGTACCTATTATCATAAGATGCTGCAGCGATAATCCCGCAAACTTTTGCCACGTGAGTGTTCATCATAACTCCCAAAGCATCCTTTGTAGAAGCCTCTAGATGTACGAAAAATGTGACCGTAACCAGCTAAACCAGGATCTCCACGGGCTGCTTCGTCGGTATAGATTTTCATCCAGTTATCCTCGAGAATTTTTGGAACATTGTTTTGGCTTCTCCGTGATACAAAGTCGTCTCAGAGTTTACAGCTCGGTGATGCATCGTTCCTCATCATAATGTTATCAAGAGCATTAGATTCATGCAAACGAGACCATATTTAAGAAAGTGCATTGTGTAACGTAGGCAGCTTATCCTCATCATCATAATGTTGCCAAAAAAAAAAAAAAAAAAAAAAGAAGAGCAGAGAAAGGAGATTACAGAAGAATTCGCTCTATTATTGGTTGGTTTTTTCATCCACAAGTACAGAAGCATCCGTTTGGAGTCGTTTTGCAGAAACTTCTACAAGCGTCCGAGAGAAGTTCAAGAAGTCAGAAATAACTGAATCGACACATCATTATTCAACCCTTAAAAAAACAAATAAAAAAGAAATAACATGAAAAAAAGTAGACCCTTACCTTTCTGGGCTTCATAAAGCAGCTCTGTTTCAGTCCATAGTCTTTCCTTTCGTCTTAATTTGAGATATGAAAATCATGAAATTCCACAGTTAGCAGATCATAATATTACGAAAAGATAGAGAATATAATATGTTAATACGCGCAATCAGGAAGAGAAAATACTTTCGGCTATGTCGGGGACTAGATATAATTTTCTTCAATTGAGCTTGCACAAAAGAACAGATATCCGGAATGTGAAACTCCTTCCTTTGATAAACGAGCTCATTCCTAGCACACCAAATAGTATCCACAAGTAGAGAAGCAAAGACTAAGAATTCCTCATCAAACTGGTAGGCGTTTGAATTTGGATGGCCATGTAAAACGATGTCAAGGAAAGAAGCCATGGAATCACAGAGGAGGGAATCTGTGCGGAGGCCCCAGACAGACATGAACCAAAGAGGTCTAACTCTGTCGCAAAACAGAAACAAATGGGTGGCGGTTTCCAAACCCAACCCACAAAATGGGCAGCTGGTATCACCCACATCATTCAGAACTGCTCGGACCGGTAAAACATCGCGAACAAGCTGCCACCAGATTATCTTGTACCTGTCGTCTAAGTTGGAGCTCCAAATCTTCTCACAAAGTTCCTTCCCAGATGGGGAAACCTTTAAGTAATGCAACTGCTCCAACATACTCTTTTGAAATCTGCTTTGTTTGCCCTTGTTGGTGACATCATTTGATTGGCCACTGATGATACCAAAATCAATTGCGTCTTCGACACGTAAAATGCGGACTCCAAACCTTTTCATCTCTGCCTGTGTTCCTATGATGTTAAACGATATCTCTCTTGCTAAAGAAAAGCTTTCTTCTTTACTCATAAATGTTGTCATCAACACATGCAGCGACTTGCGATTCTCAAGGTGAAACCTCCCCGAAACCACATCACATCGGGATTTCCATTCGTTGCCGTAAATTGTTTCGACATGGATTTCACAATCTAAATATGTAATCTCCTTGCACTCGGGTTGTTTAACAACGAAGCAAAAAGCAAAACCCATAAAGAAGGACTTGGGATTAGAAGGAAGCCTAACATTCATCGAACGTCTTTCCGTTTGTAAGTTGAACCATTTAGGAATTTCTTCACCTGGATACCACATTTCAATTCTTCCAAACTGCAATGTACCATGAAAATATGACGGTTAGCTTTAAATATAATAGTAATTTATTTAGAACAAGAAATGATAACTTTGGTACAGCTTATAACTTGGATAAAAATATCACGTTTATTTCATATTCACGAAAAATCAGTCAATTTGCTAACTATATTAAAAGATTGTGATAGCCTTAGTGGTTAAGTAGTGTAAAGTACAATGCAAAATCCTCTCTCGCGAGAGGTGTGGAACCCACCTTCAGCATTTCTTTTTTTTTTTCCCCCCCCACCTAAAATAATATTAGAAAGCATTATTTCGGGTCTCTAAGGCTTATTTAGATTATTTAGACATTTAGGAATATTTGAAAGCAATTTTAAGGGTTTTTAAGGCTTATTTAGACTATTTGGACATTTAAAAATAGAATGAAGTATTGGTTAAGATTTCTAAAGGTCATTAGGATTATTTAGGCATTTAGGGATATTGAAAAGCTTTTATTCATGGATGCAGGTATAGCCTAACAGTAATTTCACACTTAATTTTACCAAAAAAGTTCGAATCTCCCTAACTCCAACTTAACAAAAAAAAAAAAAAAAAAAAAAAAAACAAAAACAAAAACAAAACAAAAACAAAAACACAAAAAAAAAGAAAAAAAAAGAAAAAGCATTTTTGTCCTCTCTCACCTTTTATATATATTTTTTAAAACTTTTTTAACCTATTTAACTAAAATTAAAATTTCAAATATGCCTATGAAATATACTTTTTATTCTAATTTGTACTTATCAAAATTGTTTTTCAAATATGTTCCTTTTTAATTTTTTTTATTTAAAATCCTCCAATATTTAATATGGGTGTGGAGGTGGGTAATCTCCACTGGAAGTGCTAGCTATACTCATTTTCTACTCATTTATCCAATGAGAATTAAAAAAAAGAAAAAAAAACTTAAATCAAATTCCATTAAGTTTTATGATTACTTTATTCAATGAGAATTAAAAAAAAGAAAAAAAAAACTTAAATCAAATTCCATTAAAGTTTTCATAAAATTAATCAATATATAATCACAAATATAACTGAAATCATAAAAACAAATTAAAATTCCAAGAATCCATAAAGTAATCATAAAACAAACTAAAATATTAAAACACTAAAAATTCTCATTTATATATGTAAATACATATATATATATTTATAAAGGTGAATATAGGCTGGACGTGAGCAGGTATGGGGGAGGAACTCCCCCAAACCGCTCTCGCACCCGCATGGGGTTTAATCTTAACCCCAATACCCATATCTTATTCTCCATACCAGCCTAACTAAGGGAGGTACTCGTATCAATGGGTAAAAATGTCATCCCACAAAATGAGAAATAAGATGCATACCTCATCCTCCTGAGTATTGCCGCCTTGCAAGGCCAAATTTGTTGGGGTGGTAATCTCCATTGGAAGTGCTATACTCATTTCCTACTCATTTATCCATTGAGAATTCAAAAAAAAAAAAAAAAAAAAATCAAATTCTATTAAAGTTTTCATAAAGTTTGTCAATATAATCGCAAATATAACTGAAATCATAAAAACAAATCAAAATTTCAAGAATCCAAAAAGTAAATTCACAAAACAAACTAAAATATTAATACACTAAAAATTCTCATTTATATATGTAAATACATACATATAATAATAAGGGTGAATATAAGCGGGGCGTAAGCAGGTATGGGGGAGGAGCTCCCCCAACCCCTTCTCGCACTGCGTGGGGTTTAATCTTAACCCCAATACTCATATCTTATTCTCCATACCTGCCTTACTAAGGAGGGTACTTGTATCAATGGGTACAAATGTCATCCCAAAAAATAAGAAATAAGATGCATACCTTATCCTTATGAGTACCGTCTTCTTGGAAGGCAAATTTTGTTGCAATGAGCAAAGCTCTTATTTGAAATTCAGGCATGATGTTCTGGTGCTTCAACTTTATGCATTGACTAAATTCAAATCTGACCGGACAACAAACATCATCTTTAGGAGGTTGTGTGAGTGCAGCCATTGAATTGGACACCATCTCCAGTGACGTGCATCCGCTTGCGTCAACTTCTCTTATAGTCAATGGAAGCTCTGGTATGGATTGAAGAAACTTGCAATCTCTTATGTACAATTTATGCAACTTAGAAAATTTAATGCTTTCGGGTATTCTCCTAATATTTGTTCTAGAGAGATTTACATCCGACAATAAGGTTAAATAGGAGAACAAATTATGAGGGATCTGGGATACACTGGTGTCTCTAAGATCTAAGCTTCTCAAGGGCATGCCATTTGACAAGGGACCAGGCAAATTTTCAAGTTTCCAACAATTAGAAAGATCCAGGAATGAAAGATCCAAATTGTAGACAGCGTCTGGGATAAACTCGAGATTTTTGCAATTATGAAGGAATAAAAGTTTAATCCCAACTAGATTTGCAATTGATGCTGGTAACTTTCTAATTCCTGAATACCGTAAACAAAGAAGACCTAGATTTGGCATTGGCTCCAAAATTTCTGGAAAGTACTCTAATTTTGAGCAACAAGATAAAGAAAGAGATAGCAGCGACGCTAGCTTTCCAATGCTGGTCGGAAGATGCTCAAGACTGTCACAGTCACTAAGATGTAGCATCTCCAAATTTAGTGCCAAAGAGAGGTCTGGAATTTCAGTCAGGTTCTTAGATTGGTGAAGATTCAAAATTTTTAAGCTTCCCAAATTCTATAACCATAAGAGAAATGGAAAAGAGTTACTTTTATTACATGAAAATTTACACAAGATATGTAAAATACGGCAACTAAATCTTACCTGAATGCCATCCCATAGTTTCTCTAGCTTACTGCCTTCCAAATGTAGCTCGACAAGTTTTTCTGGTCTAAAGTTTTGAGGCAAAGATCTCGAAGGGTAATTCTTCCAACAAAAATATATAAGTTCATCCGGAAGAGACCGAAGACCTTGAGGAAGGTTTAAATTTTTGGTACCCTCATATTGACTATGAAATGACAGAAATTTTAAATTGCGCATGTCTTTGAAGACTAGAGGATCCAAGTCTATGTTATTTTCAAGTTCACAAAAATTCAGGGACATCGCTTGGACTGCTCCTGTCCCCTAACAATCAAGAAGAAAACAGAGATCATGAACATATAAATAAATGACATACAAAAGCTTGTAATTAGTAAACTTGAAATATGGTAGAGAGATGTGCTTGCAATAGCTACAAACACTCATTACACATGCATTGTGCATATTTAAGATTATGTATTTATTGTAGCCGGGAGGCACTTAACAGTTTTATATCTCAAGACGCGGCAGATATCTTTAGCCAACCACAACCTACTGCGATTTCCAGGCTCCTTAGATTCTTCGCGAACAATTTGGTGGCCCATTTCTTGCAGCAAATCATGCATAAAAAAACTGTTTCCCTTGAGAGTTATGAGTGCCTTATCAACGAGAATTTCAATTCCTATTTCCACATGAAGATCATAAGCATGAAGTATTCTTTCAACAAATTCTCTATCCCTGCCTTTGAAGAAGCATGCAATATCAAGAAAAATCTCCTTCTCATTAGGTTCTAGACCATCATAACTAATTCTCAATACATTATGAATCTGTGGATTTAGACTTTCTTTTAATTTACCCAATGCACTTTCCCACACTTTTGTGCTCTTAGAACAAAGGTGACCACCCAAAACTTCAAGAGACAATGGAAGACCTTGGCAATATTCGACTACCTTTCTTGACAGCAATGCATAATCTTCCGGGGGAGAGCTTCCTCGAAAAGCTTTCAAGCATAATAGTTGAAGCGATTCTTCGAAATCTAAGCTCTCAACCTTGTATATTCCATGAGCAAAAAAGCTATTGAGCACTTGAGCATCTCTGGTAGTTATAATGATTTTAGTGCCAGGACCAAACAGATCACCTTCTCCAATTAAATATCTTAACTGTACCGCGTTATCCACATCGTCAAGAACAACAAGTGACTTTGTCCGCCGAAGCCTATTCTTCACGAATTCATTGACTATTACTGAACTTTCTTCCCCCAATAATCCAGAAAACAGTGCATTAAAACTACTCAATCGACTTCTTTCTGCCTTAGTGTTTTCAAGAAAGAGGCAACCTTCGAATTGACATGCAAATCGGTTGAATAAGACATGAGCCAAGGTTGTCTTACCTATGCCGCCAATGCCCCAAATGCCCACAATACGAACGTCTAGTGAGCCAATGTCCAACATTGATTCAATTTTCTCAATTTGTCTGTCAATCCCAACCAAGCCCTTGTGATTATCCCACGACGATAAGCGATTTAACTTCCCCACAATATCTTTGACAATTGCCTCGACTAATTTAGAATCAGACCTGCCCTCATGAAGAATATAATTGAAGAAATCAGCAATAAGCAACCAAAGAGAGTTATGTCAAATACGTTCGCTTTCAATACCATTATTATCTATTTATTTATTTTTGTTTCTATTGTTTTTCTTGCCAAGCCATTTTTAATGAACACTAGTTCTATGGGCACACCTCTCTTTAACTCTCCACGTCCCCTTCTAAACACACATCTCTCTTAAGTTAAAAAAGATTAAATTTACTTATTATACACCCATATATATTCCTAAATTATCCCTAACTATTACCATAAAATGAATAGCCTCCACCGTTTTAAATTTCTTTTCACGCCCACCTTTTCTTTTTGGGGTTTATTTTGACGTTCTACTTTGATTATATCAAAAGTATATTTGCAACAGATGAAAAACTTGACATATTGTAATCGAAACTTACTCTAAAGTACATTTTTATTAGTTTTTAAATTTATTTCTCCACTTTATTTGTCGGTTAAATTTAAATTTTTCAAAAAAAAAAGTTTATTTTAATAGAGAAAAAGGCAAACAACGAAAGAAATTCATATAAAAAAAATAAAAAAATAAAGCCAATGTAAGGCATCAACAATTCAATCAAAAAAAAAAAAAGTAAAAAATAGAATAAGAAGTAATTAAAATAGAAGCGAATTGCCTTTTTTTTTTTTTGGGGGGGGGGGGGGGGGGTGAATATATAGTACACCAACAACAATATTAACCGCAACATTCAAGGGGAAAAAAACCAACAAATTAAATAGAGAGAAAGGGATAACACAAGTGAAAAAACATAATTGTAGAACTATTATAGAGAATGTTAACATACGCAATGTAATTTTTCATAATACTCAGTGAAGAGTAAAAATTAGGGTGAAATTTAGGAATTTGTTATAGGTTTCAAGTAATAATGTTTATAAGTTGTTTATTTAGAGATTTGATATTTTGGTGTATGTGGAAATAAAAATGAAGTGTAACTGAATTTTTTTTTTGTTATGATAGAATTTTATATATTTTTAGATAATTAAGTCTATAATAGGTGTGCTTTCATGTCATTTTGTTTGAAGATTTTTTTTTTGAAATTAAAGGAGTTGATTAATTAGGGGATGTAGAGAGTAAGAGGAGTGTGCTAATAGAACTATCCTTGAATGAATTACGTGCGAACAACTCCTTATTCGGAAATTTAAAATAATTTGCACACGTGTCTAATACTAAATGCCATATATTTCCTTTAGTAAACTATTTTGAAATAAAAATTATCCATTTTTGTAATAAAGTTTTATCATAAGTGAAGTTTTTCCTCTAAATTTTTCTGATTTAACGAAATTATCTACTAGTTCCCCTAATCTTTTGATGCTTGATAATGTTAGTTAAGAGTGAAATAATAATAATAATAATAATAATAATAATTCAACAATATTTGATAAGAGGGAAGGAAAATAAGACGGAAAAAAAAGAAAAATATCAAGGTGAGGAACGCATGTGATTATCTCATAATTGGAAAAGAAGAAATAAAATATTGTATGCGAAAAAAAATTCTACCTACCTAAATTTCAATTTTCTGACAAATTCATATCCAATTCCCTTAAAATAATCATTAGACAACGCATGCAAATACTTTTTCTACCCAAAAAAAAAAAAAAGTGATCAAGTATTTCAAGCTAGTGGGCAATATTTGTGTGGTGGCTCTAATTGCTAAAACGTATGAATAAATTATAACTAGGAATTTATAAGTTAATTAGAAATTACCCGATCACTGATGAGTCCCATCCAGATAAATTGCTCACTATTCTCAAAGCATTCCTCCATTGTTGCACCTTGTTCGTTTTATCATGAAAGCGCTGCTCAAGAGCAGTAAATGCAGCTGCATAACTCTCTTGTTGTTTTCGAACATGTGATGAATCTACGTGGTAAAAAATTGGCACCACAATCTGTTCATCTATCTCCTTGCACTGAAGAATATGACGGAGTTCTTCCAAACACCAAGAGGACGAAGCATAATTTTTCGATAGGATGACCACTGAGATTTTTGATTCTTGAATTGCTTTCATAAGCGCAGGTGAGATTTCATCTCCCTTATCAAGACTCTCTTCGTCCAAGTAAGCTTTGATTTTCTTACGACCAAAGGCATCGTAAAGATGGCAAGTAAAAACGTTACGAGTATCCTCACCTCGAAAACTGATAAAAATATCGTACTGTTTTATCCGAGCAAGAATAGAAGAAGAGTAAGCGGTTGCCATAAATCAAGATGTGCTGTCCCCAACAAGATCAATCTGAGACATGGAGGCGATATAGATTAGATTTAAGAAAAGGAAAGCAAAGGAAATAGGAAATAGAAGGAGAAAATAAGAGAATAAGATGAGCAAGCAAACAAAGACTAAAAAAGTCTATCGATGTAAAGTGGGAAGGGGAAAAAAAAAAAAACCAAAAGTGGAAAAAGCATCCATGAGTTAGAAAAGGAGGACAAAAAAGCATTGATTTCAACCGCAATTTACAAAAATTATATTGATTTTAAGTGTGAGTTATTTATTTATTTATTTTTAGCCCACGTTTGGAGAACAAGTTTAACTCCAACTAAACTATACTTTTTCATTTCAATTTCAATTTTTTTCTTTTTCTGAAAAGTCAACAAAATTTATAATTAATTTTTAAAAAGCTAACAAATTCAAACCTAAAAATTTTAACTTAAACCGTTTTACTAAACACACATTTAATTTATAAATAGGTACTATACAAAAATTATATTTTTGAGATGATCATTTTGCATTCCGGTGCAAAGACCTTTTGTGTCATGTCCCTCCATATCACCCAAAATATAATGACGTAATTTGCCTTGTGTGTGTGTGTGTGTGGGGACGGCTCTGAATAGTAAAGAAGATGAAGCCATGATAGGAAGGAGGAAGTGAGGGAGAGAGAACTTTAATCGTGCAGTACATGAGTTGTTAGTTTATCTTCTTTTTTCTTTCTTTCTTTTCTTTCTTTCTTTTTTTTTTAATTGCCCTCATGGAGGCAATTATGTATTTAACTATATAGAGTCATAATATTTACACCTATTAAATTCATAAATGATCACTCCTAATTAATAGTTTTTTAATAAAAATTTAAACTCCATACTTTCATAATTATATAGGAAAGGAAAGGAAAATTGGTTGGAATTTTCTGAAGCGTCCTGGTGCCCAACAAGCTTGCATTGTTTCCACGAAGAAACGAAAAGCCAAGCAAAAGATAAAGCAATAAAACAAAGACTAAAAAAGTTTATCGTGTTGTGCGGCTTACGCCAGATTCAGTCAAGTTATAGAAATTGAAGAAAAGGAAAATCCACGCACACATTCTTCGTATCTCGAGCAGCGTCCGATGTAACGTGGGAGAAAAAAGAAAATAAAAAAAAAAATGAAAAAAGCGTCACAAAATAAGAAAAGGGGACCACAAGCAATGATCTCAACCGCAATTTACCGTTTCATAAAAATTAAAAAATAAAAAATAAAAAACCATCATAATTTGCCAAGTATGGAAACTTAGGCTCGTTTAGCATTCGAGTTCAAACTGTATTTTTTATCTCAGTTTTTTTTTTTTCTAAAAAATTTTTTCTTTTTGAAAAATCAATAAAAATTTTTAACTCAAACTGTACTTTTTCAACTCAAACTTATTCACCAAACGGACCCTAATGATAACAGATTACCGTAATAGATTTGTGGTCAAAGATTGAGGTGGTCTTTTTGCAAATCTTAAATGAGAAGGATTGTTCCTTATCCGTCTAATACTTGATGAAGACCGCTTGGGATCACGTTTCCAAGTATCGTTATCGTTAATATAATATTTCATGAGACTGAGTGACTCTCTTCTTGTCGAGGGGTATAGCTTATCTATAGGATCTTTAATGAATATTCCTATCAGCATCTAGAAAGCCGTTCCGTAAGGAATGTTAATACTAATAGTTCCTAGACTTTTTTTTGACCCGCAATTTACGGCCCCCTTTGGTTATGTAATTTGGCAAAAAAAAAAAAAAAATTGTACCGCACTAAGACCAAAATTTCTTTTAGATTAAGAATTGCTAAGAACACTTTCTTAGGGACTTGAATCGTCTATACAATGTTTTCTCCCTTAAATCATATCCAACCAATTACGTAATGACAACTCGAAGAAAAGTAAAGACATATTTGATTTACAACTGTGATACTAAAAATAAAAATAAAATTAAAAAAAGGAAATGGGAGAGAGAAAGTAAGAGGTTAATGATGAGTATTAGACGGGACTCTTGAACTCCCCCCTCCGTATCTTGAATTCAATTATAAATTCAATATCTTGAATTAATTATAAATTCAATCATCAATTAGGTTGAATTTAATAAAAATCCGATAACATAACACTTATTGTTCTTAATAACCGAAAATTAAACCTGAAATTAAATCAGTTTATAAAAAGTTTTAGCATGCCACAACTGCAAGACGTGTCATCCAAGACAAATTTATCATATTAATATTAAACATATCTCATTCTAATCTAACTTCACAAACATCAAATATTTTTTGTTTAAATATCGATATTCAATTCAAACATATAAATAGGCATGTAATCAATCCAAAAATACTTAAATAGTCAAGATTACTACCGAGATTGTTCGATGACGTTCGGGTGAGTAAAACGATTCCCAGTTGACGTTCAAAACACCTTCTGTTTTGAGCTGCTGAATTTTAATCGTCATTCTTAACCTTTTTGATTCCATCTCCCGAACCCGAGCACGAACATGTCCAGAACATCAAAAATAGACCGGAAAAGGCGATCTTCTAAAACTTGTCGCAGGGTCAGACGGTTGACTGGTTTGACCGCCATTGACTGGCCTTGACCGCCGTTGATCACGGAGGCAAAAGGACAGAGATGGGCACGCTTGGAAGATCTCGACGAGAGGAACCCATTTCTGGTGTCTCTTTCTTCAAACGGCGTTCGGTTTCTCGAAGATGTAAGAAAACGGACTTGAAGATGGCGGCGGATCGGGAAAATTTCCTGCAACGATCAGAGTGGTGATGGGCTGGGTTTTGTTCCTCTCGACAAGTGGAACTCAACGAAACAACGGCTCGCAAAATAGAGGTTGGATTACACCGAAATCTTGCTTGAAAGCTTATGTTAACGAAACTTTCTAATTTTTCCGGGAACGGCGGCGAGTGATGCTGCCAATCTCCGGCTATTGGACACTCGGGTGATGGGTTGCATGGATCACCGGCGCGTGCGAAGGTGGCTGGCCGGAGACGGGATTTCCTGCAAAGCAGCAACGTGGTGACTCAGAGGGGGAGGAGTGAAAAAGAAGACAGAAAGAAAGGAGGTGGTTTGATGTTTATCCTCCTCTTTCTTATTTATTCTTATCATCGTCGCCCTGTACCCAATACTTTATAAGATATAAATCCGCTGATAAGTCCATTTACTATTTTTTTATTATTATTTCTTTTTTACGTGAAGTTTGAACTAACCACACATGTCATGTATATATATACATTCATAGTTTCTTTTCTCCTCCTTATGAGCCATGGATGTGTGTGCATATATGCTTTGCTTTTCATCCGTTTGCCAAATACTTGAAAGAGAAGACTTGTTTCTTACCATCTAATAATTGATAGAGATTGTTTGAGACCATATCTCCAATAAGTTATGGTTAATGTAATGTTAAGTGAGATTGAGATGACTCTCTTCTCATCGAGAGATACGACTAGTTTATAGAGTCTTTAACGATATTCCTATCAGTATCTAAAAAGTCTTTTTGATAATATTATGGGAGGAATGTTAATACTAATAGTTCCCAGACTTTTTTTTTTTTTTGTATGTTAAAAAAAGAAACCACAATTTACAGCCCCCCTTTAGTTAAATAATAATTGAGTATAAAAAAGTTATTAATTAAGATATAAATTATAATTACACAACGTATATTTTT
>CM046370.1:12896606-12936617 GCA_025413025.1 Ficus hispida
CGGAAGGCAACCGAATCCAGAAACAAGTCCCAACCAATGAATCTGTATTCGCCAAGGATCATAGGTACTCTTATCAGCGAAAATTTTTTGAGCACAAAAGAGGAATAAGATTCAAATCAAAGTAAATCAGAGTTGTACCATTATCATAAGATGCTGCAGCGATAATCCCGCAAACTTTTGCCAGTGAGTTTCATCATAACTCCCAAAGCACCTTTGTAGAAGCCTCTAGATGTACGAAAAATGTGACCGTAACCAGCTAAACCAGGATCTCCACGGGCTGCTTCGTCGGTATAGATTTTCATCCAGTTATCCTCGAGAATTTTTGGAACATTGTTTTGGCTTCTCCGTGATACAAAGTCGTCTCAGAGTTTACAGCTCGGTGATGCATCGTTCCTCATCATAATGTTATCAAGAGCATTAATTCATGCAAACGAGACCATATTTAAGAAAGTGCATTGTGTAAACGTAGGCAGCTTATCCTCATCATCATAATGTTGCCAAAAAAAAAAAAAAAAAAAAAAAAAGAAGAGCAGAGAGAAGAGAGATTACAGAATATTCGCTCTATTATTGGTTGGTTTTTTCATCCACAAGTACAGAAGCATCCGTTTGGAGTCGTTTTGCAGAAACTTCTACAAGCGTCCGAGAGAAGTTAAGAAGTCAGAAATAACTGAATCGACACATCATTATTCAACCCTTAAAAAAACAAATAAAAAAGAAATAACATGAAAAAAGTAGACCTTACCTTTCTGGGCTTCATAAAGCAGCTCTGTTTCAGTCCATAGTCTTTCCTTTCGTCTTAATTTGAGATATGAAATCATGAAATTCCACAGTTAGCAGATCATAATATTACGAAAAGAATAGACAATATAATATGTTAATACGCGCAATCAGGAAGAGAAAATACTTTCGGCTATGTCGGGGACTAGATATAATTTCTTCAATTGAGCTTGCACAAAAGAACAATATCCGGAATGTGAAACTCCTTCCTTTGATAAACGAGCTCATTCCTAGCACACCAAATAGTATCCACAAGTAGAGAAGCAAAGACTAAGAATTCCTCATCAAACTGGTAGGCGTTTGAATTTGGATGGCCATGTAAAACGATGTCAAGGAAAGAAGCCATGGAATCACAGAGGAGGGAATCTGTGCGGAGGCCCCAGACAGACATGAACCAAAGAGGTCTAACTCTGTCGCAAAACAGAAAAAAATGGTGGCGGTTTCCAAACCCAACCCACAAATGGGCAGCTGGTATCACCCACATCATTCAGAACTGCTCGGACCGGTAAAACATCGCGAACAAGCTGCCACCAAGATTATCTTGTACCTGTCGTCTAAGTTGGAGCTCCAAATCTTCTCACAAAGTTCCTTCCCAGATGGGGAAACCTTTAAGTAATGCAACTGCTCAACAATACTCTTTTGAAATCTGCTTTGTTTGCCCTTGTGGTGACATCATTTGATGGCCACTGATGATACCAATCAATTGCGTCTTCGACACGTAAAATGCGGACTCCAAACCTTTTCATCTCTGCCTGTGTTCCTATTGAGTTAAACGATATCTCTCTTGCTAAAGAAAAGCTTTCTTCTTTACTCATAAATGTTGTCATCAACACATGCAGCGACTTGCGATTCTCAAGGTGAAACCTCCCCGAACCACATCACATCGGGATTTCCATTCGTTGCCGTAAATTGTTTCGACATGGATTTCACAATCTAAATATGTAATCTCCTTGCACTGGTTGTTTAACAACGAAGCAAAAAGCAAAACCCATAAAGAAGACTTGGATTAGAAGGAAGCCCTAACATTCATCGAACGTCTTTCCGTTTGTAAGTTGAACCATTTAGGAATTTCTTCACCTGGATACCACATTTCAATTCTTCCAAACTGCAATGTACCATGAAAATATGACGGTTAGCTTTAATATAATAGTAATTTATTTAGAACAAGAAATGATAACTTTGGTACAGCTTATAACTTGGATAAAAATATCACGTTTATTTCATATTCACGAAAAATCAGTCAATTTGCTAACTATATTAAAAGATTTGATACCTTAGTGTTAAGTAGTAAAGTACAATGCAAAATCCTCTCTCGCGAGAGTGTGGAACCCACCTTCAGCATTCTTTTTTTTTTTCCCCCCCCCACCTAAAATAATATTAGAAGCATTATTTCGGGTCTCTAAGGCTTATTTAGATTATTTAGACATTTAGAATATTGAAAGCAATTTTAAGGGTTTAAGGCTTATTTAGACTATTTGACATTTAAAAATAGAATGAAGTATTGGTTAAGATTTCTAAAGGTCATTAGGATTATTTAGGCATTTAGGGATATTGAAAAGCTTTTATTCATGGATGCAGTATAGCCTAACAGTAATTTCACACTTAATTTTACCAAAAAAGTTCGAATCTCCCTAACTCCAACTTAACAAAAAAAAAAAAAAAAAAAAAAAAAAAAAACAAAAACAAAACAAAAACAAAAACACAAAAAAAAAAGAAAAAAAAGAAAAAGCATTTTGTCCTCTCTCACCTTTATATATATTTTTTAAAACTTTTTTAACCTATTTAACTAAAATTAAAATTTCAAATATGCCTATGAAATATACTTTTATTCTAATTTGTACTTATCAAAATTGTTTTCAAATATGTTCCTTTTAATTTTTTTATTTAAAATCCTCCAATATTAATATGGTGTGGAGGTGGGTAATCTCCACTGGAAGTGCTAGCTATACTCATTTTCTACTCATTTATCCAATGAGAATTAAAAAAAAGAAAAAAAACTTAAATCAAATTCCATTAAGTTTTATGATTACTTTATTCAATGAGAATTAAAAAAAAGAAAAAAAAAACTTAAATCAAATTCCATTAAAGTTTTCATAAAATTAATCAATATATAATCACAAATATAACTGAAATCATAAAAACAAATTAAAATTCCAAGAATCCATAAAGTAATCATAAAACAAACTAAAATATTAAAACACTAAAAATTCTCATTTATATATGTAAATACATATATATATATTTATAAGGTGAATATAGGCTGGACGTGAGCAGGTATGGGGAGGAACTCCCCAAACCGCTCTCGCACCCGCATGGGGTTTAATCTTAACCCCAATACCCATATCTTATTCTCCATACCAGCCTAACTAAGGGAGGTACTCGTATCAATGGGTAAAAATGTCATCCCACAAAATGAGAAATAAGATGCATACCTCATCCTCCTGAGTATTGCCGCCTTGCAAGGCCAAATTTGTTGGGGTGGTAATCTCCATTGGAAGTGCTATACTCATTTCCTACTCATTTATCCATTGAGAATTCAAAAAAAAAAAAAAAAAAAATCAAATTCTATTAAAGTTTTCATAAAGTTTGTCAATATAATCGCAAATATAACTGAAATCATAAAAACAAATCAAAATTTCAAGAATCCAAAAAGTAAATTCACAAAACAAACTAAAATATTAATACACTAAAAATTCTCATTTATATATGTAAATACATACATATAATAATAAGGGTGAATATAAGCGGGGCGTAAGCAGGTATGGGGGAGGAGCTCCCCCAACCCCTTCTCGCACTGCGTGGGGTTTAATCTTAACCCCAATACTCATATCTTATTCTCCATACCTGCCTTACTAAGGAGGGTACTTGTATCAATGGGTACAAATGTCATCCCAAAAAATAAGAAATAAGATGCATACCTTATCCTTCTGAGTACCGTCTTCTTGCAAGGCAAATTTTGTTGCAATGAGCAAAGCTCTTATTTGAAATTCAGGCATGATGTTCTGGTACTTCAACTTTATGCATTGACTAAATTCAAATCTGACCGGACAACAAACATCATCTTTAGGAGGTTGTGTGAGTGCAGCCATTGAATTGGACACCATCTCCAGTGACGTGCATCCGCTTGCGTCAACTTCTCTTATAGTCAATGGAAGCTCTGGTATGGATTGAAGAAACTTGCAATCTCTTATGTACAATTTATGCAACTTAGAAAATTTAATGCTTTCGGGTATTCTCCTAATATTTGTTCTAGAGAGATTTACATCCGACAATAAGGTTAAATAGGAGAACAAATTATGAGGGATCTGGGATACACTGGTGTCTCTAAGATCTAAGCTTCTCAAGGGCATGCCATTTGACAAGGGACCAGGCAAATTTTCAAGTTTCCAACAATTAGAAAGATCCAGGAATGAAAGATCCAAATTGTAGACAGCGTCTGGGATAAACTCGAGATTTTTGCAATTATGAAGGAATAAAAGTTTAATCCCAACTAGATTTGCAATTGATGCTGGTAACTTTCTAATTCCTGAATACCGTAAACAAAGAAGACCTAGATTTGGCATTGGCTCCAAAATTTCTGGAAAGTACTCTAATTTTGAGCAACAAGATAAAGAAAGAGATAGCAGCGACGCTAGCTTTCCAATGCTGGTCGGAAGATGCTCAAGACTGTCACAGTCACTAAGATGTAGCATCTCCAAATTTAGTGCCAAAGAGAGGTCTGGAATTTCAGTCAGGTTCTTAGATTGGTGAAGATTCAAAATTTTTAAGCTTCCCAAATTCTATAACCATAAGAGAAATGGAAAAGAGTTACTTTTATTACATGAAAATTTACACAAGATATGTAAAATACGGCAACTAAATCTTACCTGAATGCCATCCCATAGTTTCTCTAGCTTACTGCCTTCCAAATGTAGCTCGACAAGTTTTTCTGGTCTAAAGTTTTGAGGCAAAGATCTCGAAGGGTAATTCTTCCAACAAAAATATATAAGTTCATCCGGAAGAGACCGAAGACCTTGAGGAAGGTTTAAATTTTTGGTACCCTCATATTGACTATGAAATGACAGAAATTTTAAATTGCGCATGTCTTTGAAGACTAGAGGATCCAAGTCTATGTTATTTTCAAGTTCACAAAAATTCAGGGACATCGCTTGGACTGCTCCTGTCCCCTAACAATCAAGAAGAAAACAGAGATCATGAACATATAAATAAATGACATACAAAAGCTTGTAATTAGTAAACTTGAAATATGGTAGAGAGATGTGCTTGCAATAGCTACAAACACTCATTACACATGCATTGTGCATATTTAAGATTATGTATTTATTGTAGCCGGGAGGCACTTAACAGTTTTATATCTCAAGACGCGGCAGATATCTTTAGCCAACCACAACCTACTGCGATTTCCAGGCTCCTTAGATTCTTCGCGAACAATTTGGTGGCCCATTTCTTGCAGCAAATCATGCATAAAAAAACTGTTTCCCTTGAGAGTTATGAGTGCCTTATCAACGAGAATTTCAATTCCTATTTCCACATGAAGATCATAAGCATGAAGTATTCTTTCAACAAATTCTCTATCCCTGCCTTTGAAGAAGCATGCAATATCAAGAAAAATCTCCTTCTCATTAGGTTCTAGACCATCATAACTAATTCTCAATACATTATGAATCTGTGGATTTAGACTTTCTTTTAATTTACCCAATGCACTTTCCCACACTTTTGTGCTCTTAGAACAAAGGTGACCACCCAAAACTTCAAGAGACAATGGAAGACCTTGGCAATATTCGACTACCTTTCTTGACAGCAATGCATAATCTTCCGGGGGAGAGCTTCCTCGAAAAGCTTTCAAGCATAATAGTTGAAGCGATTCTTCGAAATCTAAGCTCTCAACCTTGTATATTCCATGAGCAAAAAAGCTATTGAGCACTTGAGCATCTCTGGTAGTTATAATGATTTTAGTGCCAGGACCAAACAGATCACCTTCTCCAATTAAATATCTTAACTGTACCGCGTTATCCACATCGTCAAGAACAACAAGTGACTTTGTCCGCCGAAGCCTATTCTTCACGAATTCATTGACTATTACTGAACTTTCTTCCCCCAATAATCCAGAAAACAGTGCATTAAAACTACTCAATCGACTTCTTTCTGCCTTAGTGTTTTCAAGAAAGAGGCAACCTTCGAATTGACATGCAAATCGGTTGAATAAGACATGAGCCAAGGTTGTCTTACCTATGCCGCCAATGCCCCAAATGCCCACAATACGAACGTCTAGTGAGCCAATGTCCAACATTGATTCAATTTTCTCAATTTGTCTGTCAATCCCAACCAAGCCCTTGTGATTATCCCACGACGATAAGCGATTTAACTTCCCCACAATATCTTTGACAATTGCCTCGACTAATTTAGAATCAGACCTGCCCTCATGAAGAATATAATTGAAGAAATCAGCAATAAGCAACCAAAGAGAGTTATGTCAAATACGTTCGCTTTCAATACCATTATTATCTATTTATTTATTTTTGTTTCTATTGTTTTTCTTGCCAAGCCATTTTTAATGAACACTAGTTCTATGGGCACTCCTCTCTTTAACTCTCCACGTCCCCTTCTAAACACACATCTCTCTTAAGTTAAAAAAGATTAAATTTACTTATTATACACCCATATATATTCCTAAATTATCCCTAACTATTACCATAAAATGAATAGCCTCCACCGTTTTAAATTTCTTTTCACGCCCACCTTTTCTTTTTGGGGTTTATTTTGACGTTCTACTTTGATTATATCAAAAGTATATTTGCAACAGATGAAAAACTTGACATATTGTAATCGAAACTTACTCTAAAGTACATTTTTATTAGTTTTTAAATTTATTTCTCCACTTTATTTGTCGGTTAAATTTAAATTTTTCAAAAAAAAAAGTTTATTTTAATAGAGAAAAAGGCAAACAACGAAAGAAATTCATATAAAAAAAATAAAAAAATAAAGCCAATGTAAGGCATCAACAATTCAATCAAAAAAAAAAAAAAGTCAAAAAATAGAATAAGAAGTAATTAAAATAGAAGCGAATTGCCTTTTTTTTTTTTTGGGGGGGGGGGGGGGGGGTGAATATATAGTACACCAACAACAATATTAACCGCAACATTCAAGGGGAAAAAAACCAACAAATTAAATAGAGAGAAAGGGATAACACAAGTGAAAAAACATAATTGTAGAACTATTATAGAGAATGTTAACATACGCAATGTAATTTTTCATAATACTCAGTGAAGAGTAAAAATTAGGGTGAAATTTAGGAATTTGTTATAGGTTTCAAGTAATAATGTTTATAAGTTGTTTATTTAGAGATTTGATATTTTGGTGTATGTGGAAATAAAAATGAAGTGTAACTGAATTTTTTTTTTGTTATGATAGAATTTTATATATTTTTAGATAATTAAGTCTATAATAGGTGTGCTTTCATGTCATTTTGTTTGAAGATTTTTTTTTTGAAATTAAAGGAGTTGATTAATTAGGGGATGTAGAGAGTAAGAGGAGTGTGCTAATAGAACTATCCTTGAATGAATTACGTGCGAACAACTCCTTATTCGGAAATTTAAAATAATTTGCACACGTGTCTAATACTAAATGCCATATATTTCCTTTAGTAAACTATTTTGAAATAAAATTATCCATTTTTGTAATAAAGTTTTATCATAAGTGAAGTTTTTCCTCTAAATTTTTCTGATTTAACGAAATTATCTACTAGTTCCCCTAATCTTTTGATGCTTGATAATGTTAGTTAAGAGTGAAATAATAATAATAATAATAATAATAATAATAATTCAACAATATTTGATAAGAGGGAAGGAAAATAAGACGGAAAAAAAAGAAAAATATCAAGGTGAGGAACGCATGTGATTATCTCATAATTGGAAAAGAAGAAATAAAATATTGTATGCGAAAAAAAATTCTACCTACCTAAATTTCAATTTTCTGACAAATTCATATCCAATTCCCTTAAAATAATCATTAGACAACGCATGCAAATACTTTTTCTACCCAAAAAAAAAAAAAAGTGATCAAGTATTTCAAGCTAGTGGGCAATATTTGTGTGGTGGCTCTAATTGCTAAAACGTATGAATAAATTATAACTAGGAATTTATAAGTTAATTAGAAATTACCCGATCACTGATGAGTCCCATCCAGATAAATTGCTCACTATTCTCAAAGCATTCCTCCATTGTTGCACCTTGTTCGTTTTATCATGAAAGCGCTGCTCAAGAGCAGTAAATGCAGCTGCATAACTCTCTTGTTGTTTTCGAACATGTGATGAATCTACGTGGTAAAAAATTGGCACCACAATCTGTTCATCTATCTCCTTGCACTGAAGAATATGACGGAGTTCTTCCAAACACCAAGAGGACGAAGCATAATTTTTCGATAGGATGACCACTGAGATTTTTGATTCTTGAATTGCTTTCATAAGCGCAGGTGAGATTTCATCTCCCTTATCAAGACTCTCTTCGTCCAAGTAAGCTTTGATTTTCTTACGATCAAAGGCATCGTAAAGATGGCAAGTAAAAACGTTACGAGTATCCTCACCTCGAAAACTGATAAAAACATCGTACTGTTTTATCCGAGCAAGAATAGAAGAAGAGTAAGCGGTTGCCATAAATCAAGATGTGCTGTCCCCAACAAGATCAATCTGAGACATGGAGGCGATATAGATTAGATTTAAGAAAAGGAAAGCAAAGGAAATAGGAAATAGAAGGAGAAAATAAGAGAATAAGATGAGCAAGCAAACAAAGACTAAAAAAGTCTATCGATGTAAAGTGGGAAGGGGAAAAAAAAAAAAAAACCAAAAGTGGAAAAAGCATCCATGAGTTAGAAAAGGAGGACAAAAAAGCATTGATTTCAACCGCAATTTACAAAAATTATATTGATTTTAAGTGTGAGTTATTTATTTATTTATTTTTAGCTCACGTTTGGAGAACAAGTTTAACTCCAACTAAACTATACTTTTTCATCTCAATTTCAATTTTTTTCTTTTTCTGAAAAGTCAACAAAATTTATAACTAATTTTTAAAAAGCTAACAAATTCAAACTTAAAAATTTTAACTTAAACCGTTTTACTAAACACACACTTAATTTATAGATAGGTACTATACAAAAATTATATTTTTGAGATGATCATTTTGCATTCCGGTGCAAAGACCTTTTGTGTCATGTCCCTCCATATCACCCAAAATATAATGACGTAATTTGCCTTGTGTGTGTGTGTGTGGGGACGGCTCTGAATAGTAAAGAAGATGAAGCCATGATAGGAAGGAGGAAGTGAGGGAGAGAGAACTTTAATCGTGCAGTACATGAGTTGTTAGTTTATCTTCTTTTTTCTTTCTTTCTTTTCTTTCTTTCTTTTTTTTTTTAATTGCCCTCATGGAGGCAATTATGTATTTAACTATATAGAGTCATAATATTTACACCTATTAAATTAATAAATGATCACTCCTAATTAATAGTTTTTTAATAAAAATTTAAACTCCATACTTTCATAATTATATAGGAAAGGAAAGGAAAATTGGTTGGAATTTTCTGAAGCGTCCGGGTGCCCAACAAGCTTGCATTGTTTCCACGAAGAAACGAAAAGCCAAGCAAAAGATAAAGCAATAAAACAAAGACTAAAAAAGTTTATCGTGTTGTGCGGCTTACGCCAGATTCAGTCAAGTTATAGAAATTGAAGAAAAGGAAAATCCACGCACACATTCTTCCTATCTCGAGCAGCGTCCGATGTAACGTGGGAGAAAAAAGAAAATAAAAAAAAATGAAAAAAGCGTCACAAAATAAGAAAAGGGGACCACAAGCAATGATCTCAACCGCAATTTACCGTTTCATAAAAAATTAAAAAAATAAAAAATAAAAAACCATCATAATTTGCCAAGTATGGAAACCTAGGCCTCGTTTAGCATTCGAGTTCAAACTGTATTTTTTTATCTCAGTTTTTATTTTTTTCTAAAAAAATTTTTTCTTTTTGAAAAAATCAATAAAAATTTTTAACTCAAACTGTACTTTTTCAACTCAAACTTATTCACCAAACGGACCCTAATGATAACAGATTACCGTAATAGATTTGTGGTCAAAGATTGAGGTGGTCTTTTTGCAAATCTTAAATGAGAAGGATTGTTCCTTATCCGTCTAATACTTGATGAAGACCGCTTGGGATCACGTTTCCAAGTATCGTTATCGTTAATATAATATTTCATGAGACTGAGGTGACTCTCTTCTTGTCGAGGGGTATAGCTTATCTATAGGATCTTTAATGAATATTCCTATCAGCATCTAGAAAGCCGTTCCGTAAGGAATGTTAATACTAATAGTTCCTAGACTTTTTTTTTGACCCGCAATTTACGGCCCCCTTTGGTTATGTAATTTGGCAAAAAAAAAAAAAAAAATTGTACCGCACTAAGACCAAAATTTCTTTTAGATTAAGAATTGCTAAGAACACTTTCTTAGGGACTTGAATCGTCTATACAATGTTTTCTCCCTTAAATCATATCCAACCAATTACGTAATGACAACTCGAAGAAAAGTAAAGACATATTTGATTTACAACTGTGATACTAAAAAATAAAAATAAAATTAAAAAAAGGGAAATGGGAGAGAGAAAGTAAGAGGTTAATGATGAGTATTAGACGGGACTCTTGAACTCCCCCCCTCCGGTATCTTGAATTCAATTATAAATTCAATATCTTGAATTCAATTATAAATTCAATCATCAATTAGGTTGAATTTAATAAAAATCCGACAACATAACAACTTATTGTTCTTAATAACCGAAAATTAAACCTGAAATTAAATCAGTTTATAAAAAGTTTTAGCATGCCACAACTGCAAGACGTGTCATCCAAGACAAATTTATCATATTAATATTAAACATATCTCATTCTAATCTAACTTCACAAACATCAAATATTTTTTTGTTTAAATATCGATATTCAATTCAAAACATATAAATAGGCATGTAATCAATCCAAAAAATACTTAAATAGTCAAGATTACTACCGAGATTGTTCGATGACGTTCGGGTGAGTAAAACGATTCCCAGTTGACGTTCAAAACACCTTCTGATTTTGAGCTGCTGAACTTTTAATCGTCATTCTTAACCTTTTTGATTCCATCTCCCGAACCCGAGGCCACGAACATGTCCAGAACATCAAAAATAGACCGGAAAAGGCGATCTTCTAAAACTTGTCGGCAGGGTCAGACGGTTGACTGGTTTGACCGCCATTGACTGGCCTTGACCGCCGTTGATCACGGAGGCAAAAGGGACAGAGATGGGCACCGCTTGGAAGATCTCGACGAGAGGAACCCATTTCTGGTGTCTCTTTCTTCAAACGGCGTTCGGTTTCTCGAAGATGTAAGAAAACGGACTTGAAGATGGCGGCGGATCGGGAAAATTTCCTGCAACGATCAGAGTGGTGATGGGCTGGGTTTTGTTCCTCTCGACAAGTGGAACTCAACGAAACCAACGGCTCGCAAAATAGAGGTTGGATTACACCGAAATCTTGCTTGAAAGCTTATGTTAACGAAACTTTCTAATTTTTCCGGAGAACGGCGGCGAGTGATGCTGCCAATCTCCGGCTATTGGACACTCGGGTGATGGGTTGCATGGATCACCGGCGCGTGCGAAGGTGGCTGGCCGGAGACGGGATTTCCTGCAAAGGCAGCAACGTGCGTGACTCAGAGGGGGAGGAGTGAAAAAGAAGACAGAAAGAAAAGGAGGTGGTTTGATGTTTATCCTCCTCTTTTCTTATTTATTCTTATCCTCGTCGCCCTGTACCCAATACTTTATAAGATATAAATCCGCTGATAAGTCCATTTACTATTTTTTTATTATTATTTCTTTTTTACGTGAAGTTTGAACTAACCACACATGTCATGTATATATATACATTCATAGTTTCTTTTCTCCTCCTTATGAGCCATGGATGTGTGTGCATATATGCTTTGCTTTCATCCGTTTGCCAAATACTTGAAAGAGAAGACTTGTTTCTTACCCATCTAATAATTGATAGAGATTGTTTGAGACCATATCTCCAAATAACGTTATGGTTAATGTAATGTTAAGTGAGATTGAGATGACTCTCTTCTCATCGAGAGATACGACTAGTTTATAGAGTCTTTAACGAATATTCCTATCAGTATCTAAAAAGTCTTTTTGATAATATTATGGGAGGAATGTTAATACTAATAGTTCCCAGACTTTTTTTTTTTTTTTTGTATGTTAAAAAAAGAAACCACAATTTACAGCCCCCCTTTAGTTAAATAATAATTGAGTATAAAAAAGTTATTAATTAAGATATAAATTATAATTACACAACGTATATTTTTTTAGTATTTATTATTATAATATTAAAGTACATATATTCATGTTTATAAGCATAATTTTCTTTAAATAAAAAAGTATACATAATAAATAAAATTAAAAAAATTTGAAAAATCAAAGGGATAACAAAATTACGGGGTAATTTTAATAAAATAAAAATCAATTAAATTAACAAATAAATGTAAAAATGAATAGAAATTTTAAAAAATTTATTTCTAAAGATTATAGATATAAATATAAAAGAAACTTATTGAACATTTTGTTAAAAAAAAAAGAAGAAAAAAAAAATAAAAGAAGTCAAAGAAAAAAAATATAAAATATTAAATAAAATTAAAAACTTTTAAACTTAAATAGTCAAAAAATTTTAATAACTTAAGTAATTAAATTTAAACAAAATTAATTAAATCAATAAATAAACCTAGAAATGGATTAAATTTTTTTTAAAAAATTTAATTATAAATAATAATATTAATATATGACATAAATAATAATTTAGTTATAATAATTATAAATATACATTTTTGATAATTACGTTTCATTACAGTAGAAAGATTATTTATTAACTTTTAATTTTATTGTAATTTTATAGACCTTTTTATATTTTGGAATTTTTGTAAATTATTATTTAATTTCAAATTTTTTAGTTTGTTTGTTTATTTTGAATATATAGTTTAATTGTATTAATTTATTCTTTAAATATATTAGTCTGTTTTTTTGTTAAATTTTTATTAATTCAATAATTTAAAATTTTAACGTATATAATTTTATTTTTCATTATTGAAAATAATTTAATAAAATATAATTTTTTATCTTATGATTTTTCTTTTTCTATCTTTATTTTTTAAAAAAAAATTATTTTAATGTATATATAGATATCTTTTACTTTCTTTCTCTCTATCTTTATCCGTCTTTCTCTTTCTCTGCCACACATCACACTCAGTAATTGCAGCAGAGGTTGCATCACTGTAATGCTGATGACCCGACAATGCCAAAAGGGCAAAACTGGTACTTCACTGTGTAAGGCAGCGGGTTTGAAGGATAAAAGCGTAAATTTACTGTTAAAGGAACAATAAAAGATTACATCCTTTTAGTATATTAAATAATTTGGTAAAAAAAAAAACAATGTACCGCACTAAGACCAAAATTTCTTTTATATTAAGAACTGCTAAGAACACTTTCTTAGGGACTTGAATCGTCTATACAATTTTTTCTCCCTTAAATCATATCCAACCAATTGTGTAATGATAACACGGAGAAAAGTAAAGACATATTTGATTTCCTTTGCCTAGGTCCATGTAAGCGCTCCATCCCCCCTTGCTTCATATTAATTTTTCAACAATATGATTTATAAGTGTTTAGATTAAAAATTTACAACACGCGATAAAAAATTACTTTTTATCATATATCAAACCCTTCAAAGAAATTATTTCAATGATTAGAATAGCAGTTCCTACATACCAATAGTGAAAAATAATGGTTAAACTAAAATTTTAAAAGAATAATAATAAAAAAAAAGAAACTAAAATTTTAAGACATATCTATATCCCACCATCTAAATATCTAAATACGAACGTGCGGCAAGTGCTTTTAAATAATAAATAACAAACCATAACATGTAAAGTTAGATACAAGTATCAGAATTAATCTGCTTATTCTTTCTTGAAATTTGGTTAAGAATGCACCTAATAATATAGATCATTAATACCAGAATTGGCACCCTATGATTGTTTTTTTTTTTTTGGCTAATCATGTGTGTTCAATTTTAGACATTTAGCATGCGTTTGGTTTTAAGGTTTGGATTGTAAAATTTGAGTTTAAATTGATTATGTGTTTATTGATGTATTTGAATTGTTCGAGTTATAAAGTGTAAAAACTTGAAATGTATTCGAAAAAAAAAATGGAGTTTGTTTTGTTCGTTTTGAAATTTTATGCAATTTAAAAAAAAAATGCATATCTCGTTTGGAGTTGTCTATGGAAAGTTATGGATTTTTAAAGTTTGAGTTACAAAACTGTATGAATAGTAAAATTGAGGGAGAAAGACAAAAATTAAATTGTAATTGTATAGTTTGGATTGTTGATCCAAATGTATGCTTAATTACCTTCAAACTATGAAATACCATGATAATTTTTTTCATCTTACAATCTAAATTATAGCAGTAATAATATTAGGGGCATTAACTTTAATATTTAACTTTTTGACAACAATCCATGTGATAATATGTGACGACCCGCCTTGTACAGGCCGCCACTACTTGACTTAACTTACTTGAACTTAAACTTGTTTTATCCCATTTTTCATCATAAAAATAGTGGGGATTTTTTTTTTTTTTTTTTTATAATAGCGGAAGCAGTATACTTAGAAAATATTTACATACACTCATACACAAATAAAATAACTGTCTGTTTTCTCAAAATAGATATATTAATTAAATCCTTTTGAGTTGTGAATCCCAACCCGTTCATCATTTCACAGCCACCGACTTTACCCGCCACCATGCAGTCAATTCAAGACAGGCTGTTTACCTACAGCATAAATTTCAAACAATGAGCGAAAGCTCAGCAAGTACAACTCCTATACCGCAAACCAATTACATGAAACATACATAACCTTTTTCATGACATCTTAAACATGAAAACATGAACATGGCATCATATCATCTTAAACATGAAAACGTAACATGGCATCATATCATCTTAAACATGAAAACATAAACATAGCATTATATCATCGATTTCTTCATCTTAAACATGATATTCTGTCGTGAAATGCATGAACCGTTTATGTCCAATTATGCTTGCTTTCTTGTATCACACTTTATCTTGTTGATTTTACTTGTGGGCCCGTTAACTTGATGTGCATGTACCCGGCGCGCAGCTTAAGGAAATTACCCAAGATTTCGACCCGATCGTCATCAGGGGGCACAACACTGGCTCTTGTGGCCTTTTCTCAAACATTTTGTTTGTAGGTCTTTCTTTACATCTTTTCACTTGATAGATTAGTGAGCATACTTATAAGATGTCTCATAATCTCATGTTTTATCAATGCATGGACAGTCGTACTTTTTCATGTAAGCATAATAACAATACTTGAAACATTCATCATACAATAAGCATATTGTAACCATCGAACAAATCATCAATTAACACTTAAACAGTGTAAAGTAAACATGTTAAGTAAACATACAACTCTAGCCTATGCTGTAGACGGCGTTGTACTTACTTTATCTTTGTTGTTCGCGTGATCGACTTTCCTTTCCCGAGCACGCTCGCAGATCACCTCCTGCCCATGGACGTTTACACGTGAGGTCTCTATTCTAAGATCGTTTAATGTCGGATTAAACCAACATAAATATTTTTCGGTTATAAGACCCTCTTCTAACACAAGCGAAGGGGTCACACGGCGTAACCCACAACGGAAATATTAATTAAGGGTTCATGTAAAGGATCCTAATCTTAACTTAAACTTCAATCCGCATGGTTAACTCTGGGCTTGGGCAATGCCCTAGTAACTCGAAATAATTTTCCGGTTACTAACGCAGTATCTTATTCATTTTAATCTTGAAAACCTTGAACTTGTTTAAGATATCATTTTTTTCTTGTTTATTTTCGTAAGTTTGGTGAATAGCACCCAAACTTGTCTTGAAAATTACAAAACACTTGAAAACATTTCTATAAAACTTTGGGGATCGAAAACCGCCTTTGGAACGGTTTTCGGGTTTGAAAATGATGTTTGCAAGTTAGAAAAACGTTTTTCCTAGTCATTGGTCTAGAAAATCCCGTGCATGAGATTTTGCTCACTGCGCGGATTTTGTTTGAAAATTCATAACTTAAAATGTAAAACGAATTTGGAAACACTTTCTTCACGAAAGTTATAGCTAGCAACAAGATCTAAAACTTTCATGTTTTGAACATTTTCTGATTCTGGCTCAGTTAATACCAGTTTTTGTTTGAACACATGAGAATCGTTGGAACCTGGTCACCCTGACCAGTTCTCGGTTTTTCTTCAAAACAAAGGCCATTGAAGCCTTATTTTTAAAATCTGTACATGTTGCCCCCTAGGAAATACCCTAACGAACAACTTTCGTGTTTTAAGTTTTTACCCATTCGGCCTCTAAGGACCTGTAAGTCCCACTTTTCCGAGCTGCCGGGTGTTGGACCCGAGAGCAGTTTTGGTGTTAGTCCAAATTTTACGTCCCTATACGTTGCTCTAGCTCGACCGCCCAATGCGGGACCTAATAACACATGCACGTCTTCTAACGTCCCTCATACACATAAAATTTTAAATCCCGAGCTTTCGGATTCAACTCAAGGCCGAGACCCCTTGGTCCATGGTTTTGAGAGAGAAACATACATACAACAAAACTCAACCATAACATCATACAATCCCTAGAACATGCATCTAGAAATTTGATAAACATAATAGAGACATGAAATCCTTAAATAGAAACCCTAGCATGCAACTCTAGCACACAAAATCATAGAGCATAACTCCAACCAAACATGCAAAATAATCACCTCATAAACCTAAATCAAGCATAAAAATATAACCTAAGCTATTTAGGGCCAAAACCGAAAATTATGAGCTTAAGCTCTTACAACTTTTGTGCTTGAAATACATAGTAAAACCCTTGAGAAAAATGAACCAAAAATTTGAACCAAGAACTAGGGTGAAGTTCGGATTTTTACCTCAAAAAAAATCCGGGGTCACTAGCTTGTTCCTAGTTGGTATTGGTCTCCAATGTGCACGGTTTGGACCTCAACAATGGTCACAAAAATTTTGTTAACTTCCTCCTCCAACCAACCTTGGAAAAGAGAAGAAAATACTCAAAAAAAATCTTACCTTAAAATCTCTTGAATCTCCTTAGGTAGCAACTCACAAAATGGTGGTTTTTCTTGGATCTAGATTACACCTTCACACAACTCTTGTTCCTAGCCAAAACCCGAAATTTCTCTTGGATTTTCTCAGCTCCCAAACACTCGGCAAGGTGGGGAAGAGAGGGGAAAATTTTTGAACAACTTCCTCCTTTGATCACACAAGGAAACCGAGGGCCCTTTTTGGTGGTTTCTTCACAACTTTTTGGCTTGAACTCTCTTGGTTTCTTAGCTCTCTCTCTCTCTCTCTCTCTCTCTCTCGGATTTTTCTTGGAGGGAAATGCCAATTGGTATGGTTGATAATGGTTAAGGGCTGCTGAATTTTTGGGGTTTGAAATCCCTAGACATAGTGCCTCTAGCTAGGGAAATCATAGGCTTTCTTTTCCAAGGTAAATTGATTCAAATCTTGCCAATTGATATGGCTGATAATGGGTTAAGGGCTGCTGAATTTTTGGGGTTTGAAATCCCTGGAAATAGTGCCTCTAGCTAGGGAAAATCCTAGGCTTTCCTTTCCAAGGTAAATTTGGTTCAAATCTTGCTATTTGGTCCTCCAATTTTTGCAAGCTATTGCCCAAAGGGGCTTGAGTGGCCGGCTGCCATGTGGAAGAAGTGGGAGAGTGGTTGACAACTCATAGATGAGGTGTCACAAGCTCATTGGTCCATGTGTGTGGAGGGTTAAGTCCTAACTTAGCTTAATTGTGATGTAATTAAGCTTAAAGGCTTGTTTGGTTCAATCTTTTTGAAAAATTGTGTAATTTCAACACATTGCAATAAATTTTAATACTGAGTTGCTTAAATACTCAGTATCGAAAATTATATTGCATTAAAATTTTCGATCTGTGAAAAACTCGATCGGAAAATCTTTTCTCATAAATTTCCGAATCCTTCGCCCTGAACTCTAGCTTAGTATGCTTGATTTTTCTAAGGTGATTTCAATTCTTATTCAAACTCATTTTGATCACGAAATGAGTTTTTAGCAGTAATTTCACTTATACTGTGATCTTAAAAAAAAAATATTCTTGTTTGACGTTTTCGACCGTTTCGGTCTAACCGACTTATTGGTCAACGTCAACTTGTCTTGAAAATGTGCAAATACGACCTCCTTCACTCATAAAGGTCTATTGCGAGTTCATGCAATTTGTTTTTGAGTCTTAATAAATCTTAAGAACTCGTTAAACAATTTAAGTTCTAAAACGAACTTCCTCATGAAATACCGATTACGGTAAATATTTACACGAAATTTCTATAAAATATGTATTGAAGAAATTCGGGTGTTACATAATAAATTATCAGTTTTTTTTTATCTTGACCCAAAAACTAGCTTTGATTTGGATCTAGTCCCCCCTCCCCAATAAATTTGTCCAATTATCCGTACAAGTTTTCAAAATAACTGTACTTGATTTTTCTATTTTCCTCATTGTCTTCAACAACTATCTAAACATATATTCATTCAGATTTTAATCCTTATTCAGATTTATATATCTAAACATCAATTCCGATCGCATTTTAAATGTTTATGCGAAATCTTCCAAATTGTCCAAATTCAAAGTTGTAGACCAAGGATGGCCTTAGAAAAAATGTTAATTTCTCCTTTTTTTTTTTTTTTAGAAGATGTTGGAATTCTTCCAAATGTTTCAGACCTTGCCTACCTTAATAGTATATAGTCTAAAATATATTCGTTTTAACATGCACGTGAACAAAAATATGATATTGGCCTGCATAAGTTCTTATAGGTGAATTGACAATTTTTTTCTTTTTAACTGAATTGACGAGAGAAGACAACTAATATCAAGATACAAGAGAACATCCTAATTAAGTTGGCACCCTCTTTGCAACCTATCTTGTACTAAGCCTCCTACTCGAGTATTATTGAAAAAGTTAAAAAGAAACATACAAAGTTAAGGTTAAGAGGAAAAAGAAAGAAAGAAACAAAAAGAAACTGAAGCCATAAATAGGAAGAAAAAACAATACATTAAACCGGAAATTGCTCCCAAAAGATAGTTTGTGCTCACACTTTAAAAGACAACTACAAATATGTCTTATTAAAAACCTTTAAGCTAAAAATCAATGGGAAAAAGACTAAAAAGAAAAAAAGAATACGTATCTACCACATGTTGGTCGGTTAATTTTTAAACCGATATCTAGGCAATCTTTCCATTTCTCTGTTCATAAGGACACACAAACATCAAAAGGAGAGAATCAACCGAGTCTCGGAGTTCAAAGACACGCCCATACTTGCAAAAGAGGAATAAGATTCAAATCAAAGTAAATCACAGTTGGACCTATTATCATAAGATGCTGCAGCGACAATCCCGCAAACTTTTGCAAGTTTATCAGTCACATGATTGCCTTAATTCTTTAATATATGGGAAACATGGAAGGCAACGGAATCCAGAAACAAGTCCCAACCAATGAATCTGTATTCGCCAAGGATCATAAGTACTCATATTAGAGAAAAGTTTTAAGCACAAAAGAGCAATAAGATTCAAATCAAAGTAAATCGCAGTTGTACCTATTATCCTCGAGAATTTTTGGAACATTGTTTTGGCTTCTCCGTGATACAAAGTCGTCTCAGAATTTGTAGCTCGGTGATGCATCGTCCCTTATCATAATGTTATCAAGAGCATTAGATTCATGCAAACAAGATCATATTTAAGAAAGTGCATTGTGTAACGTAGGCAGCTTATCCTAATCATCATAACGTTGAAAAACAAAAAACAAAAAACAAAAAAAAAAGAAAAAGAAAGGAGAGTACAGAATAATTAGCTCTATCATTGGTTGATTATCATCCTCAAGTACAGAAGCATCCGTTTGCAGTCGTTTTGCAGAAACTTCTACAAGCGTCCAGGAGAAGTTAAAGTAGTCAGAAATAAGTGAATCGACACATCATTATTTAACCATTACAAAAACAAATTAAAAAGAAATAAAATGAAAAAAAGTAACCCTCACCTTTCTGGGCTTCAAAAAGCAGCTCTGTTTCAGTCCATGGTCTTTCCTTTCGTCTTAATTTGAGATATGAAAATCACGAAATTCCACAGTTAGCAGATCATAATATTACGAAAAGATAGAGAATATAATATGTTAATACGTGCAATCAGGAAGAGAAAATACTTTCGGCTATGTCGGAGACTAGATACAATTTTCTTGAATTGAGCTTGCACAAAAGAACAGATATCCGGAATGTGAAACTCCTTCCCTTGATAAACGAGCTGATTCCTAGCACACCAAATAGTATCCACAAGTAGAGAAGCAAAGACTAAGAATTCCTCATAGACGTTTGAATTCGGATCACATTGTAACACGATGTCAAGGAAAGAAGCCATGGAATAACAGAGGAGGGAATCTGTGCGGAGGCCCCAGACAGACATGAACCAAAGAGGTCTAACTCTGTCGCAAAACAGAAACAAATGGGTGGTGGTTTCCAAACCCAACCCACACAAGGGGCATCTGGTATCAACCCCATCATTCAGAACTGCTCGGACCGGTAAAACATTGGGAACAAGCTGCCACCAGAGTATCTTGTACCTGTCGTCTAAGTTGAAGCTCCAAATCTTCTCACAAAGTTCCTTCCCAGATGGGAAAACCTTTAAGTAATGCAACTGCTCCAACATACTCTTTTGAAATCTACTTTGTTTGCCCTTATCGGTGACATCATTGGATTGGCCACTGATGATACCAAAATCAATTGCGTCTTCGACACGTAAAATGCGGACTCCAAAGCTTTTCATCTCTGCCTGTGTTCCTATGATGTTAAAAGATATCTCTCTTGCTAAAGAAAAGCTTTCTTCTTTACTCATAAATGTTGTCATAAACATATGCAGCGACTCGCGTTTCTCACGCTCGAAATCTGTATTCTCATACTCGAAATCTGTAATCGCACACTCCAAATCTACATTATATCGGGTTTTCCATTCGTTGCCGTCAATTGTTTTGACATTGATTTCACACCCGACATACGTATCCTCACACTCCCAATCTACATAGTACTCGTCAGTATTAAGGATGAAGCAAAAAGCAAAACCCATAAAGAAGGACTTGGGATTATAAGGAAGCCTAACATTCATCGAACGTCCTTCCGTTTGAAAGTTGAACCATTTAGGAATTTCTTCACCTGGATACCACATCTCAATTTTACCAGACTGCAGTGTACCATGAATATATGACGGTTAGTTTTATATATAATATTAATTTATTTACTACAAGAAATGACAACTTTGGTGCAGCTTATAAGTTGGATAAAAATATCACGTTTATTTCATATTCACGAAAAATCAGTCAATTTGCTGACTATATTAATTAGTAACCCACCTTCAGCATTTTCTTTTAACTCTTCTATTTTTTTTTTTTTTTTCCATCTTCAAGCTTTTATTTTTGCTTTTCTTTTTTTCCCCGTCTAAAATAATATTAGAAAGCATTATTTCGGGTCTCTAAGGCTTATTTAGATTATTTAGACATTTAGGAATATTAGAAAGCACTGTTAAGGGTCTCCAAGGCTTATTTAGACTATTTGGACATTTAAAAATATAATAAAGTATCGGTTAGGATTTCTAAAGGTCATTAGGATTATTTAGGTATTTAGGATATTGAAAAGCATTTTATTCATAGATGAAGGCATAACCTAATAGTAGTTTCACACTTAACTTCACCAAAAAAGTTCAAATCTCCCTAATTCCAACTAAAAAAAAAACAAACAAAAAACAAAAAACAAAAACACAAAAACAAAAACAAAAAAAAAACAAAAACAAAAAAAAAAAGCATTTTTGTCCTCTCTCACTTTTTATATTTTTTTTAAACTTTTTTTAACCTATTTAACTAAAGTTAAATTTTCAAATATGCTTATGAAATAGTACTTTTTATTCTAATTTGTCCTTATCAAAATTGTTTTTCCAAATATGTTCCTTTTTAATTTTTTAATTAAAATCCTCCAATTATCTTGTTAAAATGGTCTTTGTAAATGTACTAATTTATTATGCTAATAAAATAATTTTCTCAAAAGAAGCAACTTTCAACAATTAAAAATATTAGTGGAATTAAAAAACGACCACTTTCATTGAATTTAATGATTTATCTCATATATATTTGCACGTGTTCCACTAATATCTTCAGAAGTGTAGGGATGGCAATAGAGCCCCCATATCCGCCTCTTCTTTTACCTTTCCAACCCGCCTAATTTAATCTGGGTGTGGAGGTGGGTAATTTTCACTAGAAGTGCTAGCTATACTCATTTCCTACTCATTTATCCATTGAGAATTAAAGGGAAAAAAAAAAAAAAACTTAAATCAAATTCCATTAAAGTTTTCATAAAATTTATCAATATAATCACACATATAATTGAAATCATAAAAACAAATCAAAATTCCAAGAATCCATAAAGTAAATTCATAAAATAAACTAAAATATTAAAAAACTAAAAATTCTCATTTATATATACAAATACATACATATATTTATAAGGGTGAATATAAGCAGAACATGAGCAGGTATGGGGGAGGAGCTCCCCCAACCCGCTCTCGCACCCACATGGGGTTTAATCTTAACACCAATACTCATATCTAATTCTCCATACCCACCTCACTAAGGGGGGTACTCGTATCAATGGGTTAAAATATCATTCCAAAAAATGAGAAATAAGATGCATACCTTATCCTTCTGAGTACTGTCGCCTTGCGAGGCAAATTTTGTTGCAATGAGCAAAGCTTTTTTGAAATTCAGGCATGATGTTCTGGTGCTTCAACTTTATGCAATGACTAAATTCAAATCTGTACCAAAGACAAACATTATCTTCAGGAGGCAGTGTGAGTGCAGCCATTGAATTGGACACCATCTTCAGTGACGTGCATCCCCATGCATCAACTTCTCTTATAGTCAATGGAAGCTCTGGTATAGATTGAAGGAACTTGCAATCTCTAATACACAAGCAACGCAACTTAGAAAATTTGATGCTTTCGGGTATTCTCCTAATATTTGTTCTACAGAGCTTTACATCCGACAATCCGGTTAAATAGCAGAACAAATTTTCAGGGATCTGGGATACATTGGTGTCGCTAAGATCTAATAAGCTTAAGAGCATGTCATTTGACAAGGGACCAGGCAAATTTTCAAGTTTCGAACACTTAGAAAGATCCAGCACTAGAAGATCCATATTGTAGACAGTGTCTGGGATAAACTCGAGATTTTTGCAATTATGAGCCTCTAAGCCTCAAATCTCAACTAGATTTGCAATTGATGCTGGTAACTTTCTGATTCCTGAACTCTCTAAACGAATAGTAATTAGATTTGGCATTGGCTCCAAAATTTCTGGAAAGTACTCTAATTTTGAGCAACCTTCGAGGTTAAGTACTTCGAGAGATTTTAACTTACAGATGCTAGTTGGAAGACTTGTGAGCTTGTTGCAAAAACGTAAACAAAGATCGACAACCTTAGAGAGACACTCAATTGATGGGGGTACTTGTTCTATTGCTGTCCCTTCCATATACAAATATCTTATATTGCTTGGAAGTTCTGGAAACTTGTGAAACTTTGAGCAATGAGATAAATAAAGAGATTGCAGCGACTCTAGCTCTCCAATGCTCGTCGGAAGATGCTCAAGACTTCTACAGCATCTGAGATCTATTCTCTCCAAATTTAATGCCAAAGAGAGATCTGGAATTTCAACCAGGTTCTCAGATCCTTGAAGATTCAAAGTTTTTAAGCTTCCAAAATTCTACAACCATAAGAGAAATGGAAAAGAGTTACTTTTATTACATGAAAATTTACACAAGATATGTAAAATACGGCGACTAAATCTTACCTGAATGCCATCCCATAGTTTCTCTAGCTTACTGCCTTCCAAAAGTAGCTCGACAAGTTTTTCTGGTATAAAGTTTTGAGGCAAAGATCTCAAAGGGTAATTCTCCCAACAAAGATATCTAAGCTCGTCAGGAAGATACTGAAGACCTTGAGGAAGGCTTAACTCTTTGGAATCATAATACAGATAAGATTGATCACGATGAAAAGACAGAAATTTTAAACTGATCATGTCTTTGAAGACTAGAGGATCCAAGTTTATGTTGTTTCCAAGTTCACTAAAATTCAGTTACATCGCTTGGACTGCTCCTGTCCCCTAACAATCAACAAGAAAACAGAGATCATGAACATATAAATAAATGACATACAAAAACTTGTAATTCGTAAACTTGAAATATGGTAGAGAGATGTGCTTGCAATAGCTAGAAACACTCATTACACATGCATTGTGCATATTTATAAGAATATGTATTTATTGTAGCTGGGTGGCACTTACAGTTTTATATCTCAAGACACGGCAGATATCTTTACCCAACCACAATCTACTGCGATTTCCGGGCTCCTTAGATTCTTCGCGAACAATTTGGTGGCCCATTTCTTGCAGCAAATCATGCATATAAAACCTATTTCCATGGAGAGTTATGAGAGCCTTATCAACGAGAATTTCAATTCCTGCTTCCACATGAAGATCACAAGCATGTAGTATTCTTTCTACAAATTCTCTATCCCTGCCTTTGAAGAAGCATGCAATATCAAGAAAAATCTCCTTCTCATTACGTTCTAGACAATCATAACTAATCCTCAATACCTTATGAATATCTGGATTTAGACTTTCTTTCAATTTACCCAAGGCACTTTCCCACACTTTTGTGCTCTTAGAACAAAGGTGACCACCCAAGACTTTAAGAGCCAATGGAAGACCTTGACAATATTCGACCACTTTTCTTGACAGCAATGCATAATCCTCCGGGAGAGAGCTTCCTCGAAAAGCTTTCAAGCAGAATAGTTGAAGTGATTCCTCGAAATCTAAGCTCCCAACCTTGTATCTTCCATGAGCAGCAATATTTTCGAGCACTTGAGCATCTCTGGTCGTTATCACGATTTTACTGCCAGGACCAAACAGATCACCTTCTCCAATTAAATATTCTAACTGTTGTGCATTATCCACATCGTCAAGAACAACTAGACACTTCGTATTCAGAAGTCTATTCTTCGCGAACTCATTGACTATTACTGAACTTTCTTCCCCCAATAATCCAGAAAACAGTGCTTTTTTAAAACTACTCAATCCGCTTCCTGCTTCCTTAGTGTTTTCAAGAAAGAAGCAACCTTCGAATTGAGACGCAAATCGGTTGAATAAGACGTAAATTGTTTTGACATTGATTTCACACTCTAAATCTGTAAACACATTGCACTCGGGTTGTTTAACAATGAAGCAAAAAGCAAAACCCATAAAGGACTTGGGATTATAAGGAAGCCTAACATTCATCGAACGTCCTTCCGTTTGAAAGTTGAACCATTTAGGAATTCCTTCACCCGGATACCACATTTCAATTCTTCCAAACTGCAATGTACCATGAATATATGACGGTTAGCTTTAAATATAATTGTAATTTATTTAGTACAAGAAATGACGACCTTGGTACAGCTTATAACTTGGATAAAAATATCACGTTTATTTCATATTCACGAAAAATCAGTCAATTTGCTGACTATATTAAAAGATTGTGATAGCCTTAGTGGTTAAGTAGTGTAAAGTACAATGCAAAATCCTCTCTCGCGAGAGGTGTGGAGCCCAGCTTCAGCATTTTGTTTAACTCTTCTATATATATATATATATATATATATATATTTTTCATCTTCTTGCTTTTATTTTTGCTTTTCTTCTCCGCCCCCGCCGCCCCCCCCCCCCCCCCCCCCCCCCAAAAAAAATATTAGAAAGCATTATTTCGGTCTCTAAGGCTTATTTGGATTATTTAGACATTTAGGAATATTAGAAAGCATTCTTAAGGGTCTCTAGGGCTTATTTAGACTATCTGGACATTAAAAATATAATAAAGTATTGGTTAGGATTTTTAAAGGTCATTAGGATTATTTAGGCATTTAGGGATATTGGAAAGTATTTTGTTCATGGATATAAGCATAGCCTAACAGTAGTTTCATACTTAATTTCATCAAAAAAGTTTGAATCTTCCTAACTCCAACTAAAAAAAAAAACCAAAAAACAAAAAACAAAAACACAAAAACACAAAAAACAAAAACAAAAAGCATTTTTGTCCTCTCACTTTTTATATTTTTTAAAACTCTTTTTAAACCTATTTAACTAAAATTAAAATTTCAAATATGCATATGAAATGCTACTTTTTATTCTAATTTGTCCTTATCAAAATTGTTTTTCCAAATATGTTAATTTTTAATTTTTTTAATTAAAATTCTCCAATATATTATCTTGTTAAAATGGTCTTTGTAAAGATACTAATGTATTATCCTAATAAAATAATTTTATCAAAGAAGCAACTTTCAACAATTAAAAAATATTAGCGGAATTAAAAAACGACCTCTTTCATTGAATTTAATGATTTATCTCATATATATTTGCAAGTGTTCCACTAATATCTTAAGAAGTGTAGGGATGGTAATGGAGACCCTCGTATCCGCCTCTTCTTTTACCTTCCCAACCCATCTAATTTAATGCGGGTGTGGAGGTGGGTAATTTCCATTGGAAATGTTACAGTCATTTCCTACTCATTTATTTATTGAGAATGAAAAAAAAAATTGACACCAAATTCTATTAAAGTTTTCATAAAATCTATCAATATAATCATAAATATAACTGAAAATGAAATTGAAATCATAAAAACAAATCAAAATTCCAAGAATCCACGAAGTAAATATCAATGGGTAAAAATGTCATCCTGAAAAATGAGAAATAAGATGCATACCTCATCCTTCTGACTACTGTACCGTTGCAAGACAAATTTTGTTGCAATGAGCAAAGCTCTTATTTGAAATTCAGGCATGATGTTCTGGTGCTTCAACTTTATGCAATGACTAAATTCAAATCTGACCGGAAGATAAACATCATCTTTAGGAGGTTGCGTGAGTGCAGCCATTGAATTGGACACCATCTCCAGTGACGTGCATCCCCATGCATCAACTTGTCTTATAGTCAATGGAAGCTCTGGCATAGATTGAAGGAACTTGCAATCTCTTATGGACAACCAAGACAACTTAGAAAATTTGATGCTTTCGGGTATTCTCCTAATATTTGTTCTAGAGAGATTTACATCCCACAATAAGGGTAAATAGGAGAAGAAATTATCGGGGATCTGGGATACATTGGTGTCGCTAAGATCTAAGCTTATCAAGGGCATGCCATTTGACAAGGGACCAGGCAAATTTTCAAGTTTCGAACAATTAGAGAGATTCAGCCGTGAAAGATCCCAATTGTAGACAGTATCTGGGATAAACTCGAGATTTTTGCAATTACGAAGGTTAAAAGTTTCAATCCAAACTAGATTTGCAATTGATGCTGGTAACTTTCTAATTCCTGAACCCTCTAAAATAAGATGGCTTAGATTTGGCATTGGCTCCAAAATTTCTGGAAAGTATTCTAATTTTGAGCAACCTTCAAGGTCAAGTACTTCGAGAGATTTTAACTTACAGATGCTAGTTGGAAGACTTGTGAGCTTGTTGCAAAAACATAAATGAAGATCGACAACCTTAGAGAGACACTCAATTGATGGGGGTACTTGTTCTATTGCTGTCTCTTCCATATACAAATATCTTATATTGCTTGGAAGTTCTGGAAACTTGTGAAACTTTGAGCAACGAGGTAAATAAAGAGATTGCAGCGACTCTAGCTTTCCAATGCTCGTCGGAAGATGCTCAAGACTTCTACAGCAACTGAGATCTATTGTCTCCAAATTTAATGCCAAAGAGAGATCTGGAATATCAACCAGGTTCTCGGATCCTCGAAGATTCAAAGTTTTTAAACTTCCCAAATTCTACAACCATAAGAGAAATGGAAAAGAGTTACTTTTATTGCATGAAAATTTACATAAGATATGTAAAATACGGCGACTAAATCTTACCTGAATGCCATCCCATAGTTTCTCTAGCTTACTGCCTTTCAAAAGTAGCTCGACAAGTTTTTCTGGTATAAAGTTTTGAGGCAAAGATCTCGAAGGGTAATTCTCCCAACAAAGATATCTAAGCTCGTCAGGAAGATACTGAAGACCTTGAGGAAGGCTTAACTCTTTGGAATCATAATACAGATAAGATTGATCACGATGAAATGAAAGAAATTTTAAATTGAACATATCTTTGAAGACTAGAGGATCCAAGTCTATGTCGTTTCCAAGTTCATAAATATTCAGGGACATCGCTTGGACTACTTTTGTCCCCTAACAATCAAGAAGAAAACAGAGATCATGAACATATAAATAAATGGCATACAAAAACTTGCAATTAGTAAACTTGAAATATGGTAGAGAGATGTGCTTGCAATGGCTAGAAACACTCATTACACATGCACTGTGCATATTTATAAGAATATTTATTTATTGTAGCCGGGTGGCACTTACAGTTTTATATCTCAAGACACGGCAGATATCTTTACCCAACCACAATCTACTGCGATTTCCAGGCTCCTTAGATTCTTCGCGAACAATTTGGTGGCCCATTTCTTGCAGCAAATCATGCATATAAAACCTATTTCCATCGAGAGTTATGAGAGCCTTATCAACGAGAATTTCAATTCCTGCTTCCACATGAAGATCACAAGCATGTAGTATTCTTTCTACAAATTCTCTATCCCTGCCTTTGAAGAAGCATGCAATATCAAGAAAAATCTCCTTCTCATTACGTTCTAGACAATCATAACTAATCCTCAATACCTTATGAATATCTGGATTTAGACTTTCTTTCAATTTACCCAAGGCACTTTCCCACACTTTTGTGCTCTTAGAACAAAGGTGACCACCCAAGACTTTAAGAGCCAATGGAAGACCTTGACAATATGCGACCACTTCTCTTGACAGCAATGCATAATCCTCCGGGAGAGAGCTTCCTCGAAAAGCTTTTGAGCAGAATAGTTGAAGTGCTTCTTCGAAATCTAAGCTCTCAACCTTGTATTTTCCATGAGCAGCAATATAATTGAGCAATTGAGCATCTCTGGTGGTTATAACGATTTTACTGCCAGGACCAAACAGATCAAATTCTTCAACTAATTGCAATTGTTCCACATTATCTACATCGTCAAGAACAACAAGTGACTTTGTACGCCGAAGCCTATTCTTCGCGAATTCAGTCACTATTACTGAACATTCATCCCCCAATAACCCAGAAAACAGTGGTTTTTTTAAACTACTCAGTCCGCTTCGTTTTGCTTCTTCCTTGGTGCATTCAAGAAAGAAGCAGTCTTCGAATTGAGATGCAAATCGGTTGAGTAAGACACAAGCCAAGGTTGTCTTGCCTATGCCGCCAATGCCCCAAATGCCCACAATACGAACTTCTAGTGAGCCAATGTCCAACATTGATTCAATTTTCTCAATATGTCTGTCAATCCCAACCAAGCCCTTGAGATTGTCGCACGATGATAAGCGATTTAACTTCCCCACAATATCTTTGACAATTGCCTCGACTAATTTAGAATCAGACCTGCCCTCATGAAGAATATAATTGCAGAAGTCAACAATAAGCAACCAAAGAGAGTTATGGCAAATACGTTCGCTTTCAACACCCTTATCATCAATTTATTTATTTTTGTTTCTATTCTGTTTCTTGCCAAGCCATTTTGAATGAACACTAGTTCTATGGGCACACCTCTCTTGACTCTCCACACCCCCTTCTAAACACACATCCCTCTTAAGTTGAAAAAGATTAAATTTACTTATTATACACCCATATATATATTCCTAAATTATCCCTAACTATTTCCATCAAATGAATAGCCTCCACCATTTTAAATTTCTTTTCACACCCACCTTTTCTTTTTGGGGTTTATTTTGACGTTCTACTTTTGATTATATCAAAAGTATACTTGCATCAGATGAAAAACTTGATATATTGTAATTTAAACTTACTCTAAATTACATTTTTATTAGTTTTTAAATTTATTTCTCCACTTTATTTGTAGGTTAAATTTAAAAACAAAAGAAATTCATATAACAAAAAAAATATATATATAATACAAAAAAAAAAAAAAGCCAATGTAAGGCATCAACAATTCAATGAAAAAAAAAGTCAAACAATATAATAAGAAGTATAATACTCTTTTATTTCTATGTAAAGTGAATATAGTACTTTTTTAGTTTATAATTAACAAAAATATATATATAACATCCATTCTCCAAAAATTTTAAAACGTTCACATAATTTTTCCTTCTATTAGTTTAGTTAATTAAGAGTTTATTTGACATTCAAGTTTAACTTTATCTAATTAATTTAGTTAAGGATTTTATTTGATATTCAAGTTTAACTTCAATTAAACTGTATTTTTTCATCTCATTTTGTCTTTTTATAAAAAAAATCAATAAATTTATAATTAGTTTTTGAAAATTCAACCAACTCTCTAACTTAAAAATTACATCTTTAACCGACGAAACAAACACAAGCTAACAGAAAATAAGGATAAAATTTTACATTAAAATAGAAGCGAATTGCCATTTTTTTTTTTTTTGGGTGAATATATAGTACACCAACAATAATATTAACAGCAACATTCAAGGGGAAAAAAGCCAACAAATTAAATAGATAGTAAGGGATAACACGAGCAAAAAAAAACATAATTGTAAAACTATTATGGAGAATGTTAACATACACGTTGTAATTTGTCATAATACTCATTGACGAGTAAAAAATTTTAGGAATTTGTTATAGGTTTCAAAGTAATAAGGTTTAGAGGTTATTTATTTAGAGATTTGATATGTAGGTGAATGTAGAAAGAAAAATGAAGTGTAACTGATTTTTTTTTTTTTTTTTTGTATGATAGAATTTTATATATTTAGATAATTCAGTCTATAATAGGTGTCCTTTTATGTCATTTTGTTTGAAGATTTTTTTTTTTTTTTTTTGTGGAGTTGATTAATTAGGGGTTGTAGAGAGTAAGAGGAGCGTGCACTACTACAGAATGTGGATTCCACGACGGTTTTTAACCGTCGTGGAAGAAATCCACTACGGTTCTCCAACCGTCGTGGAATCCAGAGTCGTGGAATCTTTTAATATTCCACGACGGTCTTTTTACCGTCGTGGAATAGGTAAAATAGGGCCAAAAAATAGACTATTTAGAACCATACCACGACGGTTTTTGATGGAAAAAACCGTCGTGGAAATGAATATACCACGACGGTTCTTATGAGCCACCGTCGTGGTTTATTGGTCTACGACGACGGGTTTTATCAAGTCACCGTCGTGGTATTAATTATACCACGACGGTTATTTCGTGTCACCGTCGTCGTATTACTACATACCACGACGGTGATTTGTTAGAAACCGTGGTGGTAGACCAATATACCACGACGGTTCTAAACATCCACCGTCGTGGTAGTTCTCCTTACAACGACGGTGGCTTTATTGTATAATAAAACCGTCGTGGTATATTGCTCTACCACGACGGTTGGTACATTTAACCGTCGTGGTAGGTTACGTACCACGACGGTTCTTTTCTAAACCGTCGTGTTATTTATAATTCCACGACGGTTTCTATTGAAAACCGTCGTGGTATGTTGTCAAGTGAACAAAACAAATTACAAATCGTTCATTTTGAATACCAGTTCATTCATTCATCCCACGGATTAATTACACAGCCAAGAAAAAAAAAATAACAAAACTGATATCTTAAATATAATGTCACAATGTACAAAAAAATTAAATATATCGCCTATACAAAATTCAACAGCATGCTAATGTGCGGGTTTATTGTATGAAGCGCATGATATATTGTGTCCACTCCTGCCTAACCAAATTCAAATCAGCTTCGGTATAAGACGTCTTCTTTTGAAGTAGGGCAAGGCCATCGACGGTCAAGCATATTTCTCGCATGAACCCCAATACAAAGTAGCCGCATTGCACATTTCCTTGTTGTATTGGGCAGCGAGCAGTCTGAATCAACGTCTGTAAGTTGCGTCGCTTTGTTATTCCTCGTCCCACCAGCAACTTCCAATCGTTTAGTGCCCTAACAAACCAACAAATATCAATACATCCAGAACTACAACAACAAGAATAGCAATCTAATCATTAATACCAACATCAAAGAATACTTACAACGTAATTAGCTGTTGAAAATCTTCACCCGGATCGTTTCCAAGAGGATTAAAATAGAGGACCGAGTCATCCCACGGATTAACAACAGCCAATATCCAATGTTGGCCGCTGTTATATGGCATGAGAACAAGCCTTCCCCTTGGTGTGTTTGTTATGATCCGGATGATATTGTCGGCTCTCTCTCTAATGTACGCAACGCGATCTACATTCTGTTGCACTGGCGAGACAAGGAATGGAGAAACAAAGTCGTAACGCTGCTCCATTCCGGCTTTTGCACAACAATCCGCTAGATAGCTGCAAAATAATTAAGTCAAACTTGCAGCCCGAAAATAATTGTAATACAGTATCACGGTACTAATTGGAACAAGAAAAATGACATTACCTGATGTAAACCATTATACTGCTTGCACTAATTTCTTGAAAAGAAATGAAATGGTATACATCTTCATACCCAATATATATGGGCATGTCATCAGCATTGACAGACTGTTGTTGTGGGCACGCGATCTGGGTACCGTCAGTCAAGCACCGTTGTGCGTAGTTCGCCAAGCGTCTCATATCAACCGAAATGGTATCAAAGTCAAACCTCAGTTCTTTTTCACCGGTTTGCTGTTGTACCTCCGGTTCTGAGTGTAGTTTCTTCCTCCCGGCTCTCTTCTTTATAAATTTGGTTCGCTTGGCACTTGGCTCGGGAGCTTGACTGGGACCTTGGCTGGCCTGGCTTAAACTGCTTTGCAGGACGATGTTTTTTTTGGGCCACGCAACAAACCCCCCGATGGCCTCTTCAATATAGGTGGCTTCATCCGTCGGAATCGGAAGGAGTGCACGTTTAATTTTTGGGACGCTGATTGTCACACGCACATTCCCCTCGCCTAATGGAACCCCATGGACTGTGTCGGTTGGAACACAGTCCATGTATGCCCTGCCAATTGCAACCAGAACTTCTCCACCATTAATGACATCAGTCAAGAAAAGCTGGCATTCCTTACTTTCATTAGGCATGGGCTGCTGATCCGACGGGCCGGCTTCCTTCTCATTGACGGTGCAACTAGCCTTGACACTGTTGTGTTGATCAACAGCAGGTTGGGATGCTTCCTCAGCCATCGTCTCACGGTCGATACCGTGCTTTGCACAAAGTTCCTGCACCGTTCTTTCCAAGGCAGCCAACTGTCGTTTCATGTTGGAGATTTCAGGATTCTCCCTCGATATATTCATGGCATTGTAGTATTGCGTCTGCGTGACAAATTTTGACTGCCCACGAATACGACCGGAATGCTCGGCATTGCCCAAAGACTTGGTCAAAATGTCCTCCGTACCCACGGATTCGAAGCTGCCTTGCGTCTGTTGTTGTGTTAAATCGTCCTATAACAAATACACAATATGTTATTGAGCCCGTAAACATAATGGAGACAATCGTGGCCGAATCGAAGTAAACATTTCGTATACTTACAATTGTTTCGCCAATAATTTTAACCGACGGATTCTTGTACTGTCCATCGGGTTTGAGACGCGTGTCCCGCCAAATAACATGTCGGGCAGCATATTCCCCCGTCTTCTCGAACTGCAGTTTAGCAATTAAACATAAGAAACATACATAAAACACGTAATGTGAATTAACCAATTATTGAGTTGAAGTTGTTTGGCAAAGTAATTAACGTACGATTTCTTGATCGCGTTTCCTATATCCGTCACGGCCTGTCGTAGATCCGTATACGCTCTTTTTCCTGATCTCAGTTCCTTGTTGGGAAAGCCGCTTGAAATCAGCCGTCTGTCGATACGTAATAAACCTTTCCCAATCGTCCTGGCTGATGGTTGGGTAATTTCGAACCACTTTGGCCGGTCGTTGCCAAACGGTTTCTTCGTGGATATGATCCCTAACAAAGGCTTGGTACAGATCATATCTGAAACCCTTCGCCGACTCCCCACATGACTTCAAAACCTGTTTTTTGTGCGATTCGTCAACAGTGAATGAAGTGACTACTTCCAACCACACTCGTTCTTTCCTCGTTTCCAAATCAGCACTTCTGAAGTCAGCAATCCAAATGGGAATGTGCTCCCGAGCAAGCACTCCAACCCAACTCTGTAATTCATCACCTCCCTTGCCTAATGGTTGCCCTTTCGCGTCAAAGGAAACCGGAATTCGTTCTCCCCTCATCCTAACAACGTGCACTCTTTTAAGGAGAGTTGCTCGTCTTTTTCCATCTTCATCAGCATTGAATCTTGGTGCGTTCGTTCGTCGTGGTTTCGAAGCTTGAGTTTGGGTTGAGCAATCCTCCTCGTGAGAGTTTGACATTGTTAATCAATCTGGAAAAAAACTTCAACACGAACCGTTATAAACAAAGCATCATTGACATTAAATCATTACAAAGAGCCGGGGTTCTGAAACACATTACTATCCAAACATATAACGAACAAAAACATTTAACGAACCAAAATCATAATAAAGAACCTTAAAATGCCCAAAGCCGAGCCAAACACATCCAGTTTAAGGAACTCTAAAACTAAATATCAAACAAATTAAATGGCATTTAATCAAACGTGTTATCAACCTAAGCCTTACCCAACTATTTAAAATAAACTTTATGACTGAGACAATCAACAGCAAGAAATGAATATTTTCGCAAACCACATTCATATGCTTTATGCTGTAACAAACAGAAATTTCATTCCCCGAATAACTTGAAATTTAGACAAGCAATATAGAGTTCAACTTACCGGCGTGTAGAGCGTGGGCACGGGCAGAATGGTTTCTAGTCTGGGCCAACACGGGTTGTGGCCGGCGAGAGAAACTTGGAGATGACCGAAAAACCTTGGCGTTGGTGGAGGATTGAGCGAGGAATGGAGTCTCAGAAGATTGTCAAAGACAGTCGATGGAGTCGGATGACAGAAAATTTTTTGGGCAAACTTGCGATTTGAGCAGTGAGTGAAAAGATGACCAGAGGTTTCGAATGAAATGTGTTGGGGAACAATGGCGTCTGTTTGGGTTTTATTAAATGCGGGAAAAATTTAACCTATTCCCAAAAATTTTAAAATAGCCGCCTTAAGCCTACCACGACGGTCTTTAAAAAACCGTCGTGGAAATAATTCAAATATCCTTGCCTACCACGACGGTCTTTTGGTTCGACCGTCGTGGTAGACTTCATGGTCTGATTCCACGACGGTTTACTACTGACCGTCGTGGAACAGAATTAAAGGGCTGGCAAAATCGAAAAGGATGTAAATATACCACGACGGTCTTTTAATAAAACCGTCGTGGTATATCAATATATTACGACGGTCATAATAAAGACCGTCGTGGTATATGAGATACCACGACGGTCTTTTAAAAAGACCGTCGTGGTATAGCAATATATTACGACGGTCTTAATTAAGACCGTCGTGGTATATTGGATACCACAACGGTAAATGAAAAGAACCGTCGTGGTATCTTTCGAACATGCAAAATTTGTATTCAAAATTATACCGTAATCCAGATAAGCGGCCAATCCTGATAGTTGTGCAATTATAAATAATCAATTATACATATTTATCGCGTAAATAATCAATGATACATATTTATCGCGTAAATAAAAACCCGTGTCGAAATGTTTACAATGTAAGAAACGTGAACTTGTATGTTAAGCAATTTTTCCCTTCTTTTTTTGGGCTTCTCGACACATGTCCACTCGACGTCCAATCGAAGTAAGTGTGAAACGTCGTCGTCAAAATCATCAATCTCATCCACCGGTGGCAAACCCTTTGTAAAAGGTGGAATCTCGGTGCAATCTTCAATATCTTCTTGGCCATCCCGGATTGATCTTGGCTTCATTGGCACGACCAAAGATAACTCTAAATTTGCAGGATCCGTTGTATAAAATACTTGTACCGCTTGTGTTGCCATGATGAAAGGATCATTTTTGTAGCCCAATCGCCTAAAGTCCACTACTGTCACGCCGTCACTATCAACCTTAACATAATTATTGTCAGCCCACTTGCATTTAAATAGGGCTATTCGCAAGCCACAATAATCAAGTTCCCAAATATCTTCAATGAATCCAAAGTAATTCATGGAACTATATACCGGATTCTTGTCCTTTGCGGATGAAATATGCATAGACTCGGCCCGAAGTGTGACACCACTATTCTGTACAGGATGCTTCTCATCTCTTGCCCGAGTGTAGAAGGAGTGGCCATTCACCAAATACGATGTATATCTTGTGACTATCGATGATGGACCTCTGGATAGCTTCATTACGTCCTGTGAAACGCCTTGCTTCATATGCAAGTATTTTCTTATCCACTCAAGAAATGACCGATTCTGCTCATCTTGAAACCACTTCTCACTTCTTCCTTTTCTTGGATTCGCAACTCTTAATTCCGCCATATGGACTTGAAAGAAAGGCTCCATTTCCTTAGCATTGTGCAGAACATACAAACATGCTTTTTCCCATTCATATTGACATACCGGTGAATGAACGGCCGCAGAGAGTCCTTTCGATATAAATGGGCCGCTCGTTGGCAACCCTATTGGGTCCGCGTTGGACAAATACTCAGAACAAAATTCAACAGCTTCCTCGGATATGTAGTTTTCCACTATACAACCCTCCGGCCTATTTCGGTTCTTCACATATCCTTTCAAAACCTTCATGTACCTTTCAAAAGGATACATCCACCTCAAATACACCGGGCCACATAACTTAACTTCCCGAACTAAGTGCACACAAAGATGGATCATTATATCAAAAAAGGATGGTGGAAAATACTTCTCAAGCAGGCACAAGGTCATAACCAATTCCGATTGTAGCGAATCTAACATCATTGGATCAATTACCTTGGAGCATATCGAATTGAAGAATGAGCATAACTTTGTAATTGCGTATCTCACATCTCTGGTTAGAACTCCCCGCAAAGCAAGTGGTAATAATTGTTGCATCAAGATATGACAATCATGTGATTTCATTCCAACGAGCCGCAAATCTTTCATCGAAACCAACCTTTTGAAGTTAGAAGAGTACCCACTTGGCACTTTCACGGAAGCAAGCCACTCACAAAGCTTTCTCTTTTCGTGCCTAGATAATGTGTGCTTCGCCGGTGGTAAGTAAGTGCCGTTCGATCTTTTATCGGGGAGCAAATTCGGTCTAATCTTCATCTCTTTAAGATCCAACCGTGCCTTTTCACCATCTTTAGTCTTATTTGGAATGTCAAGCAACGTGCCCACTATCGACTCACAGACGTTTTTCTCAATATGCATAACGTCTAAGCAATGCCGTACGTAAAGTGACTTCCAATATGGAAGTTCATAGAAAATTGACTTCTTCTTCCAAGGGCCATCGACAGCTGGATCCTTACGTTTTCTCTTCCCCAAAACTACGTTGACATCTTTAACCATCTCAAAAACATCTTCGCCAGTCAAAATCCGAGGAGCGATTCTTTTTCGGTATTACCATCAAAAGCCTTCTTCTGTTTGCGATAGCGATGATTTTTCGGCAAGAACCTCCGATGACCAAGGTAAACGGTTTTCCTACCGTATTTCAACCTGATGGAAGATGTTTCCTTCATACAAACGGGACAACCTATAGAACTCTTCACAGGATAACCAGAGAGGTTGCCAAGTGCAGGAAAGTCATTAATTGACCAAATCAACATTGCGCGAAGATTGAACGTATCTTGACGGTAAGAATCTCGTACTTGTAAACCATCATCCCACAACCTGTTTAGGTCATCGATTAATGGTGCCAAGTAAACATCAATATCATTCCCTGGTTGTTGAGGGCCTGATATCAATAATGTCAACATCAAGAACTTCCGCTTCATGCAAACGTCTGGAGGGAGATTGTAGTTGACAAGTATGACTGGCCAGGTACTATGCCGACTACTCATGTTACTGTGCGGGTTTATTCCATCCGTCGACAAACCGAGACGTAAATTCCTTGGTTCTGCACTAAAGTCTGGATGATTGTCATCGAAGGTCTTCCATTGCGGTGCATCGGCCGGATGCCTAAGCTTGCCATCGTCTACACGTGTATCGTGATGCCATGTCAAACTCTTAGCATGTTTTGCATTACGGAATAAACGGCGGAAACGTGGAGCTGGTGGAATGTACCATAACACCTTCACCGGCACTCCTTTACTACCATCGATGGAATCTTGCCCTTCTTCCATCTTGACTCATTACAAACCGGACATTCATCTAAATCTTCATTTTCTTTCCGATAAAGTACGCAATCGTTTGGACAAGCATGTATCTTTTCGTATTCCATTCCCAACGTGCTCAAAGTCTTTTTCGCCTCGTACATACTAGGTGGCACTTTGTTATCCGCCGGTAGAACATCTTTTAGAAAAGCTAAAAGAGTCGTGAAACTAGAATTCGTCCACCCTCCCGACGCTTTCATATTCCATAATTTAACCAATGCCCTATTTTGTATATTTTGTACACCCGACGTACAAGGGCGTTTCGGCATCATTAATCATTTCCTCAAATAACTCCGGACGGTGCACAAAGTTTTCTTCCAAATTATTTATCATATTGTACATAGATTCACCACCGTCTTCCTCCACAATCGGATCCTTATCTTTAGTACTAGTCTGACTATACTTAAAACCGACGAAATCTTCACCATGTAAATACCATGTTTGGTAAGAACAAATAATCCATAAGCAAGCAAATGGCCTCTAACATCATCAATTGAATGGGATCTATGATTACCACAAGCTTGACACGGACACCGAATCTTATCGTCTTGCGTATGAGCTTTGGCAAATGACAAAAATTCTTCGACACCATCTTCATATGCTTTAGACAATCTATCAAACCACATCCATTTCCTATCCATGATTAGCGCGCAAATCCTAAATCAATCAATAAAAGTTCTCGATAAGTCAATATAAGGTGTGCATTTTTTTTAATTTTTGGCATGAATATCATTAATTGCATGCACTTAATTCATAGCTAGTTATATACAAAGACCCCTGCTCATGCATTAATTAAATCAACAAGATATTTACTAAATTAAAACTCCAAAAAAACATAACAAAAACTAAAAGTACCATTATAAATTAAAAACCGGCCCGGGTTATTTAGCTTAAAAAAACAAACTATAAATAAATGGTAATATATAGGATTTATATATAAATAAATTTTTGTGATTATTTAACTGAAAAATCCAAACTAATTTAAATAAAACCAAATTAAAAATACATTGATCGTCATGAGATCACTTAATTAATTAAACACTTTGCAGTATATAACGTATCAAAAGCAATCCAACAAATTTCAAATTAAAATTTACATAATATGGCCGGGTTCGTAAATAAAATATAATACAGAGGAAAACAACTTCCTTGTTTAGTTAATTTGTGTCATCATCACTTACAAAAACGACGGGAGAGCAGTAGAGGCGGTGGTTAGAATCCTTTGCGGTGTATGGAACTGTTGAAGGAGCGACCTGATATGATTTGGTTCACGCAGCAGCTCTACCAATGTGGAAAAAACAGGGCAACACCTTTTATATAAAATGAAAAAAGTACGATGTTTCCACCACGGCTTTATGGAAACCGTCGTGTAAGAACGAGATTACACGACGGTCTTTAGACAACCGTCGTGTAATCCACGGAACTACCACGACGGTTGTATATACCCGTCGTGGAATAGCTAGATTATTACACGACGGTTCCCATAAACCGTCGTGGAATATATACTTCCATGACGGTTTATGGAAATACAATATTCCACGACGGTTCTGTTAACCGTGTGGAAATCTAAAATTCCACGACGGTTTTCGGATGCCGCTTTTCTGTTCCGTGTTTTTGCCATCGTTTCCACGACGGTTTTAAAACGGTCGTCCAATCTCAGTCGTGGAGCGACATTCTGTAGTAGTGGTGCCAATAATAGACTATCCTTGAATGAATTACGTGCGAACAAGTTTCGGAATGTAAAATAATTTGAACACGCGTCTAATACTAAATGCCAT
>CM046370.1:12936717-12988831 GCA_025413025.1 Ficus hispida
AAAATTACAATTTGATAATCTTTCCCACAAGGGAGGAAACAAATTGGGGGAGTGAAAAGAAGATGGCCTTCCTCAGTAGTATGCTGTAAAGAAACATAAAATTGATTCAGTACCTTAAAAGCTCAAATCACCCTCTTTTCCTTCTAATATCTTCTATATCACAAAAAGAAGGGGGAAAAGAAGAAAGAAGACGAAGAAATAATAACAATAATAATAATAAAAGGAAATCTAACTCTTTAGACATCCAAGCATGGTTCATTTAGGGGTAGGTGTAAAAGAAAAGTTCCCTAGAAGAAAATTCTATATACCTAGCCTTTCAATTGTCTATGATCAACAATCCTATATAAAAACAAAAAATATTATCTAATAACATTGTTAAACATTAATTAAAATTGAATTAGATAAGTTTATGATTTTAATTATGGGGGTCCATCCTATCCCCATGATTTTATAAAAATGACAACAGTATGATTTGGTTATAACCATCTCAGTGGGTGAGAAGAGGGATTAAGGTCTTAGGTTTCACGTTTGAATCCTATGAGATTTCTTTCCAAATTAATAAAGTGGGTTCTACATGACCCTCTTGAATAAAATTTGAATGTCAAAACTTTTGTTTTTCCACGTTTACACTTCCTTGTTTCGAGGATTTGAGTTTTTTATATTTGAGTTTTCCTTTTTTTTTTTTAATGGAAAAATCTCCTTATTTTATGCATGCACGATTTATGGAATCTTTTTTTCTTTTTTTTTTAAGTATGTAACGCTTGTTTTTGATAGAACATAATCAATTTCTAATTGAATTAGATATTTTCAGTTATTTTGTTCTCTTTTTAAGGGAAGTATATTTTTTTATTTAATGCTATTATTTTTGTCGGCAGCTTTATTCTTTCTTTCTTTTTTTTTTTTTTTTTTTTCTTTTTTTTTTTTTTTATAAAAAACAAAGTTTTTGTTTTGTTTTTGAACTTGTTTCTCTGTTTTTTTTTTTTTTGAGGAAATTTTGAACTTGTTGTGTTGTTTTGCTTAATTCCATGAAATTAGTTTTTTAATAATATTTTTTTCGTTTAATTTTTTTTTTCGTATTGTTAGGCGCCCCCTCCCCCAAAATATCATTTATTGATTTGATTTTTTTTTAGGAAATAAACAGAATTTTCTTTATTTTTTTAACATTGTGATCCTTACAATAATTGATCCTGTCATTTTAGATTTAATGTTTGATATACTTTACCAATACTATAATGACCTATTATTATCTTGTATAGATTGAATTAATCACATTACTCACATTAATCACTATGATAATGACCACAATCAATCTACACATGATTCTTTGTTTAATACTATAACTTGCATAATTGAACTATCATAATGACATAACAATTATCGGAGAGTCTTAATTGTAAAGACTGAACATTAAATTACTAATACTAATAATAATGACCAAGCCTATAGTCTATGATTATTATCTTAAACTTTTAGAATATATAGTTTTCAATCACGTATTATAATTTTTTTGAAAAAAAAAAAAAGAGAACACAAATAGATAAAGTCAATAATATATTGACTCCAAAATTCAAAAACCCTAAATTAACAATAATAATTATGATAATCCATAATATATTAGCAGTGTCTAGAGTATCAACATCAATCTTAAACATATTGACTGAATACCAATAACATTAAGAAATCCATATAGCATAATTTACAACTTTCTTTTTTTTTTTTTTAATTACAATGCTTTTAATTTTTAGGAGGTAATCAGATATTTTTTTTCCTAACTTAAAATGAATGGGTATTTTGGTCAAGATGAAATAGGCAATTATTGTTTTTGTTTATTTTTGCAAATAAGTTTTATTATAGGATAATTTTTAAACCAAAGTATCTAAAATGGCTACATATGTAAAATGATCCTTTTTGAAGGGGGTGGAAAGATGGGCCTCTAGCACCTTAGTCTTGGGCCTTCAACGTGTAGTGAGAACTGAGGAGAGAGCAAAAATGGTGCTTTAACAGTCATAGCACCTAAAATTATGAATAACATATGGTGAGTTTGGTAGACACACTCCAAATTCAAATTTTTCAACTTAATTTTTGTATTTTTCCTGAAATTTTTTTTTATTTTTTATGAAAAAGTCAACAAAAATTACTATTCAAATTTAAAAATCTCAACTCAACTCAAACTTAATAAATGGTTATTAACGCAAAAGGCTGGCTAAGCAACGACCTGCTGAACTACAAGAATGAGCCCCTTTTATAACATCTGTTAATAGCGTATTTGAAAAAATGTTACTTACAATTAGAACGTCGGTAAGTTAGGTTTTTTTTTTTTTTTTTTTTTTTTTCCCTCTCTCTAATGGGGAACGTGGGTTAGATTTAAAAAACAAAGACAAATATATATATATAAAAAAAAATTAAATAGATTGGATAATCGGTGCCAAGTCCATTCTTCTCTCCCACGTTCTCTAGAACCCACTAGCGCGAAATGACCACGCCCCAAAAAAAAAAAAAGTTTCTTGAAAATTTCCCTTCTAAAATAGTTTCCCCCCTCTGAAACTGATTTCCCTGCACTCAAACTGATTTCCATCTCTCAAAATTTCCCGTTTAGACATTCCTTTCTCACATTTCATTTCTCATTTGCTATGGGCTGACTCACATATATTGATTATCCTTGCATCGAAAATTCCTTTCTTCTCTGCTTGATTGGTGGATCTTGGTGAGTTTATTTATTTCTAGCTTGCTCGATTTGATTTTTTTTTTTTTAGATCTTATAAATCCCTTTTGTTTTGGTGATAATCTGGTTTCGGCATTAATGCCAACTGCAATCCCCGGTTTCTGTCGTTTCTCACACATCTTCAACTGAATCTAGAAATTGTGTTATTGTTTTGAGATTAAAAGTTTCACTCAAAGGATGAAAGTGCCAATTCTCAATGCGTTGATGTTTGTATTGTTTATATGTTATTTATAATAGTTTTGAATCTATCAAGGTACAAGTGCATGGCTTGATAAGCATGCATGATAAGTGCAAGAGATTTTGAGAAGCCAAAGGATGATGATAATGGTATATAAAAAAGAATAACTGGATTTGAAGCTTCCTACTGTGGGAACTAGTTTGCTGTTCAAGGTAGGAAATTTTCATTTGAGTACCTAATTAGTACTCTGCTGAATATTTGAATTTTAAATTCATCTTACGTTGTTAGCTCACTGTTTTCCTACCCCATGTAGCTGGTGAGGGTGACCCGAAGAATGACGCATCAAATTTGTGCTTTTGCCTAAAAGGAAATGACGTTAGAGAGTTAGAATAAGCTTTCTACTTCCAAATGTATTTTGGCTGTAAACTAGATTAATAGGTTAGTATGTACTGACATTCATTTGTAGGAGTTAGTATCTTTTTGTAGTTGCTTTTAACTTTACTCTAATATTGCGCCGAGTTCTTCACATCGGCAAATTTAGGCTTTCTCTACTGGGAGTCATCACAGGAGGAATGTTGGAATCCCAACAGCGTGCAAGTGCTGACTGCTGACAATTTTACAGAGGCAGAGCGATGGGCATGCATGGACAAGTAGTTGGCCGATGAGCTTGATAATACTTACGCTATGAGATTGGTTAGATTTGTTGTTCTTTATCTCAAAGTTGATCTCGGGTACCACAAATATTCATCATTAGGCCCTGTCATTTTCTATGAGCATGAGTTGCTTATTTTACTAGTAATGCAAAGTACCTTCTAATTTGTTGTCACTCATTCTAAACTTTTAGTAATTTTTTTTAAAATGAATTTTCAATTCAAGTTGACTCATAATTACTGATATATATATATATATATATATATTATAATTGCTTTTCTAATCATTTGCAGCTTAATGGATGAGGTGCTCTATGTTGGTGCTTAATTTGGATTTGTTGTCTAGAGCTTGAAGTTTATATATATGATATTCAACATGGCGAATACAATAGATAGAGCTTTCTTCTCTAATTAGGCTGCATAGTGGGCATGACTATAAGCTTTTGAAGGCTGGTTTCGCTTCATGGACAGAAGGTAATGTGGTTATAAGGGAGATGTAATTTGTGGCATTCTTTATAGTTCTTGCGCCATGTTGTGGGTGCTTATGTAATTTCTTGCTTTGACATTCTGGTCCGTGCTTGGTATTTTTGGATCTTTTATTTTCTGTAGACATCATGTAACTTTGTTCAAATTTTATGTATACTTTGGATTTTTATTAATGACTCAGTAGCTACTTACTGATTTATTAGTTGCAAAATGCTTTCATTCAATTTTTAAGAACAAAGTTGTAATTAGAACACCTCATTTTATTGGAATTTCTAACATGTTGGTAAAACTACAAAAAAAAGTATAAAAAATAAAAACAAAAAAAACTGATAATGCTAAATAACAGAATGTCGTTTTTTAAAACTACAATGCACCAACTAAATGCTACAAGAATGGACAGATCAGCGTTCAATAAGTGCAATAAGAATAGCACAATAGCATTGAATAAATGCTGTAAGGATCAATTCCATAGCTCCACTAAAATGCTATAATAACCTGTGTTAATAGCATGGGCTGTCATAGTGTTTGATTTGATGCTATGAAACACATATGATAGCATTTTTGCACGCTATGAAATGCCTTTTTTTTTTTTTTGTTGTAGTTGCTAAAAAGATTTAGTGTTGAATTACTGACAGTTGCATTGCATGTCTATTCTTCTATCCTTAGTTAGTTAGATAAATGATGTTTGAGAGTATGTTTGCCAAGAGTAAAAAAAAAGTCACTCAAAATTATTATAAGCATAGTTAAACGGTAATTTTACACTTAATTTCACCATAAGATGTATAGTTCGAATCCTCCACCTCTAAGTTAAAATAAAAAAATAACTAAAAAAAAAGTCACTCAAAGTAGTTTGTGAATTCATAGGCATGCCCAGTCCAAGTAGAGTTCTTTGATCTTCCACTAATGATTCGAACCAAAATCAATTTTTTGCTTACAATAAGAAATTGAATTCTCATACGATATAATAGGATTTTGCAGTCATTTTAAAATTTCTATTTTTCTTAAGATTAATATTGAGCACAGATCTGTTGTCCCTAGTACGTGACTGTCTCAAATACTGTCCCCCTAATCGCAATCAGCCGCATTACCTTTACTCAACTTTAAGCACAATCAGTGAGAATCAAAATTAACAGAGTTAAATGTGATGATTTCTTTATTTGTCCTTTGTGCTTTCTTAGTTCCTTCTTTTTCTTCTATGTTCTCAGTCTCCACAACCAGACCAACCATTTTCTTGAATCTACTCAATTGGAGATTCCTCTGCTTGTCCGTCCTTCAAGGCTATTCCATCACTTCTTTTTTACCTTGGACAAGTGAATTTTTATCTTTCTGTGATTTGAATTCTTTCCAATGCCATGCTTCTTCTTCCTAATTTGTCATCCAAAAATACAAAAGGGGGTTGGTTTTTCTGGGAAAATAAAATAAAATGCAGTGGTTTCTTACTCTCTCTGAAAAGGGGATAGTTTATGTGAATCGGATGGGTACAAGTTAATTTCATATCTAAACCCAAATAAAAGCTTTCTCTCCAAAGATCGAAACAGAAATTGACGCAGCACCCATGGTTTCTAGCGACTTTCTTTTTTTGTTTTTGTTTTTATTTTTTATTTTTTGGTATTAGTTGTAGGAGGTTATTTAATGCTCAGTTAGATATTATGCTAGCCGAGGGTAAAATAAAAAATAAAAAATAAGTAACTTAAGTATTATGTTTGCCAAGTATCACCTTAATCTAAAGGCCTGCATATAAGTTCCTTGATCTTCCACTAATGATTCGAACCAAAATCTAATTTTTCGGGTACAATGAGAAAATGCATTTTCATATGATGGAAGAGGAATTTGCAGTTATTTTAATTTTGCATTTTCCATTAGATTAGTATCTTCCTTAAAGGGAACAAAAATGGTAAAATATAATTTATGATTACATATAGTACTTTTCAATCGGACAAAATCTCACGTTCAAAGTAGGTAACGGATTATAATTCAAAATAATTATACGATATATTAATATGATATGCATAAAAAAACTACATCGCTCATTACCATCGTATTTACGTGTATCATAAACCAATGAGATTGAAGAGTTGGTACTAATATAAAGGGTTGATACAGTTCAATTAAAAGACCTCAAGTATCATAACTTCTGGGTTATGAATCCTCTCTTTTTCTCAAACTCTTGATTTTCTTGCCTATAGTAAAATTCTAAATCCCATTGACCGAGGAAACGGAAGGAATATGACAGGCCTTAAAAAGGGTCTAATAGGACTTATTTAAATATCGACATTAATTGTTGTTTATTTTATGCATTGCTTAAGATCTATTGCACATACACTCTATAGCCTTTCATACTTGATTCCGTCCCAAAAGAAAGGGGAAAGCTAGCAAATCTATTGGCATCTCTTGTTTACTCTTTTTTTTTTTTTTGGGCACTCTTTTTTATGGATTTATACAAAGCATAAAGGCACCTAGAGAAACTTTAGCAAGTTTTAACTGATCCGAAGAAACGTGGAGCATATGACAAGCATGAAAAGGCAAGAATACCACAGTGAGTTTTCCAAAAACGTGAAGGTTTACCAACACCATATCACCATACAAAAAAGGTATTTTCTAATTGCTTGAAAAGATGATGTCGGTTTGATGCTGTTGAGGTAAATCCAACATCCGCTGTGGAAGATGCTTGTGGTGAATTTCTAAGTGTGAGGTAAAGCCTTTATCTCTTGAGCTAGTCTTTGGGTTCAGAAGATCCAATACCACCCAACAGATGCAACTTTTTAAAATATACCGTCCGTATAGATTTTAATCCAATAAACCTCGGGAATTTTTGGAACATTATTGTTTGGCTTCTCCGTGATACAAAGTCGTCTCAGAGTTGGCAGCTCGCTCACCGAAATATTCATGGTACCTTATCATAATGTTATCAAGAGCATTAGATTCATGCAAAAAAGACCATATTGAAGAAAGTGTATTGTGTAACGTAGGCAGCTTATCCTAATCATCATAATGTTGCCAAAAAAAAAAAAAAAAAGGAGAGTGAAATAGATAATCTGTGCAATCGGGGTGAGGACCGATTGCAAAATACTAACTTGTCAAATGAAAACCGAGACTATAGCTCTATTATTGGTTGGTTTTCATCCACAAGTACAGAAGCATCCGTTTGCAGTCGTTTTGCAGAAACTTCTAGAAGCGTCCGAGAGAAGTTAAAGAAGTTAGAAATAAGTGAATCGCAACATCATTATTCAACATTAAAAAGAAATGACATGAAAAAAAGTAATCCTTACCTTTCTGGGCTTCATAAAGCAGCTCTGTTTCAGTCCATAGTCTTTCCTTTAGTCTTTAATTTGAGATATGAAAATCATGAAATTCCACAGTAAGCAGATCATAATATTACGAAAAGGTAGAGAATATAATATGTTAATACGTGCAATCAGGAAGAGAAAATACTTTCGGCTATGTCGGAGACTGGATATAATTTTCTTGAATTGAGCTTGCACAAAAGAACAGATATCCGGAATGTGAAACTCCTTCCCTTGATAAACGAGCTGATTCCTAGCACACCAAATAGTATCCACAAGTAGAGAAGCATAGACTAAGAATTCCTCATCATACTGATAGGCGTTTGAATTCGGATGGCCATGTAACACGATGTCAAGGAAAGAAGCCATGGAATCACAGAGGAGGGATTCTGTGCGGAGGCCCCATACAGACATGAACCAAAGTGGTCTAACTCTGTCGCAAAACAGAAACAAATGGGTGGCGGTTTCCAAACCCAACCCACACAAGGGGCATCTGGTATCACCCACATCATTCAGAACTGCTCGGACCGGTAAAACATCACGAACAAGCTGCCACCAGAGTATCTTGTACCTGTCGTCTAAGTTGGAGCTCCAAATCTTCTCACAAAGTTCCTTCCCAGATGGGGAAACCTTTAAGTAATGCAACAGCTCCAACATACTCTTTTGAAATCTACTTTGTTTGCCCTTGTTGGTGACATCATTTGATTGGCCACTAATGATACCAAAATCAATTGCGTCTTCGACACGTAAAATGCGGACTCCAAACCTTCTTATCTCTGGCTTTTTTGTTCCCCTGATGTTAAACGATATCTCTCTTGCTAAAGAAAAGCTTTCTTCTCTACTCGTAAATGTTGTCATAATCGCATGCAGCGACTTGCGATTCCTAAGCGGAAACCTATGCGAAGCCACATCACATCGGGATTTCCATTCGTTGCCGTAAATTGTTTTGACATTGATTTCACACTCTAAATATGCAATCTCCTTGCAGTCAGATTCTTTAACAATGACGCAAAAAGCAAAACCCAAAAAGAAGGACTTGGGATTATAAGGAAGTCTAACATTCATCGAACGTCCTTCCGTTTGAAAGTTGAACCATTTAGGAATTTCTTCACCTGAATACCACATTTCATTTCTTCTAATCAGCAGTGTACCCTGAATATATGACGGTTAGTACAATATTAAAAGATTGTGATAGCCTTAGTGGTTAAGTAGTGTAAAGTACAATGCAAAATCCTCTCTCGCGAGAGGTGTGGAGCCCAGCTTCAGCATTTTTTTTAAGTCTTATATATATATATATATATATATATATATTCATCTTTTTATTGCTTTTATTTTTGCTTTTCTTCCCCCCCCCCCCACCCAAAACAAAAAAAAATATTAGAAAGCATTATTTCGGTCTCTAAGGCTTATTTGGATTATTTAGACATTTAGGAATATTATAAAGCATTCTTAAGGGTCTCTAGGGCTTATTTAGACTATTTGGACATTTAAAAATATAATAAAGTATTGGTTAGGATTTCTAAAGGTCGTTAGGATTATTTAGGCATTTAGGGATATTGGAAAGCATTTTGTTCATGGATACAAGCATAGCCTAACAGTAGTTTTATACTTAATTTCATAAAAAAAGTTCGAATCTTCCTAACTCCAACTTAAAAAAAAAAAAAACCAAAAAACAAAAAGCAAAAACACAAAAGACAAAAAACAAAAACAAAAAGCATTTTTGTCCTCTCTCACTTTTTATATTTTTTAAAACTTTTTTTAAACCTATTTAACTAAAATTAAAATTTCAAATATGCTTATGAAATAGTACTTTTTATTCTAATTATTTGTCCTTATCAAAATTGTTTTTCCAAATATGTTATTTTTTATTTTTTTTAATTAAAATTCTCCAATATATTATCTTGTTAAAATGGTCTTTGTAAAGATACTAATGTATTATCCTAATAAAATAATTTTATCAAAGAAGCAACTTTCAATAATTAAAAAATATTAGCGGAATTAAAAAACGACCTCTTTCATTGAATTTAATGATTTATCTCATATATATTTGCAAGTGTTCCACTAATATCTTAAGAAGTGTAGGGATGGCAATGGAGACCCTCATATCCGCCTCTTCTTTTACCTTCCCAACCCATCTAATTTAATGCGGGTGTGGAGGTGGGTAATTTTCATTGGAAATGCTATCGTCATTTCCTACTCATTTATTTATTGAGAATGAAAAAAAAAACTGAGATCAAATTCCATTAAAGTTTTCATAAAATTTATTAATATAATCATAAATATAACTGAAAATGAAATTGAAATCATAAAAACAAATCAAAATTCCAAAAATCCACGAAGTAAATATCAATGGGTAAAAATGTTATCCTGAAAAATGAGAAATAAGATGCATACCTCATCCTTCAGAGTACTGTACCGTTGCAAGACAAATTTTGTTGCAATGAGCAAAGCTCTTATTTGAATTTCAGGCATGATGTTCTGGTGCTTCAACTTTATGCAATTACTAAATTCAAATCTGACCGGAAGACAAACATCATCTTTAGGAGGTTGCGTGAGTGCAGCCATTGAATTGGACACCATCTCCAGTGACGTGCATCCCCATGCATCAACTTCATATAGAGTCAATGGAAGCTCTGGTATAGATTGAAGGAACTTGCAATCTCTTATGCCCAGCAAATTCAATTTAGAAAATTTGATGCTTTCAGGTATTCTCCTAATATTTGTTCCAGAGAGATTTACATCCAACAATAAGGGTAAATAGGAGAACAAATTATCAGGGTTCTGGGATACAGTGGTGTCGCTAAGAACTAAGTTCATCAAGGACATGCCATTTGACAAGGGATCAGGCAAATTTTCAAGTTTCGAACAATTAGAGAGATTCAGCCGTGAAAGATCCCTATTGTAGACGGTATCTGGGATAAACTCGAGATTTTTGCAATTACAAAGGTTAAAAGTTTCAATCCAAACTAGATTTGCAATTGATACTGGTAACTTTCTAATTCCTGAACCCTCTAAAATAAGATCGCTTAGATTTGGCATTGGCTCCAAAATTTCTGGAAAGTACTCTAATTTTGAGCAACCTTCAAGGTTAAGTACTTCGAGAGATTTTAACTTACAGATGCTAGTTGGAAGACTTGTGAGCTTGTTGCAAAAACATAAATAAAGATCGACAACCTTAGAGAGACACTCAATTGATGGGGGTACTCGTTCTATTGCTGTCCCTTCCATATCCAAATATCTTATATTGCTTGGAAGTTCTGGAAACTTGTGAAACTTTGAGCAACGAGATAAATGAAGAGATTGCAGCGACTCTAGCTTTCCAATGCTCGTCGGAAGATGCTCAAGACTTCTACAGCAACTGAGATCTATTGTCTCCAAATTTAATGCCAAAGAGAGATCTGGAATATCAACCAGGTTCTCGGATCCTTGAAGATTCAAAGTTTTTAAGCTTCCCAAATTCTACAACCATAAGAGAAATGGAAAAGAGTTACTTTTATTGCATGAAAATTTACATAAGATATGTAAAATACGGCGACTAAATCTTACCTGAATGCCATCCCATAGTTTCTCTAGCTTACTGTCTTCCAAAAGTAGCTCGACAAGTTTTTCTGGTATAAAGTTTTGAGGCAAAGATCTCAAAGGGTAATTCTCCCAACAAAGATATCTAAGCTCGTCAGGAAGATACTGAAGACCTTGAGGAAGGCTTAACTTTTTGGTACAATCCGGATAATATTGATTACGAAATAACAGAAATTTTAAATTGAACATGTCTTTGAAGACTAGAGGATCCAAGTCTATGTCGCTTCCAAGTTCGTGAAAATTCAGGGAAATCGCTTGGACTGCTCCTGTCCCCTAACAATCAAGAAGAAAACAGAGATCATGAACATATAAATAAATGACATACAAAAACTTGTAATTAGTAAACTTGAAATATGGTAAAGAGATGTGCTAGCAATAGCTAGAAACACTCATTACACATGCATTGTGCATATTTATAAGAATATTTATTTGTTGTAGCTGGGTGGCACTGACAGTTTTATATCTCAAGACACTGTAGATATCTTTAGCCAACCACAATCTACTGCGATTTCCAGGCTCCTTAGATTCTTCGCGAACAATTTGGTGGCCCATTTCTTGCAGCAAACCATGCATATAAAACTTATTTCCATCGAGAGTTATGAGAGCCTTATCAACTAGAATTTCAATTCCTGTTTCCACATGAAGATCACAAGCATGTAGTATTCTTTCAACAAATTCTCTATTCCTGCCTTTGAAGAAGCATGCAATATCAAGACAAATCTCCTTCTCATTAGGTTCTAGACAATCATAACTAATCCTCAATACATTATGAATATGTGGATTTAGACTTTCTTTCAATTTACCCAAGGCACTTTCCCACACTTTTGTGCTCTTAGAACAAAGGTGACCACCCAAGACTTTAAGAGCCAATGGAAGACCTTGACAATATTCGACCACCTTTCTTGACAGCAATGCATAATCCTTCGGGAGAGAGCTTCCTCGAAAAGCTTTCGAGCAGAATAGTTGAAGTGCTTCCTCGAAATCTAAGCTCTCAACCTTGTATCTTCCATGAGCAGCAATATTTTCGAGCACTTGAGCATCTCTGGTCGTTATCACGATTTTACTGCCAGGACCAAACAGATCACCTTCTCCAATTAAATATTCTAACTGTTGCGCATTATCCACATCGTCAAGAACAACGAGACACTTCGTATTCAGAAGTCTATTCTTCGCGAACTCATTGACTAATACTGAACTTTCTTCCCCCAATAATCCAGAAAACAGTTCTTTTTTAAAACTACTCAATCCGCTTCCTGCTTCCTTAGTGTTTTCAAGAAAGAAGCAACCTTCGAATTGAGACGCAAATCGGTTGAATATGACATGAGCCAAGGTTGTCTTGCCAATGCCGCCAATGCCCCAAATGCCCACAATACGAACTTCTTGTGAGCCGATGTTCAACAATGATTCAATTTTCTCAATTTGTCTGTCAATTCCAACCAAGCCCTTCTGATTATCCCACGATGATAAGCGATTTAACTTCCCCACAATATCTTTGACAATTGCCTCGACTAATTTAGAATCAGACCTGCCCTCATGAAGAATATAATTGCAGAACTCAGCAATAAGCAACCAAAAGAGAGTAATGGCAAATACGTTCGCTTTCAATACCATAAACTAGTTCTATGGGCACACCTCTCTTAACTCTCCACACCCCATTCTAAACACACATCCCTCTTAAGTTAAAAAAGATTAAATTTACTTATTATACACCCATATATATTCCTAAATTATCCCTAACTATTTCCATAAAATGAATAGCCTCCACCATTTTAAATTTCTTTTCACACCCACCTTTTCTCTTATTATATCAAAAGTATACTTGCATCAGATGAAAAACTTGATATATTGTAATCGAAACTTACTCTAAAGTACATTTTTATTAGTTTTTAAATTTATATCTCCACTTTATTTGTAGGTTAAATTAAAAATTTTTTTTAAAAAAAGTTTTTTTTTTTGATAGAGAAAAAGGCAAACAACAAAAGAAATACATAGAACAAAAAAAATATATATAATACAAAAAAAAAAAAAAAAAGCCAATGTAAGGCATCAACAATTCAATTGAAAAAAAAAAGTCAAACAATAGAATAAGAAGTAATTAAAATATAAGCGAATTACCATTTTTTATTTTATTTTTGGGTGAGTATATAGTACACCAACAAGAATATTAACCGCAACATTCAAGGGGAAAAAAGCCAACAAATTAAATAGATAGTAAGGGATAACACAAGCGAAAAAACATAATTGTAAAACTATTATAGAGAATGTTAACATACGCAATATAATTTTTCATAATACTCAGAAGAGTAAAAATTATGGTGAAATTTAGGAATTTGTTATAGGTTTCAAAGTAATAATGTTTATAAGTTGTTTATTTAGAGATTTGATATGTAGGTGTATGTAGAAATAAAAATGAAGTGTAACTGATTTTTTTTTTTTTGTATGATAGAATTTTATATATTTAGATAATTAAGTCTATAATAGGTGTCCTTTCATGTCATTTTGTTTTGAACCAAAAGAGAGTAAGAGGAGTGTGCCAATAGAATCATCCTTGAATAATTACATGCGAACAAGTCCTTGTTCTGAAATTTAAAATAATTTGAACACGTGTCTAATACTAAATGCCATATATTTCCTTAAGTAAACTATTTTCAAATAAAAATTGATTGTTTATCCATTTTTGTAATAAAGTTTTATCATAAGTGAAGTTTTTCCTCTAAATTTCTCTGATTTAAAGAAATTATCTACTAGTTCCCCTAATATTTTGATGCTTGATAATGTTAGCTAAGAGTGAAAAAATAATTATAATAATAATTGAACAATATTTCGTAAGAGGAAAGGAAAATAAGAAGGAAAAAAAGAAAAATATCAAGATGAGGAACGCACGTGATTATCTCATAATTGGAAAAGAAGAAATAAGATATTATAGGCTAAAATAAATTCTACCTACCTAAATTTCAATTTTCTGACAAATTGATAGCCAACTCTCTCAAAATAATTATTAGACAACGCATGCAAATACTTTTTCTACCAAAAAAAAAAAAAAAAAAGTGATCAATGGTGTTTCAAGCTAGTGGGCAATTTTTGCGTCGTGGTTCTAATTGCTAAGACGTATAAATAAATTCTAACTAGGAATTTATAAGTTAATTAGAAATTACCTGTTCACTGATGACTCCCATCCAGATAAATTGCTCACTGCTGTCAAAGCCTTCCTCCATTGTTGCACCTTGTCCATGTGAAAGCGCTGCTCAAGAGCAGTAAATGCAGCTGCATAACTCTCTTGTTGTTTTCGAACATATGATGGATCGACGTGGTAAAAAATCGGCACCACAATCTGTTTATCTGTCTCCTTACATTGGAAAATATGATGGAGTTCTTCCAAACACCAAGAGGATGTAGCATAGTTTTTCGATAGAATGACCACTGAGATTTTTGATTCTTCAATCGCTTTCATAAGTGCAGGTGAGATTTCATCTCCTTTTTCAAGAGTCTCCTCATCTAAGTAAGCTTTGATTTTCTTTTGAGAAAAAACTTTGTAAAGATGATCAGTAAAAATGTTACGAGTATCCTCACCTCGAAAACTGATAAAAACATCGTACAGTTTTTTCCGAGCAAGATTAGAAGAAGAGTAAGCGGCTGCCATAAATCAAAATGTACTGTCCCCTACAAGATCAAACTGAGAGAGGGAGGCGATCTAGATCATATTTAAGAAAAGGAAAGCAAAGGAAATAGAAAATAGAAGGAGAAAATAAGAGAAAAAGATGAGCAAGAAATCAAAGACTAAAAAAAGTCTATCCGATGTAAAGTGAGAGGGACAAAAAAAAAAAAAAAAAGTGGAAAAAGCATTAATGAGTTAGAAAAGGAGGACAAAAAAGTATTGATATCAACCGCAATTTACAGCGCTAGGAATTTTTTTTTTATACAAGAGAAAGCCAAGGCTAATTCGGTCATTTTATTGATTTTAAGTGTGAGTTATTTATTTATTTATTTATTTTTAATTTTCGGATAGATACTGTACAAAAATTATATTTTTGAGATGATCATTTTACATTCCGGTGCAAAGACCTTTTGTGTCATACCCCCATACGACCCAAAATATGATGACGGAATTAGCCTCGTGTGTCTATGTGTGGGGACGGCTCTGAATAGTAAAGCTGATGAGGCCATGATAGGAAGGAGGAAGGGAGGGAGAGAGAGAACTTTAATAGTGCAGTACATAAGTTGTTAGTTTATCTTTTTATTTATTTATTTATTTTTAATTTTTTACATTGCCCTCACGGAGGCAATCATATGTGTAACTATTAAGAGTGATTATATTTACATCTATTAAATTCATAAATGATCACACTCAATTAATAGTTTTTTAATAAAAAGTTAAACTCCATATTTTTATAGACTGTATTTTCATGATATCTTATTAACCACTCATACATATATAATTATAGATTTGATTTAATTTATAAGGGTTAATTTGGTGTGTAAGTTTGAGTTAAGATTTTTAAGTTTTAATAGTAATTTTTGTTGATTTTTTCAGAAAAGGTAAAAAACTTTTTCAGAAAAAGATAAAAATTAAGTTGATGGGTGTAAGTTTAAGCTTTAGAGCCAAACTATCCCTAAATATACAATAAATCTTACTTTTCTCGTTTTTTTTCCCTTAAAAAAAATATTCTAACAAAAAAAAGGCATGCTTATTTATTTGGCTAAATAATATTTTTCATTAAATAAGGTAAAAGTCTAAATAACATAAAAACACAAGATTCACCAATATTTTAAAGACTCTGCTCATCTAAGTAAGTTTTGATTTTCTAACAAAGAAAAGCATCGTAAAGATGGCAAGTAAAAACTCTTGAACTTTTTTTTTTCCTCCTGTATCTTGCAAGTATATAAAGATGGCTTTTTGGTACAGCTATCCCTAAAATTTTTTTTTTTTAATTTGACAAAAATTAATGATTTCTTTAGCTCCTCAGCAGGAAAAAGAAATTAGTTCAAAAACGAAAAGAAAAGCAAAAGCGAAAGTTAAAGATAAAACAAGAAAACAAAGACTAACAAAGTCTACCGTGTTATGCCAGAGTCAAATTGAATATAAGGAAAATCTTGGCGCACATTCTTCGCATCTCAAGAGCATCCGATGATATAAAGTGGAAGGAAAAAAAAAAGGTTGAAAAAGCATCAAAGAATAAGAAAAGGGGACAAAAATCAATGATAGCTACAGAAATTTACTGTGTCATTGAAAAAAAAAAAAAAAGAAAATAAAAGAAAAAGAAAAAGTGCAATTTATAGTCGCTAGGACTTTTTTTCATTTAAGAGAAAGCCAAGGTTAATTCGGTCATTTTCTGATTTTAAGTACGAGGACTTTTTTTTTTTCTTTTCGGGTGGGTACTATAGAAAAAATATTTTTGAGATGATCCTTTTACATTCCGGTGCAAAGACCTTTTGTGTCATACCCCATATTATCACCCAAAAAAAAAAAAAAAAAAAAAAAGAAGACCATGATCGGAAGGAGGAAGGGAGGGAAAGAAAGAACTTTAATCGTGCATATTTAATTCTGAAAAGAAGTTGTACGTGACTTGTTATTATTATTTTTTTTAGGCAATCATATATGTAATTATTAAGTGTGATTATATTTACCTCCATTAAATGCATGGATGCTCACACTTAATTAATACTTTCTTAATAAAAATTTAAAATATATTATTTTATAGAATCTATTTTCATGATATCTTATTAACCCACTCATAATCCCTGTAATTATAGATTTGATTTAATTTATAAATATACAATAAATCTTACTTTTCTCGTTTTTTTTATCCTTAAAAAAAGTTATTCTAACAAAAAAGCATGTATATATATATATATATATATATATCTTATTATTCTGCTAAATAATGTTTTCATTAAATAAGATAAAAGCCTCAATAACATAAAAACTCAAGAGTCACCAATATTTTCAAGACTCTGCTTGTCTAAGTAAGTTTTAATTTTCTAACGAAGAAAAGCACAGTGAAGATGGCAAATAAAAATGTTACGGGTGTACTCACCTTTAAAACTGATAAAAAAAATCGCATATCTTCTTCCGAGTTGGAGTAGAAGAAGTAAGCAACCGCTGTGTCGAAGCTGTACTATACTCGACAGGATCAAATATTACCGTGAGAAAGGAAAGCACCAGTTGTCATGTTTATATAGTTTTGAATAAAGCTTTTTGCCCAGTTTGTTCTGTGAAATATGCCTTCAGGAAAGGAAGAGGAAACAGGATAGGAAATTGAAGGAGAAATTTAATACAAGAAAGCTGACAGCACTTAGAAATGGTTTGGAAAGGAAAGGAAAGAGAGGAGGGGAAAAGTTGGTTGGAACTTTCTGAAGTGACCGGGTGACCTACACTTGCATTGTTTCCATGAAGTGAATTGGATAAGTTAAAAAACGAAAAGAAAAGAAAAGCAAAAGATAAATATGAAGCAAGAAAACAAAGACTAAAAGAGCCTATTCTGTTATGCCAGAGTCAGTCAAGTTATAGAAGTTGAAGAAAAAGGAAAATCCAGGTGCACATTCTACGTATCTAAAGAGCATCCTATGTAAAGTGGGAGGAAAAAGAAATAGAAAAAAAAAAAAAAAAAGAAGTGGAAAAGCATCAAAGAATAAGAAAGGGGAACAAAAAGCAATGATAATAGCAGCAATTCACCGTGTCATGAAAAAAAGAAACCCCCCGCAATTTATAAGTATGAAGGCCTAATAGTAATGGATTACCGTGGTGAGTTTATGGTCAAAAATTTGAATGTTGAGTGGTCTTTTGAGGCTCGTAAATATGACGGCTTGTTTTTTACAAGCCTCATACTCGATTGAGAGTGCTTAGGATCACACCCTCACATATCATTATTGTTAACATTTGGTGGGACCGGGGTAATGTCCTCTTCGTTGAGGGGCAGAACCTACCCATAGGGCATTTAACAAAAATTCTTATCAACATCTGTGAGCCCTTTGATAACACTTAGGGAGAGTATGTTAACACTGACCGAACTCTTACCAAACTTTTTTCTATACTAAAAAAACGGAATTTACTGTCCCTTTTGCTAGTAATTTGGCAAAGAAAAAAAAATGTACAGCGCGCAGACCAAAATTTCTTTTAGAAGAGTGCTTGTAACACTTTCTTAGAGACTAGAATCGCCCACACAATTTTTCCTAGCTTAAATCATATCCAATCAATTTCAATTAAAAAAAAAATCATATCCAACCAATTACATAATAACAACTCGAGAAGAAGTAAAGAAATATTTGATTTACAATTGCGGCATTCTTTTAAAAAAAAGGGGCGGGGGGGGGGGGGGGGATGAGAGAGAGAAAGTTAGAGAGCTACTCTTGAGCTCATTTTTTTTTTTTTTTGCAAGCAAATAGAGGTGGCTTAGATACCCACAAATTTTTTCAATTTGACAATTTAGTCACTAAATAATTTTCTTGGCAATAACCCCAAACTTATAATTTTTGGTTAGTCCAGTTCTTATTGCTCGTGCAGGTTAAAATTAGAATGGTTTTTGCCTCATAACTTAAACATGATAGCCCAAGTAGGATAGTACTTGTCATTTTTAATTAATTTCAACGAATTTATTTAAAAATTTGAATCTAATTTAATGATAACTCAAACTTAAAATCTAAATTCTGAAAAGAACTATATTGAAATTAGGTTAAAAAACCTACAATGCCCTTCTTGAGCTATCATGTGCAAGTGATCACGTGCGAAAAGCCATTTAAAGTAACCGATGTAATACCCAAATTTTTTTTTTTTAGAATTATGATGAATTAATAAATTAATTCATCAAAATTCATTATGTAAATTAAAGTTTAGGTTACCAAGAGAACGTAGTAATAGTATAGTTTTTCGATAGAATTACCAGATATATTTTATTCTAGAATCCCTTTCATACGCGCAGGTAAGATTTCATCTCCTTTTTCAAGACTCTCCTTATCCAAGTAAGTTTTGATTTTCTTATCAGAAAAAACTTTGTAAAGATGACAAACAAAAACGTTATGAGTATCTTTATCTCGAAAACTGATAAAAACATTGTATAACTTTTTTCGAATAGGAGTAGAAGAAGAGCAAGCGGCTGCCATATCAAGATAAAACTGTGACCAACAAGATCAATTACAGAGAGAAGGAGTCTCTAGATCGGATTAAAGAAAAGAAAAGCAAAGGAAATGGGAAAAAGGAGGAGAAAAGAAAAGAAAAAGATGAGCAAGAAATCAAAGACTAAAAAAATCTTATCGCGTTATGCTAGAGTCAGTCAACAACAATTATTTAATCACCCGATAAAGGAAAGTTATTAGACAAAGTTTATTAAGAAATTGAAGAAAAGGAAAGTGCAGGCGCACTTTCTTCGAATCCCATGAGCATCCCCATGTAAAGTGAGAGGAAAACAACAAAAGTGGAGAACATCAATGAATAAGAAAAGGAGACAAAACAAATGATACAAACCGCAATACACGTACGGCACTTGAAAAAATACCTTCCTGACATACACCCGCTATCACCTTTTTTTCTTTTTTTCCTTTCTTTTTTTTTTTTTTCAAGAGAGAGCTGACTAAGGCTAATTCTGTCATTTATCTGTTTTTAAAAATGACTAATTACTTTTTTAATTATAGTATAGAAACTGTACGAAAACTATAGTTTTGAGATGATTCATTTTATATTACGGTGCAGAGCGTTTCTATCTTTGTCATACCCCATGTCACCAAAAAATGAAATGACAAATTAGTCTTGTGTGTGTGGACGGCTCAGAAGATGAAGCCTTGATAGGTGAGAGGGAGAGAGGGTTTCATCAAAATTAAAATTTATTTTTAGACAAATTTCATTTTCTCTCCCCTAAACTTTAGTGCTATTTTAACTTTGTTTCTTGGACTTTGAAAATTGATAGAAATGCTCTCTGAAGTATTAAATATTATCACGTTTACTCATTTCCGTTAGTTAAATGGATGGAATATGCTTCTTCCAAATTTGGTTGTGAGCACTATAAAGGCCTTCAACATGCATCTGAATTCTTTCTTTCCTTTTAAAATTTGTAAATTCTTTACCGACAGAAGAGTCACCACCTGCTTGTTCTCCACTATTTGGTTTGAAAAGATAAGAACGTAAGACAAAATGCGACATCTTTTGTCACACTGTATTCGAAACTATTAGCATATTCATCAAACTAAGCTTTGTTGAATCTTCTTGATTGTTTCCCAAATCGATCGAGTCAATTGAAGTTTATGGTATCGAGGTTGCCAAGGACCCTTTTGCTCATACTAGTATTGACGAGCCTCATCACTGATATTGGGATTATACTCTAAAATTGGAATTCGCAAGCCAGGATCAGTTGGTAATTCTGTAGGAATATTGAAGTCCATCTTACTTGATTTAGTTATTTCACCGTTTTTCCCATAGAAATCTGACAGTCTTCAGACTTCCTTTTAAGATACCTTTCCAGGACCATAGATGTTCAATAAATTGTCGCCAAAATATTAAAATGGACTACTTTTATTATAATGAATGAATATTTACTTTTAGTAAGTGTAATGTATTAAATTAATTAAAACATTTTTCTCCTCAAATAAATTAAACTGTATTCTCTAAAACATAATCGAAATAACAATTAAACAATTCAATTTCAACCATTTAAAAATTTAATTATGTATAACTATATTTTAATCAAATGAAAGAATTACAAAAAAAAAAAAAAAAAAAAGAGTTAAAAAATACAAGTTAAAAGAAATTTACCCTAAATTTTTTTTTTTTTTTTTTTTTTTTATTGTATCTACCCTGCGCCCATTGTATATTAATTAACTAATCTATTATTAATTTTTTATATCAGTTAAGGATTGAACCTTGAATTTGTGGCTCTCAAAACCCCAAACTTCCCTTTTCCTCACCAATTAGCTAGCCCTAGTGGCTTGATTTGGTTGTACCTGTTGCTTGTAATGTCGATATTATTGAAGTTTTCCCTTAGCTTCTAAAAGCAGAGTTGTTTCCGTTAACAAATAATAATAATAATTTTTTTTCTGTTCGATTGTATGATCGTGATGGTGGGTAGTATAAGTAAAGAGAAATTACAGTGAAAGTGAGGGGTTGCCGTAGGAAGGGGCCTAAATTTGGATATATATTCTTTCTTTTTCCCTTTATTTATTTCTAAATTAACGAGGTCTTGGACTAATTAAACATAACGGGCGTTATAACTTTTATTGGGCTAATATATCACTGGGGCCGGAATAAAACGGGTTTTATAACTTCAATTTTTATTTTGATGATATATAGGCTGGGGGGACTTTTGTATATATGAGTATAAAATCTTACCTATTTCTATATGGTTTTCAAAATAAAACAAAAAAATTATCTGGAAAGTACTCTAATTTTGAGCAATCTTGGAGTTGAAGTTTTTGGAGAGATCTTAACTTAAATATTCTGGTTGGAAGACTCTTGAGGTTTTCGTAAGAACTTAAATTAAGATTGACAACTTGATAGAGACACTCAATTATGGGGGTACTTGTTCTGTTGCTGTCCTTACCATATTCAGATATCTTATATTGCTTGGAAGTTCTGGAAACTTGTGAAGCTTTGAGCAGAAAGATAGATGAAGATATTGCAGCAACTCCAGCTTGCCAATGTTGTTCGAAAGAAAATCAAGACTTCTGCAGCGCTTGAGATTTATCGCCTACAAACTTAGTACCAAAGAAAGGTCCGGAATTTCAATGAAGTTCTTCGATCGTTCAAGATTTAAAATTTTTAGGCTTCCAAAATTTTGTCACCAAAGAGAAATGGAAAAGAGTAACCTTTATTACATTGTTTATACAAGATTAGTAAAAATTATTGGAACTAAGCAATCATTTGGTGCACTAATTGCATTCAAATGCAATTGTGTTTCTTCTTTTTTCAGTTTCGATTATTCACAGTTTACTATTATAATTTTACAACTCAAGCTTTAAAAGTCCAAAACTTTGTATATAAAAGTCCAACTAAGGTATATATATATTTTTATAAATTATATATAATTTAAAACGAACAAAACAAGCTCTACATTAATATTTTTGTTTTCCATACACACTTCAAAATTTTTACAAATTTTAGCTCCAGTCATTCAAATTTGTGCACTAAACGCATAACAATTAAGCTCAAATCCAACCCAAAAAACTCACTTCAAACCTCATATACACTAAATTTATGCTAAATCTAAACTGAATTTAATCCTAGAGTTTCTCTAGCTTACTGCCTTCCAAGTGCAGCTCGACAAGATTTTGTGGTGTAAAGTTTTGAGTCAAAGTTCTCAAAGGGTAATTATCGCAACAAAAACATCTGAGCTCATCAGGGAGAGACTGAAGACCTTGAGGAAGGTTTAACTTTGTGGGGCGATCACAATAATATTGATGACGAAATGACAGAAATTTAAATCGAACATGTCAATGAAGACTGGAGGATCCAAGTCTATATTATTTTCAAACACACACTTGGACAACTCCTGTCCCTTGATAATCAAGAGAAAACGTAGATGATCATGAGCCCAAATACTTACACAGACACACACATATATTTATATATATGACGTACAAAAACTTTTTATTGGTAAACCTTACATAAGGTATATGGAGAAGAGCTCGTAATAGCAAGAAACACTCGCATATATGTGTATGTATAAGTATTTGGTCCCTTTTTAGTTCCAATATTTTGATTCTGATTTTCTACGTTCAAACATACAAGACCTTGAAAACGCTAACAATACATGTGTGTGCCGCCCTTATAATGGACGAATTATTTGAAATGGTTTTATGCTTTCTATATATATTTGTTTCCACATAGATAGTTATCGAATTCTTTTTAACGAGTATTATATTTCAATACATGAAATGTATCTTTGACCAACCACAATCTGCTGCGATTTCCAGGCTCCTTGGATTCTTCGCGAATGATTTGGCGGCCCATTTCTTGTAGCAAATCATGCATAAAAAGCCTGTTTTCTTTGAGCGATATGAGAGCCTTATCAACGAGAATTTGAGTTCCAATTTCTACATGTCACAAGCATGTAATCTTCTTTCTACAAATTTTCTATCCCCACGTTTGAAGAAGCAGGCAACACCAAGAAAAATCTCCTCCACATTAAGTTCTAGTCCATCATATCATCATGGATTTGTGCCATTGCACTTTTCTTTTAGGTACCTGCCTAAGCAAACAGAAATTCAAGCATACACCTAATAGAGAAAAGAGATTTAGGCCAGAAAAACGGGTTCTATCTCCTTTAATGGATTATTTTACATTTTTATACCTTGAAATCAAGTTGAAAATGTCACTACAAGAAATTACAGTTTTAGTGACTAAACTTTTAATGACTAAATACGTAGAGTCGCTAAATATATTATTTTATGACTAAAAGTTAGTCGCAAAATTATTTGGTCAAGAAATATAATGTATTCGACATCAAATCTATTGACGACTAACCCGTTAGTCATTAAAAGTGTAGATTCAGTGACTAAAGGCATATTTAGTCACAAAACAACATTGTGGCACTAAATATTAATAATGGAGGAAGAATCAAACTTTTACAACTAAATAATTTAGTCATTGAAAGTTTTATTTCACGATAAAAAATTAGTCGCTAAAGAGTAACAACCTTTTGTGACTAAAATATTAGTTACAAAAAATTATAAGCACCACTTTTGTGACGCAGCACCCATGGTTTCTAGCGACTTTCTTTTTTTGGTTTTTGTTTTTATTTTTTATTCTTTGGTATTAGTTGTAGTAGGTTCTTTAATGCTCAGTTAGATATTATGCTTGCCCTCAGTTAGATATTATGCTTGCCGAGGGTAAAATAAAAAATAAAAAATAAGTAACTTAAGTATTATGTTTGCCAAGTATCTCCTTGATCTAAAGGCTTGCATACAAGTTCTTTGATCTTCCACTAATGATTCGAACCAAAATCTAATTTTTGGATGCAATAAGAATTTGCATTCTCATATGATGTAAGAGGAATTTGCAGTCATTTTAAAATTTGCATTTTTCCATTAGATTAGTATCTTCCTTAAAAGGGAACAAAAATGGTAAAACATGATTTATGATTACATATAACACTTTTCAATCGGACAAAATCTCACGTTCAAAGTAGGTAACGGGTTATAATTCAAAATAATTATATGATATATTAATATGATATGCATAAAAGAACTACATCGCTCATTACCATCGTATTTACGCGTATCATTAACCAATGAGATTAAAGACTTCTTACTAATATAAAGGGTTGATACAGTTCAATTAAAAGACCTCAAGTATCATAACTTCTGGGTTATGAATCCTCTCTTTTTCTCAAACTCTTGATTTTCTTGCCTATAGTAAAATTCTAAATCCCATTGGCCGAGGAAACGGAAGGAATATGACAGGCCTAAAAAAGGGTCTAATAGGACTTATTTAAATATCGACATTAATTGTTGTTTATTTTATGCATTGCTTAAGATCTATTGCACATGCACTCTATAGCCTTTCATACTTGATTCCGTCCCAAAAGAAAGGGGAAAGCAAGCAAATCTATTGGCATCTCTTGTTTACTCTGTTTTTTTTTTTTTCGCACTCTTTTTTATGGATTTATACAAAGGATAAAGGCACCTAGAGAAACTTAACAAGTTTTAACTGATCCGAAGAAACGAGGAGCATATGACAAGCATGGAAAGGCAGGAATACCACAGTGAGTTTTCCAAAAACGTGAAGGTTTACCTGTGACGCCCCGACTTCCAAGCCGGGTCGACACCATACTTACTTGTACTTAACTTACTTGAAAATTTGAGAATAAATTTTTTTTTTCTTTAAAACATATTTACATAAGTTATCTTATAGAGAAAAACTTGTCATGTATACATATTATACTGAAGATATCTTTTTAAGTCTTTAAACTTCATACATATTGCATAACATAATTTACTTTTGAGATTCAAAAGCGGTTGCGGAAAATTTTGCGTAGTGGTATCCCACACCGCCCTTCACCCGCCGCATCGTCCGCATAGCCCATCACTTAAATTGCAGGCTTCTTACCTACAGTATGAAATATAAGAGTGAGCTTTCGCCCAGCAAGTACAAACATAATCTCACGAAATAATTCAAACATCTTAAAACATGTCTATCATCATGTAACTTATGCATGAACCATTTATAATTGATTGAATGTCTTATGTTTCATTATAGACTCAACCTTTAACTTATCTTGTCTTAACTTGTGGGCCCATAGTGTACGTACCGAAAGCGCGCAGCCTCCAGATAAAGCTAGGGTTTGCAAGGCCCTAACAGTTCTGAGAATCATAACGTGACCCTCACGCATCAACGAGAGGTTAATATCACAACTGGTGTTAAACATGTATCCTCCACGATCACGGGAGGTTGGTACGACACCTTACTTGATTATCTTACCATGTGATTTAACATTAGTGAACATACTTCATGATGTCACTATGTCATATTCAAACTTAACATTTGCCATATCATGGCATTCTTGAAAACATGACATTTTTAAAACCATGATATTTTAGAAACATGGCATAATATGTAACATGTCATAGCACATCATCGAATAACATCTCATAACATCATATAACATAGCAAGTACATTTAAATATGTAGTATAAATAGTATAGCTTAACATAGCATATATGAAAATAGTATTTACTATTTTCATACTATAGGTGAGGTTCGATACTTGCCTGATTCGTTATAATCCAGACTTCGTTGTTTCCACCCTGACCTCAACTGCAGGTTACTTCCTGCTATTAGAAAGAACATAGGATAAGGATCCTATAAAATGTTGGTAACCTTTCCAGCATCATAGTTATAGGTCCCCCTTACATGCCTTAATCGATTATTAGGTTACTAATCGTAACCCTAGAGATTATGGTTAATCGTCTTGACCCATTTAGATTACTCGAGGTAACCTTGGGTATTGAACCCATATGATTAGTATTAAATTACCATTCTTATTATCGAACTTAAGTTTTAGTAACTCGGGTATCCTTCCCGGTTACTATTCGTCATGGTCTTGTTAATATATTTTGGCTTTTAAAATCCAATTTGGAAAATTGGCTAGAAAATCTTTTGTTTTACTCCAAAATTCGTGGTTTTCAAAGTAAGACTTTAAAATTTATTAAAGACTGAAAACTGCTTTTAAAACAGTTTTCATAGTCAAAACAGGAGTGTTGGTGCAAAAATACAGTTTTTCTGCATGGTTTTAGAAAATCCTGTGCAGGAATTTCTTGCTCTCTGCACAGTTTTCATAATTTAGATTGTATTTAAAAATCCAGATTGATTTTGAAAAACTTTTCTTCACGAAAGTTCTTGCTCTCGAAAAATTCTAAAACTTTTGTGTTTTAAGAAAAACCCAGTTCTGCTTGGATTCTTGTCAGTTTTAATTTGAAACTTACTGGACGTGTAGACTAGGTCTGAACAGATTAGCCTCGGATTTTCGTAAAAACGGGGGCCATTGGAGCCTCATTTTGCAAATTAATTCGCGTTTCCCTCTAGGAAAAACTGTTCTGAACAACTTTTGTGTTTTAAGTTTTTCCAAATTCTGCCTCTAAAGGCCTCAAAATCTGATTTTCCCGAGACTGGCCAATTTCTACCCGAAATGGCAGTTTTCGGTTTCGATTTTTGTTTTACGTCCTAGACGTGGAATCTAGCTCAACCAGCCACCGCGGGAGCCCTAATACACACATGCAGTGATTTTCTAGCGTAAATTTTCTTTAATCACAATTTCTAACATCACCATGCAAACCTAATTGATATTGGATCAACTAAGTTGCATGATTTCAGTTGCACAAAACCTAACAAGCATACTAATTAAATTCTAGCAACCTAGCACAAAATTATCATTCACCAACACTAGGGCAGATTGGGGACATATAATAAACTAGTATTTAGTATGCAAATTAAGAAAATTAAAGCAAGCATGCACATAAAAATCAAACCACCCCTAATTCTAGATCAAGCACAACCCTAGATTCCTAACTTTGGGCACAAAATAAATTGAGCTTATGCTCTTACAATTTCAACTTGAAATACATGTAAATTTCAAATTGAATGCTTAATTGAAAGAGATTAAGGTCTAGAATGATTTACCTTGATTTATCTCCAAAAATTGGTTAGGGTTTGGCTCACAAAACTTTTCCTCCTAGGACACCACCCAAGGCTGGTTTTGTTGCACCAATTGGCACCAAAATTGGCTGATTCTTGGTGGCTGCTTGCACCTAAACTAAGCTCTCTTAAATCCAAATTTTCTCACTCACTCACCCCCCCTTGGCAGCCGGCTGTTGGCCCCAAAATTGGGCACAAAAACTGCCAAAATTTTTGCTTGTACTTACTAGGGGAAACTGAAGACTACAAACATCAAAACCCCTAAGTTTTTCAAATTTTTTCTTCACTCAATCACCCACTTGAGATTGCAGATTTTTGGAGAGGGAAAATGGGCAGAATTTGGCTGCTTTTCTGAATTTTTATCAGCCAAAACTGATCCCCCCATGAGCCTATTTATAGGTGAAAAATGGGACCTTTTTGCAAAAATTTTTGTTCAACTTTTGCTCATAAATCCATAGAGCAAAATTAATTATATTTTGACCCCCCCCCCCCCCCCACATGGCCGGCCACCTAGTGGTTCTAGAACACTTCATAATCTTCTAATAATTTTTTTTTTAAAGCCTTAATGATGTCATAAATCAAAAGGTGATGACCTAAGCCTAGTTAAGGCTTGTTTGGCTATTTTCCTTAATGTAGTCCACTTTAAAACCAACACAGATATTTCTAATACTGTGTTCACTAATACACAGTACAATTCAGTACTGTTATACTGAACTGCAGTCCAAAATTTATCTGTGTGTAGTTGGACTGTATAAAACTTTTTCTTTTTATTTAAAGCCATTTGGCCTTTAATATCCTATTTTAGGTGCTTGATTTTTCTATGGTGGTTTTAAACTTTAATTATGCTATCTTGTCTGTAAGGACGGTTTTCGTAGTATATTTCCCATACTGCTTAACATTTCACAGTACCGTCTTATATTTGACCGCTCTGGTCAAACATTGACTTTTCTGGCCAAACTTTGACCAACATAAATTTATGAAATTTCATCATACCTTTTTCCTTAAAAGGTCTATCATGAAGTCTCGTAATTAATTTACTGAGAACTCAATCATATACTATAAAATTATGAATTTTGTATTAGTATTCATAATTTTCATAAAATTACACATAAACACATAGTACGAACTTTGAATTTCTTATTTACAAGAAAATCATGAGTTCTAAAATTTTGGTTATTACATTACCAACACCATATTACCATACAAAAAAGGTATTTTCTTATTGCTTGAAAAGATGATGTCGGTTTGATGCTGTTGAGGTAAATCCAACATCCGCTGTGGAAGATGCTTGTGGTGAATTTATAAGTGTGAGCTAAAGTCTTTATCTCTTGAGCGAGTCTTTGGGTTTAGAAGATCCAATACCCAACAGATGCAACTTTTTAAAATATACCGTCCGTATAGATTTTAATCCAATAAACCTCGAGAATTTTTGGAACATTATTGTTTGGCTTCTCCGTGATACAAAGTCGTCTCAGAGTTGGCAGCTCGCTCACCGAAATATTCATGGTACCTTATCATAATGTTATCAAGAGCATTAGATTCAAGCAAAAAAGACCATATTGAAGAAAGTGTATTGTGTAACGTAGGCAGCTTATCCTAATCATCATAATGTTGCCAAAAAAAAAAGGAGAGTGAGATAGATAATCTGTGATAATCTGTGATATCTGGGTGAGAAAATACTAACTTGTCAAATGAAAACCGAGACTATAGCTCTATTATTGGTTGGTTTTCATCCACAAGTACAGAAGCATCCGTTTACAGTCGTTTTGAAGAAACTTCTAGAAGCATCCGAGAGAAGTTAAAGAAGTCAGAAATAAGTGAATCGCAACATCATTATTCAACATTAAAAATAAATGACATGAAAAAAAGTAACCCTTACCTTTCTGGGCTTCAGAAAGCAGCTCTGTTTCAGTCCATAGTCTTTTCTTTAGTCTTAATTTGAGATATGAAAATCATGAAATTCCACAGTAAGCAGATCATAATATTACGAAAAGGTAGAGAATATAATATGTTAATACGTGCAATCAGGAAGAGAAAATACTTTCGGCTGTGTCGGAGACTGGATATAATTTTCTTGAATTGAGCTTGCACAAAAGTACAGATATCCGGAATGTGAAACTCCTTCCCTTGATAAACGAGTTGATTCCTAGCACACCAAATAGTATCCACAAGTAGAGAAGCATAGACTAAGAATTCCTCATCATACTGGTAGGCGTTTGAATTCGGATGGCCATGTAACACGATGTCAAGGAAAGAAGCCATGGAATCACAGAGGAGGGATTCTGTGCGGAGGCCCCATACAGACATGAACCAAAGTGGTCTAACTCTGTCGCAAAACAGAAACAAATGGGTGGCGGTTTCCAAACCCAACCCACACAAGGGGCATCTGGTATCACCCACATCATTCAGAACTGCTCGGACCGGTAAAACATCACGAACAAGCTGCCACCAGAGTATCTTGTACCTGTCGTCTAAGTTGGAGCTCCAAATCTTCTCACAAAGTTCCTTCCCAGATGGGGAAACCTTTAGGTAATGCAACAGCTCCAACAAACTCTTTTGAAATCTACCTTGTTTGCCCTTGTTGGTGACATCATTTGATTGGCCACTAATGATACCAAAATCAATTGCGTCTTCGACACGTAAAATGCGGACTCCAAACCTTCTTATCTCTTCCTTTTTTGTTCCACTGATGTTAAACGATATCTCTCTTGCTAAAGAAAAGCTTTCTTCTTTACTGATAAATGTTGTCATAATCGCATGCAGCGACTTGCGATTCCCATTATGAAAGCCCTCCGAAACCACAAGACATCGGCATTTCCATTCGTTGCCGAAAATTGTTTTGACATTGATTTCACACACTGAATTTCTAATCTCCTCCTTGCACTCGAGTTGTTTAACAATGAAGCACAAAGCCAAACCCATAAAGGACTTGGGATTATAAGGAAGTCTAACATTCATCGAATGTCCTTCCGTTTGAAAGTTGAACCATTTAGGAATTTCTTCACATGGATACCACATTTCAAGTTTACTAGACTGCAGTGTACCATGAATATATGACGGTTAGTACAATATTAAAAGATTGTGATAGCCTTAGTGGTTAAGTAGTGTAAACTACAACGCAAAATCCTCTCTCGCGAGAGGTATGGGGCCCACCTTCAGCATTTTTTTTAAAACTCTTACACACATATATATATATGGGAGAGATTAGGGTAAAGTCTCTCCAAAATGACTCTATCGGTAGAGCTATTTTTTAACCGTTAGATTTAATCAAATGGTTGACATATCAGGGATGTACCATTGTTATCATAGACTTTACCTTACATAATCCTTCCCACCTAAAGTCTCTCCGTCGCCGACGATCTTCCTGCCGCCAACGACGAATGCCGGCGACTCATTCCCAATGCCAGCGACCCACCTCCGGCCGCTCCAGCCCCAGACGCCCTCCGCCGGCTGCCGGCCATTTTCTCTTTCTTCCTCTTTCTCTCTCTTCTCTTCTCTCTCTCTTCCCCTCTTTCTTCCCCTTTCTCTCTCTTCTCCTCTCTCGCACCGCCCCCCATCACCGGCCCCAGCCCTGGCCGGCCGGCCGCCGGCGGCCTCCCTCTCTCTCTTCCCCTTTCTCTCTCTTCTCTTCTCTCTCTCTTCCCCTTTCTCTCTCTTCTCCTCTCTCCCGCCGCCCCCCACCCCCAGTCCCCAGCCAGCCCCCTGTGCGCCCCCTCCTCCGGCCTCCCCCAACCCCCGACGCCCCCGGCACCCCCCTAATGTCCCCTCTCTCTTCCCCCTCCCTTTTCCTCTCTTCTCTCTCTCTTACCTCTTCTCTCTCTTCGCGGGGCCGTCAGGTCGTCGAGGGGGTGGGGGGAGGCCGGGGGAGGGGGGCACACCTGGGGGCTAGCTGGGGACTCGGGGTGGGGGAGGCGGGAAAGAGGAGAAGAGAGAAAAAGGGGAAGAGAGAGAGAAGAGAAGAGAGAGAAAGGGGAAGAGAGAGAGGGAGGCCGTCGATGGCCGACTGGTCGGGGCTGGTGCCGGTGGTGAGGGGCCTAGGGGTGGGGGCAGCGGGAGAGAGGAGAAGAGAGAGAAGGGGAATAGAGAGGGGAAGAGAGAGATAAGAGAAGAGAAGAGAGAGAAAGAGGAAGAGAGAGAAAATGGCCGGCGGCCGGCGGAGGGTGTCCGGGGCTGGAGGGGCAGGAGGTGGGTCGCCGGCATCCATTATCGGTGACGGCGGTGGGAAGATCGCCGGCGATTGGGAAGATCGCCGGCGATGGAGAAGACTTTGGGTGGGAAGGATTATATGCGGTAAGGTCTATGATAACAATGGTACACCCCTAATATGTCAACCGTTCGATTAAATCTAACGGTTAAAAAAAGGACTCTACCGATAGAGTTATTTGGGAGAGACTCTACCACAACCTCTCCCTATATATATATATATATATATTTTTTTTTTTCATCTTCTTGCTTTTATTTTTGCTTTTATCTTTTCCCCCCGCCTAAATTAATATTAGAAAGCATTATTTCGGGTCTCTAAGGCTTATTTGGATTATTTAGTCATTTAGGAATATTATATTAGAAAGCATTGTTAAGGGTCTCTAAGGCTTATTTAGACTATTTGGACATTTAAAAATATAATAAAGAATTGGTTAGGATTTCTAAAGGTCATTAGGATTATTTAGGCATTTGTTGAAAAACATTTTATTCATGGATAGAGGCATAGCCTAACAGTAATTTTACATTTAACTTCATTAAAAAAGTTCGAATCTTTCTAATTCCAACTTAAAAAAACAAAAAACCAAAAAACAAAAAGCATTTTTGTCCTCTCTCACTTTTTATATTTTTTAAAACTTTTTTTAAACCTATTTAACTAAAATTAAAATTTCAAATATGCTTATGAAATAGTACTTTTTATTCTAATTTATCCTTATCAAAATTGTTTTTCCAAATATGATTCTTTTTAATTTTTGTAATTAAAATTCTCCAATATATTATCTTGTTAAAATGGTCTTTGTAAAGATACTAATGTAGTATCCTAATAAAATAATTTTATCAAAGAAGCAACTTTCAACAATTAAAAAATATTAGCGGAATTAAAAAATGACCTCTTTCATTGAATTTAATGATTTATCTCATATATATTTGCAAGTGTTCCACTAATATCTTAAGAAGTGTAGGGATGGCAATGAAGCCCCTCATATCCGCCTCTTCTTTTACCTTCCCAAGCCGTCTAATTTAATGCGGGTGTGGAGGTGGGTAATTTCCATTAGAAATACTATATATACTCATTTCCTACTCATTTATTTATTGAGAATGAAAAAAAAAAAAAAAAAAACTGAGACCAAATTCCATTAAAGTTTTCATAAAATTTATCAATATATTCATAAATATAACTGAAAATAAAAATGAAATCATAAAAACAAGTCAAAATTCCAAGAATCCACGAAGTAAATATCAATGGGTAAAAGTGTCATCCTAAAAAATGAGAAATAAGATGCAGACCTTATCCTTCTTATGAGTACTGTACCGTTGCAAGACAAATTCTGTTGCAATGACCAAAGCTCTTATTTGAAATTCAGGCATGATGTTCTGGTGCTTCAACTTTATGCAATGACTAAATTCAAATCTGACCGGAAGACAAACATCATCTTTAGGAGGTTGCGTGAGTGCAGCCATTGAATTGGACACCATCTCCAGTGACGTGCATCCCCATGCATCAACTTGTCTTATAGTCAATGGAAGCTCTGGCATAGATTGAAGGAACTTGCAATCTCTTATGGACAACCAAGACAACTTAGAAAATTTGATGCTTTCGGGTATTCTCCTAATATTTGTTCTAGAGAGATTTACAAACCACAATAAGGGTAAATAGGAGAACAAATTATCAGGGTTCTGGGATACAGTGGTGTCGCTAAGAACTAAGTTTATCAAGGGCATGCCATTTGACAAGGGATCAGGCAAATTTTCAAGTTTCGAACAATTAGAGAGATTCAGCCGTGAAAGATCCCAATTGTGGACAGTATCTGGGATAAACTCGAGATTTTTGCAATTACGAAGGTTAAAAGTTTCAATCCAAACTAGATTTGCAATTGATGCTGGTAACTTTCTAATTCCTGAATCCTCTAAAATAAGATCGCTTAGATTTGGCATTGGCTCCAAAATTTCTGGAAAGTACTCTAATTTTGAGCAACCTTCAAGGTCAAGTGCTTCGAGAGATTTTAACTTACAGATGCTAGTTGGAAGACTTGTGAGCTTGTTGCAAAAACATAAATAAAGATCGACAACCTTAGAGAGACACTCAATTGATGGGGGTACTTGTTCTATTGCTGTCCTTTCCATATTCAAATATATTATATTGCTTGGAAGTTCTGGAAACTTGTGAAACTTTGAGCAACGAGATAAATGAAGAGATTGCAGCGACTCTAGCTTTCCAATGCTCGTCGGAAGATGCTCAAGAATTCTACAGTAACTGAGATCTATTGTCTCCAAATTTAATGCCAAAGAGAGATCTGGAATTTCAACCAGGTTCTCAGATCCTTGAAGATTCAAAGTTTTTAAGCTTCCCAAATTCTACAACCATAAGAGAAATGGAAAAGAGTTACTTTTATTGCATGAAAATTTACATAAGATATGTAAAATACGGCGACTAAATCTTACCTGAATGCCATCCCATAATTTCTCTAGCTTACTGCCTTCCAAGCATAGCTCGACAAGTTTTTCTGGTATAAAGTTTTGAGGCAAAGATCTCAAAGGGTAATTCTCCCAACAAAGATATCTAAGCTCGTAAGGAAGATACTGAAGACCTTGAGGAAGGTTTAACTTTTTGGTACAATCCTGATAATATTGATTACGAAATAACAGAAATTTTAAATTGAACATGTCTTTGAAGACTAGAGGATCCAAGTCTATGTCGCTTCCAAGTTCGTGAAAATTCAGGGAAATCGCTTGGACTGCTCCTGTCCCCTAACAATCAAGAAGAAAACAGAGATCATGAACATATAAATAAATGAAATACAAAAACTTGTAATTAGTAAACTTGAAATATGGTAAAGAGATGTGCTAGCAATAGCTAGAAACACTTATTACACATGCATTGTGCATATTTATAAGAATATTTAGTTATTGTAGCTGGGTGGCACTTACAGTTTTATATCTCAAGACACGGTAGATATCTTTAGCCGACCACAATCTACTGCGATTTCCAGGCTCCTTAGATTCTTCGCGAACAATTTGGTGGCCCATTTCTTGCAGCAAATCATGCATATAAAACCTATTTCCATCGAGAGTTATGAGAGCCTTATCAACGAGAATTTCAATTCCTGCTTCCACATGAAGATCACAAGCATGTAGTATTCTTTCAACAAATTCTCTATCCCTGCCTTTGAAGAAGCTTGCAATATCAAGAAAAATCTCCTTCTCATTAGGTTCTAGACAATCATAACTAATCCTCAATACATTATGAATATGTGGATTTAGACTTTCTTTCAATTTACCCAAGGCACTTTCCCACACTTTTGTGCTCTTAGAACAAAGGTGACCACCCAAGACTTTAAGAGCCAATGGAAGACCTTGACAATATTCGACCACCTTTCTTGACAGCAATGCATAATCCTCCGGGAGAGAGCTTCCACGAAAAGCTTTCAAGCAGAATAGTTCAAGTGATTCCTCGAAATCTAAGCTCTCAACCTTGTATCTTCCATGAGCAGCAATATTTTCAAGCACTTGAGCATCTCTGGTCGTTATCACGATTTTACTGCCAGGACCAAACAGATCACCTTCTCCAATTAAATATTCTAACTGTTGTGCATTATCCACATCGTCAAGAACAACTAGACACTTCGTATTCAGAAGTCTATTCTTCGCGAACTCATTGACTATTACTGAACTTTCTTCCCCCAATAATCCCGAAAACAGTGCTTTTTTAAAACTACTCAATCTGCTTCCTGCTTCCTTAGTGTTTTCAAGAAAGAAGCAACCTTCGAATTGAGATGCAAATCGATTGAATAAGACATGAGCCAAGGTTGTCTTGCCAATGCCGCCAAGGCCCCAAATGCCCACAATACGAACTTCTTGTGAGCCGATGTTCAACAATGATTCAATTTTCTCAATTTGTCTGTCAATTCCAACCAAGCCCTTGTGATTATCCCACGATGATAAGCGATTTAACTTCCCCACAATATCTTTGACAATTGCCTCGACTAATTTAGAATCAGACCTGCCCTCATGAAGAATATAATTGCAGAAGTCAACAATAAGCAACCAAAGAGAGTTATGGCAAATACGTTCGCTTTCAACACCCTTATCATCAATTTATTTATTTTTGTTTCTATTCTGTTTCTTGCCAAGCCATTTTGAATGAACACTAGTTCTATGGGCACACCTCTCTTGACTCTCCACACCACCTTCTAAACACACATCCCTCTTAAGTTGAAAAAGATTAAATTTACTTATTATACACCCATATATATTCCTAAATTATCCCTAACTATTTCCATAAAATGAATAGCCTCCACCATTTTAAATTTCTTTTCACACACACCTTTTCTCTTATTATTTCAAAAGTATACTTGCATCAGATGAAAAACTTGATATATTGTAATGGAAACTTACTCCAAAGTACATTTTTATTAGTTTTTAAATTTATTTCTCCACGTTATTTGTAGGTTAAATTTAAATTTTTTCAAAAAAAAAAAAAGTTTTTTTAATAGAGAAAAAGGCAAACAACAAAAGAAATTCATATAACAAAAAATATATATAATACAAAAAAAAAAAAAAGCCAATGTAAGGCATCAACAATTCAATTGAAAAAAAAAGTCAAAACAATAGAATAAGAAGTAATTAAAATATAAGCGAATTACCATTTTTTATTTTATTTTTGGGTGAATATATAGTACACCAACAAGAATATTAACGCAACATTCAAGGGGAAAAAAGCCAACAAATTAAATAGATAGTAAGGGATAACACAAGCGAAAAAACATAATTAAAAAACTATTATAGAGAATGTTAACATACGCAATGTAATTTTTCATAATACTCAGTGAAGAGTAAAAATTAGGGTGAAATTTAGGAATTTGTTATAGGTTTCAAAGTAATAATGTTTATAAGTTGTTTATTTAGAGATTTGATATGTAGGTGTATGTAGAAATAAAAATGAAGTGTAACTGATTTTTTTTTTTTTTTTGTATGATAGAATTTTATATATTTAGATAATTAAGTCTATAATAGGTGTCCTTTCATGTCATTTTGTTTGAAGATTTTTTTTTTAAATTAAAGGAGTTGATTAATTAGGGGGATGTAGAGAGTAAGAGGAGTGTGCCAATTAGAATCATCCTTGAATAATTACATGCGAACAAGTTCTGAAATTTAAAATAATTTGAACACGTGTCTAATACTAAATGTCATATATTTCCTTTAGTAAACTATTTTCAAATAAAAATTGATTGTTTATCCATTTTTGTAATAAAGTTTTATCATAAGTGAAGTTTTTCCTCTAAATTTCTCTGATTTAAAGAAATTATCTACTAGTTCCCCTAATATTTTGATGCTTGATAATGTTAGCTAAGAGTGAAAAAATAATAATAATAATAATTGAACAATATTTCGTAAGAGGAAAGGAAAATAAGAAGGAAAAAAAGAAAAATATCAAGATGAGGAACGCATGTGATTATCTCATAATTGGAAAAGAAGAAATAAGATATTGTAGGCTAAAATAAATTCTACCTACCTAAATTTCAATTTTCTGACAAATTGATATCCATCTCTCTCAAAATAATCATTAGACAACGCATGCAAATACTTTTTCTATCCAAAAAAAAAGTGATCAATGGTGTTTCAAGCTAGTGGGCAATTTTTGCGTCGTGGTTCTAATTGCTAAGACGTATAAATATATTCTAACTAGGAATTTATAAGTTAATTAGAAATTACTTGTTCACTGATGACTCCCATCCAGATAAATTGCTCACTGCTGTCAAAGTCTTCCTCCATTGTTGCACCTTGTCCATGTGAAAACGCTGCTCAAGAGCAGTAAATGCAGCTGCATAACTCTCTTGTTGTTTTCGAACATATGATGGATCAACGTGGTAAAAAATCGGCACCACAATCTGTTTATCTGTCTCCTTACATTGAAGAATATGATGGAGTTCTTCCAAACACCAAGAGGATGTAGCATAGTCTTCCGATAGAATGACCACTGAGATTTTTGATTCTTCAATCGCTTTCATAAGTGCAGGTGAGATTTCATCTCCTTTTTCAAGGGTCTCCTCATCTAAGTAAGCTTTGATTTTCTTTTGAGAAAAAGCTTTGTAAAGATGGTCAGTAAAAATGTTACGAGTATCCTTACCTCGAAAACTGATAAAAACATCGTACAGTTTTTTCCGAGCAAGATTATAAGGAGAGTAAGCGGCTGCCATAAATCAAAATGTACTGTCCCCTACAAGATCAAACTGAGAGAGGGAGGCGATCTAGATCAGATTTAAGAAAGGACAGCAAAAGAAACAGGAAATAGAAGGAGAAAATAAGAGAAAAAGATGAGCAAGAAAACAAAGACTAAAAAAGTCTATCCGATGTAAAGTGGGAGGAAAAAAAAAAAACAAAAGTGGAAAAAGCATTAATGAGTTAGAAGAGGAGGACAAAAAAGCATTGATATCAACCGCAATTTGCAGCGCTAGGAATTTTTTTTTTATAAAAGAGAAAGCCAAGGCTAATTCGGTCATTTTATTAATTTTAAGTGTGAGTTATTATTATTATTTTTTAATTTTCGGATAGGTACTATACAAAAATTATATTTTTGAGATTATTATTTCACATTCCGGTGCAGAGACCTTTTGTGTCATAAACCACCCCCCCCCCCCCCCCAACAAAACCACATATTACCCAAATATAATGACGGAATTAGCCTTGTGTGCATATTACCCAAATATAATGACGGAATTAGCCTTGTGTGTGTGTGGACGGCTCTGAATAGTAAAGAAGATGAAGCCATGATAGGAAGGAGGAAGGGAGGGAGAGAGAGAACTTTAATAGAGCAGTACATGAGTTGTTAGTTTATCTTTTTATTTATTTTTATTTATTTATTTTTTACATTTGCCCTCATGGAGGCAATCATATGTGTAACTATTAAGAGTAATTATATTTATACACCTATTAAATTCATAAATGATCACACCTATAATTAATAGTTTTTAATAAAAATTTAAACTCTATACTTTAATAGACAATATTTTCATGATATCTTATTAACCACTCATCCATTACTGTAATTGTAGATTTGATTTAATTTATAAATATATAATAAATCTTATTTTTCTCGTTTTTTTCCCCTTAAAAAAAGTTATTCTATCAAAAAAAGCATGCTTATTTATTTCACTAAATAATATTTTCATTAAATAAGGTAAAAGTCTCAATAACATAAAAACTCAAGATTCACCAATAATATTTTTAAGACTCTGCTCATCTGAGGAAGCTCTGATTTTCGAACAAAGAAAAGCATCATAAAGATCACAAGTAAAAACGTTACGAGTGTACTTACCTTTAAAATTGATAAAAAAAAAATCGTATATATTCTTTCGAGCAGGAGTAGAAGAAAAGTAAGCGGCCGCCGTGTCGAAGCTGTACGTACTATACCCAACAAGACCAAATATTTCTAAGAGAGGTAGGCTGTATATCAGATTTAAGAAAAGGAAAGGAAAGCACCACTTGTCATGTAAACCTTGTTGCCCAGTTTGTTCTGTGAAACTTGCCTCCTGGCAAAAAAAAAAAAAAGAAAAAAGAGGAAATAGGATAGGAAATAGAAGGAGAAATTTAATACAAGAAAGATGAAAGCATTTAGATAGGAAAGGAAAGGAAAGGAAAGGAAAGGAAAATTGGTTGGAATTTTCTGAAGCGACCAGGTGACCCACAAGCTTGCATTGTTTCCACGAAGAAACGAAAAGCAAAGCTAAAAACAAAGCAATAAAACAAAGACTAAAAAAGTCTATCGTGTTCTGCGGCTTACGCCAGAGTTAGTCAAGTTATAGAAATTGAAGAAAAGGAAAATCCAAGCACACATTCTTCGTATCTCCAGCAGCATCCGATGTAACGTGGGAGGAAAAAGAAACCAAAAAAAAAAAAAAAAAAGTGGAAAAAGCATCACAATGTAAGAAAAGGGAACAAAAAACAATGATCTCAACCGCAATTTACCGTTTCATAAAAAATTAAAAAAAAAAACCATAATTTACCAAGTGTGGTGATCTAGTGGTATAGATTACTATAATGGATTTATGGTCAAATCACTACTACAAAATTCGGATTCCACGATGGAGCTTCCACGACAGTTTTTAAAAAACGGTCGTAGAAAGTTAGGCAAAAACACGGAGCGGAACACAATTTTCAAAAACTCTCGTGGAAGCCGAAGCTTCCACGATGGTCTCCAAAAACCGTCGTGGAAGGCCGTGCTTCCACGACGGTCTCCAAAGACAGTCGTGGAAGCATCGATGCTTCCACGACGGTCTTTGGAGACCGTCGTGGTAGTTCCCAAAAATTTAAAAAAAAATTTTGAAAAAAGACCCTACCACGACGGTTTTCCTAATAACCGTCGTGGTAGGTGTTAAGGCGGGATTTTTGCAAATTTTTGAATTAAATTCAATTTTTTGGAATATGTATTAAAACCCAAAAAATACCCAATTTCCCACCCCATTACATTTCGAGCATTTTTCACTTTTTCACTCTCTAATACATACTCTAACTCCATACCCAAAGCCGCTCAATTTCCTCCCTCCATTTCTCTCTCTCCGCTCCCTCCCTACTTAAAATCTCCAAAAACTCTTTCTATCTCACCGCTCCTCTTCACTCTATCTCACCTCTCAAATTTTTCTCTTAGCTCCATTCTCCGACGGCCTCCTCCACTACTCATGCGGCCTCCTCCATTCTCCGACGGGTCCACCAAGGAACTCACGTAGCTTTCTCTCTCTCTTTCGCCGTATTCCGCCCTTACCCATACTCAACAAGCCGGTAAGTTGTAGTGTATATTGCTTGGGTAATGTACGGATTTGGGAATTTTTCGTCCAAAATGTTGATTTTGTTGATTGTGGTTGTTGATTGTGAATTTTCCATCCAAAATGTTGATTTTGTAGGTTGTTGAGTTGGGAATATTCAGTCCGAAATGGCCAAAATCCGTCCCCTACATTTTCGGTGATTGTTCATTATGGTTGTATTTTAGATTGAATTAAATTGGTTGGGTAAGGTACGGATTTGGGAATTTTAGATTGAATTAAATTGGTTGGGTAAGGTACGGATTTGCGAATTCGTTTCATTTCTTCAAAAACATTTAAACCACAAAATCAACACTTTTTTCTGGTAATTTTCCAGAAAAAAGTGTTAATTTTGTGGTTTAAATGTTTTTGACGAAATGAAACGAATTCGTAAAATTTTTTTTTTTCGTTGTTACCTACCACGACGGTTTTTTGGAAAAACCGTCGTGGTAGGTTTAGATACCACGACGGTTTTTGCGTAAAATCGTCGTGGTATGTCCTTAAATGTCCATATTTAGGTCCTATTTTTGTCCATTCCACGACGGTTAAAAAACCGTCGTGAAATCTGAAAAGATTTCACGACCCTCGATTCCACGACGGTTAAAAAACCGTCGTGAAAATGTTACCATGACGGTTAAAAACCGTCGTGGTATCTACATTCTGTAGTAGTGAATATTTAGGTGGTCTTTTTGGGAGTCTTAAATGAGAATGCTTGTTTTTTATCCGCCTAATACTTGATGGAGACTGCTTGGGACCACGTCTCTAAGTATGGTTATCGTTAATGTAATATTCAGTGAAGCTGAGGTAACTCTGTTCTCATCAAGAAATATGATTGCCTATAGAGCCTTTAATGACTATTCCTATCAATATCTAAAAAGCCCTTTTGATAATGTTCCGTGAGGTATATATGTTAATGCAATTAGTTCCAAGACTTTTTTTTTTTTTTTTTTTTTGTGTGTATGTTAAAATCAGATTTAAGAAAAAGAGAAGCAAAGGAAATGGGAGAAAGAAGGAGAAAAGAAAAGAAAAAGATGAGCAAGAAAACAAAGACTAAAAAAATCTTGTCGTGTTATGCTAGAGTCAGTCAACAACAATTATTTAATCACCCGATAAAGGAAAGCAATCAGACAAAGTTTATTAAGAAATTGAAGAAAAGGAAAGTTCAGGCGCACCTTCTTCGAATCTCAAGAGCATTCCCATGTAAAGTGAGAGGAAAACAACAAAAGTGGAGAACATCAATGAATAAGAAAAGGAGACAAAACAAACGATGCAAACCGCAATACGAACGGCACTTGAAAAAATACCTTCCTGACATACACCCGCTATCACCTTTTTTTCTGTTTTTTTTTTTTTTTTCAAGAGAGAGCTGACTAAGGCTAATTCTGTCATTTACCTGTTTTTAAAAACGACTAAAATTACTTTTTTAATTATAGTATAGAAACTGTACAAAAACTATAGTTTTGAGATAAGTCATTTTATATTACGGTGCAAAGCGCTTCTATCTTTGTTATACCCCACGTCATCAAAAAATGAAATGACAAATTAGTCTTGTGTGTGCGGACGGCTCAAAAGATGAAGCCTTGATAGGTGAGAGGAAGGGAGGGAGGGAGGGAGAATTTCATCAAAATTAAAATTTATTTTTAGACAAATATCATTTTTTTTTCTCCCCTAAACTTTAGTTTGAAACTTTATTTTTTAAACTTTCAAAGTTAGTAGAAATACTCCTTAAATTATTAAATATTATCACGTTTGCTAATTTTTATTAGTTAAATGGATGGAATATGCTTCTTCCAAACTTGGTTGTGAGTACTATAAGGGCCTTCAACATGCATGCATCTGAATTCTTTCTTTCCTTTTAAAATTTGTAAATTCATTACCGACAAAAGAGTCACCACCTGCTTGTTCTCCACTATTGGTTTGAGAAGATAAGAACATAGATAAAATGCGACGTCTTTTGTCACACTGTATTCGAAACTATTAGCATATTCATCAAACCAAGCTTTGTTGAATCTTCTTGATTGTTTCCCAAATCGATCGAGTCAATTGAAATTTATGGTATCGAGGTTGACAAGGACCATTTTGCGCAAACTAGTATCGACGAACCTCATCACTGATATTGGGATTATACTCTAAAATTGGAATTCGCAACCCAGGATCAGTTGGTAATTCGGTAGGAATATTGAAGTCCATCTTACTTGATTTAGTTATTCACCATTTTTCCCATAGAAATCTGACAGTCTTTAGACTTACTTTTAAGATACCTTTCGAGGACCATAGATGTTCAATAAATTGTCGACAAAATATTAGAATGGACTAATTTTATTATAATGAATGAAACATTTACTTTTAGTGAGTGTAATGTATTAAATTAATTAAAACCTTTTTCTCCTCAAATAAATCAAACTGTATTCTCTAAAACATAATCGAAATAACAATTAAACAATTCAATTTCAACCATTTAAAAATTTAATTATGTATAACTATATTTTAACCAAATGAAAGAATTACAAAAAACAAAAAAAACAAAACAAAAAAACAAAACAAAAGAGTTAAAAAAACACAAGTTAAAAGAAATTCACCCTCAAAGTTTTTTTTTTTTTTTTATTGTAACTACCCTGCGCCCATTCTATATTAATTAACTAATCTATTATTAATTTTTTATATCAGTTAAGGATTGAACCTTGAATTTATGGCTCTCAAAACCCCAAACTTCCCTTTTCCTCACCAATTAGGCTAGCCTTAGTGGCTTGATTTGGTTGTACCTGTTGCTTGTAATGTCGATATTATTGAAGTCTTCCCTTAGCTTCTAAAAGCAGAGTTGTTGCCGTTGACAATAAATAATAATAATTATTATTATTATTTATAATTTATAATTTTTTTTCTTTTCGATTGTATGATCGTGATGGTGGGTAGTGTAAGTAAAGAGAAATTACAGAGAAAGTGAGGGGGTTGCCGCAGGAAGGGGGCTAAATTTGGATATATTTTCTTTCTTTTTCCCTTTATTTATTTCTAAATTAATGAGGTCTTGGACTACTTAAACATAACGGACGTTACAACTTTTATTGGGCTAGTATGTCATTGGTGCCGGAATAAAATGTGTTTAATAACTTCTATTTTTATTTTAATGATATATAGGCTGGGGGGACTATTGTATATATGATTATAAAATCTTACCTATTTATATATGGTTTTCAAAATAAAACAAAAAAATATCTGTAAAGTACTCTAATTTTGAGCAATCTTGGAGTTGAAGTTTTTGGAGAGATCTTAACTTAAATATTCTTTTTGAAAGACTCTTGAGGTTTTCGTAAGAACTTAAATTAAGATTAAACACACGCATATATGTGTATGTATAAGTATTTGGTCCTTTTTTAGTTCAAATATTTAGATTCTGATTTTCTAAGTTCAAACATACAAGACCTTGAAAACGCTTACAATACATGTGTGCGCCGCCCTTATAATGGACGAATTATTTGAAATGGTTTTGTGCTTTTTATATATATATTTTTTTCCACATAGATAGTTATCGAATTCTTCTTAACGAGTATTATATTTCAATACATGACATGTATCTTTGACCAACCACAATCTGCTGCGATTTCCAGGCTCCTTGGATTCTTCGCGAATGATTTGACGGCCCATTTTTGTAGCAAAGCATGCATAAAAACCCTGTTTTCTTTGAGAGATATGAGAGCCTTATCAACGAGAATTGAAGATCACAAGCATGTAATCTTTTTTCTACAGATTTTCTATCCCCCACGTTTGAAGAAGCAGGCAACATCAAGAAAAATCTCCTCCTCGTTAAGTTCTAGTCCATCATATCATCATGGATTTGTGCCATTGCACTTTTCTTTTAGGTAACTGCCTAAGCAAACAGAAATTCAAGCATACATCTAATAGAGAAAAGAGATTTAGGCCAGAAAAACGGGTTCTATCTCCTTTAATGGATTATTTTACATTTTTATACCCTGAAATTTGCTTTTATTTAGAAAGTATACCCAGCATTTTGAATTTTAATATTTTTATACCACCATATTACACTTAATATACAAATCTATACCTTCTTGGTCAACACATAACTTTGACCTAAAAATACCCAAAATACTCTTAAAAAGAAAATAATAATTTGGACTATTTTATCTTTTTAATTTATACTATGTAATTTGTTTTTATTCAAAAGGTATACCCTGTATTCAAAGTCATGCATTTTATTTCTTTATACTACAATTAATATATAAAGTAATTCATTTCTCGATCAACACTTTATTTTGACATAAAAATACCCAATTAACCTTAAAAGAAAAATTATAAAAATGCAAAACCTTTAATTTTCTCAACATAGAATTCAGACTCACCCTCATAATTATCAAGCCCTTTTCCACCCCTCTACCACGCACCCCTTTTCGACCTGCATTAGCCCTTTATTTACTTTTAATTTAACAAGAATTTTTTTAGATATATATTTTTTTATTTCATGGGTATCTAACTATTAAAATTAAGTGTTACTGAGAAATGAATAGATTTTTGTTCCATATATAATCTAATAATATAAAAATATAAAAGTTTAAAAAATAAGGTATACTTTTTGACAAAAAACAAAATGTAGGGTATAAAAATATAAATAAAGTTTTAGTTTTTCTTTTTAGGGGTAGTTTTAGCATTTTAATGTCAAAATTAAGTGTTAACTGATATAGGGTATAAATTTGTTCAATAAGCGTAATCTGATGATATGAAAATGTGAAAGTCCAAAATATATGGTGTAATTTAATTCTAAATAAAAATAAAATACAAGGTACAAAAATGTGAATAAGCTTCCTTTTATTTATCAACGAGCTCTCAACCAGTTACAAAGCAATTATCAGAAAGAGAAATACAATATCGACCAAGGAAAAAAGGAACGAAAAGGATAAGGAGAGAATTCGAGGTTCTCTCAACCTCCACACAACCACCAGAATCTTCTACACACCAAAAGCCTTGCATGCCATTTTCTACCGCCTACTTAATATGAACGATGTAATAGAGCATTGGTGATGTTAAACATCACTCATTAATAGAGATGGATCCTACAACATAGAGCCGATCAAAAAGACTCATCTCTCTATTAGTGTGATGTTAAACATCACTGATGCTCAAAAGTGATTTTCAATTAATACCACCCCCACTATCACCCTTTTCACCCGATCCAACCATCTCACTTGATTCTGTGAGCTCATCATCCGTCTTGGCATTGTTGGAGTCATCAAATCCAACACCCTCTACTCCTGCTTCCAGTTGCTGAATACCCTTTTTTCCCTTTCTGAATGGATGCCAGACTCGGCTTCCAACACCTTCACATGCTTTTTTGATCTTAGAACCAAGGTGAGTACCCAAATCTTTAACAGCCGATGGAAGAACTCGACTACATTCGACCACCTTTCCTGGCAGCAATGCATAATCATCCAAAGAAGCGCTTCCTTGAGAATCTTTTGAGCAAACAAATTTACACACTTGTTCAAAATTTGAGCTCTCAATACCATGAGCAGCAATACTATTGAGCACTTGAGCATCTGTTCTGGTTGTTAAAACGTTTTCACTGCCTTCATCTGCATCGTTAATAACAACATGAGACTTTGTACGTAGAAGCCTATTCTTCGCAAATTCTAGGGTCGAACTTTCTTTCCCCAATATTCCAGAAAAAGGTGCTTTCTGTAGATACCTCAGTCCGCTTCTTTTTATTTCTTCCTTGGTGTTTTCAAGAAAGAAGCAACCAGCTTCGAATTGAGACGCGAATCGGTGGAATAAGTCACGATCCAGGATTATCTTACCGTCTACACCAACAATGCCCCAATTAATGCCTACAATACGAACTTCTAGTGAGCTAATGTTCAACAATGATTCAACTTTCCCAAGTTGTCTGCCAATTCCAACCAAGCCCTTGAAATCGTAGAATGATGATAAGCAATTTAACTTCCCAACAACATCTTGCACAACTGCCTCGACTAATGTAGAATCAGACCTGCCCTCAAGAAGAACATAAGCAGAAGTTAGCAATAAGCAATCAAAGAGAGTTATGGCAAATACGTTATGTCATTATTTATTTATCTGTTTTAAAGAAACTACCTACCTATTTTAAAGAAATTTATCTGTAAACTACCTACTGTTTTGAATTTATATGTTCTAAAGAAACTAGTTTCCCTAATATTTTTGGCGCTTAATAATCCTAACAATACTAAAAGAGCAGGTTGTGAAATGTCCTGCTTATTCTAGGTCATCCAAAACAATACTCATAAGTTTAATTAAATATTCTATTATATGTACTATATCATGTTTAATTATTGTAACCTCTCACTAAAAGGAGTATGAAAAGTTTAATCATTCACAATCTATTCATTTTTAGGTTGCAACTTTTAAAGGCAACTCTATTTTAATGAAAGATTTTAATTATTTATAATTTATTTATCTTTCGGTTGTAACTGTTCAAGTCAAATTAAATGCTTTGATATATGTATTGTATCATATTTTATTATTGCAACTTGTTACTAAATTATTTATAATATATTTATCTTTTGGTTGTAACTATTTAAAACAACTTTATTTTATAAAAAGTTTTAATCATTGATAATTTATTGATCTTTCAGTTACAACTATTCAAAGCAACTCTAATTTAAGAAACGTGTTAATCATTCACAATCTATTTATTTTTTAGTTGTAACTGTTTAAGGTAACTCTTTAATAATTATAGTAAATAACACTTATAAGTGTGTTTGTATGTTATTCAGTTTTCAATCATTAAAAACAATTGTGAGAGAATCATATTTTTGCTTGTGAAATTTGTATGTTTGTAAGTAATTAAGCTTTTCCATGCAATCCCTCACTCAAAAAATCGGTACGCATCAATCTTTCACTATCTCCCTATATATATAATTATTTGTTTCTCTCTCCAAGGAAAAAAATACACCGACACAAACATTTTTATGGATAGAATTCTTTCACGCACACAAGCACGAGAAAAATGTCAAAACATGCGTGTGTCGAGAATTAGAGAAAATTAATGTTTTCTTACTAAAAATATTGTGGTTATTATTTCACTCTTCTACGACTAGATGTTGAGATATTTAGAACCGCTATTTTTTGGAAAACTTTCTACAAAAAAAATTTAATTATTAGTTTTCTTAACTTTAGATCCGTACACATATACTAAACTAAAGATATTTGATAGTTTTTATCAATCTATATTAATTACAAAATCTACTATATTAATTACTATAATATGTATATATAACACGTGCGCACGTGTACAAACTAGTGTTAGCCAAAGAGTGGCGAAAAAAAAAAAATCGGTTATGTTTGGAAAGAGGAAAGGAAAACGGAAAGGAAGGAAAAATACCATGGTGAGGAAAGCATAAGATTAACTAATAATGGGGAAAAATAAAATATGGTTATTCTCATTTATGTCCTTAAATTTTAGGATTACTTCCATTTTGTCTCTTAAATTTTGTAAACACTCGTTTTACCCTTTGAATGTTAAATTGAACCCCACTTAACACATTCCATTAGAATTTCAGTTAAAAAAAAAACCAAAAAAAGTTAATTAAATGCAGTTTTGTGGTCTTTTTTCCATTTATTTTTAATAGAAATTCTAACAGAATTAGTTAGTAATACTAATTCTCATATTTTTCCCATTGGTTTTTTACTGAAATTCTTATATAAGGGGTTAAAGCAAAGTTAAAGGATAAAGTGAGTTTTTAAAGTTCAATAGATAAAGTAAAACTGACCATAAAATTCAGGGATATATCATAGATGAAAATCATCAAATAAAATAGGATATTTTTTACGAAAATAAATTCGACATACAGCACCAAACATTGTTATAGTGATTTGGCACTACTATAACTTACTTTTAATTTTCTAACAGACTGATGTCCCTACTCTCTCGAATAACATGGAAATAAGTTTTTCTAACAACCAAAAATAAAATAAAAAGTAAAATAAAAGAGAGAGAGAGAGAGAGAGAGAAGTGTTGAGTGTTTCAAGCTAGTAAGCAATTTTTGCGTAGTAATTCTCGGAATAAATATATAAATATATATATGATGAACTTCTTAATTAATTAGGAATTTTACCGAATCACTAAGGAATGCCATCCAGATAAATTGCTGACTGTTGTCAAGGCATTCCTCCATTGTTTCACCTTGTCTCTTTTATAGCGAAACCGTTGCTCAAGAGCAGTTAATGCAGTTGCATAACTCGCTTGTTGTCTTCGAACATGTGATGGATCAACATGATAAAAAATTGGCACCACAATCTGCTCATCTATCTCCTTGCATTGAAGAATATGACAGAGTTCTTCCAAACACCAAGAGGATGAAGCATAGTTTTTCGATAAAACTACTACAGATATTTTTGATTCTTGAATCGCTTTCATAATTGTAGGTGAGATTTCATCTCCTTTTTTAAGATTCTCCTCATCTAAGAAAACTTTAATTTTCTTATCAGACAAGGCTTTGTAAAGATGGCAAGTAAATACATTACGTGTATCCTCACCTCGAAAACTGATAAAAACATCATATAACTTTTTCCGATGAGTAGAAGAAGAGTGAGAGGTTGACATATCAAGATTTTCCGTACCCAAAGAGGTCAAACTGAGAGAGGGAGGCGATCTACATCAGATTTAAGAAAAGAAAAGCAAAGGAATTAGGAAATAGGAAATAGAAGAAGGAAAAAAAGAAAAGAAAAGAAAAGAAAAAGATGAGCAAGAAGACGAAGACTAAAAGCAAATAAAATAAATAGGCGATCCATCCAATGTAAAGTGGGAGGAAAGAAACAAAAGTGGAAAAAGCATCAATGAGTAAGAAAAGGGGGACAAAAAGGCATTTTTTTTTTCAAAAAAGAGAAAGCAAAGGCTAATTTGGGCATTTAGTTGATTTTTTTTTTTTTAACTTAAGAATGGAGAGATTCAAACTCTAAACCTTATAAAATAGTAATATGTGATATTTTTCGCTAGTTATGCCTGCAATCACATCATTTACTTGATTTCAAGTATGAGTATTTTTTTTTTAATTAAAAAAATTCAGGATATAGACCATTTGTGTCATATATCCCTTTTCACACAAAAAAAAAAAAAAAAGGAAAAAGGACCATAAAATGATGGAATTAACCTTGTGTGTATGTGGACGGCTCTGAATAATAGTAAAGAAGATGAAGCCATGATAGGAAGGTGAGGAAGGGAGGGAGAGAGAGAACTTTGATCGTGCAGTATTTAATTGTGAAAATAAGTTGTACATGAGTTGTTCATTTATCCTTTGGCAAAAAACAATAAACAATAAAAAAACAAAACAAAAAAACAATGACAATAACAAAAAACAAAAAACAAAAAGATTTGTTAATTTATCTTTTCTTCCACCTTAAGTTATTAATTAGACGATGAGCCCACATAAATTTTATATTCTAATATTGCCCCTAACATGTATCCAATCATTTGTGTAATTGTTGTGTAATTGTTAAGAGTAGTTATATTTAAATCCATTAAATTCATGAATGGTCATATTTAGTTAATACTTTCTTAATAAAATATTTAAAATCTATCTTTTTATAGATACAATTTTCATAATATCTTATTAACCCTCTTCTACTCCACTGTAATTGTAGATTTGACTTAATTTATAAGTATAAAATGTATCATACTTTTCTTTTCTTTTTTTTTTTCCTTAAAAAAAAAGTACTCTAACAAAAAAGCATGCATATTTCTTTCTTGTTATTTTACTAACTAATGTTTTCATCAAATAAGATAAAAGTCTCAATAACATAAAAACTCAAAATTCTCCAATATCTTTTTAAGACTCCGCTCCTCTAAGTAAGCCTTGATTCTCATCTTACGAAGAAAAGCGTCATAAAGATGTTAAGTAAGAATAATACAAGTATCATCGCCTCTAAATCTTATTTAAAAAAAAAAATCGTATGTCTTCTTCCGAGCAGGAGTAGAAGAAGAGTACGCGGCCGCCGTGCTGGGGCTGTACTATCCCAACAAGATCCAATATTACTAAGAGAGGGAGCTATAGATCAGAATTTATAAGAAAAGCAAAGGAAAGCACCAGTTGTCATGTATATATATAGGTCGAATAAGCTTGTTGCCCAGTTTTGTTCTGTGAAATTATTTGCCTTCGGGAAAGGAGGAAAGAGGATTGAAATTAGAAGGAGAAATTTAATACAAGTAAGGATGAAAATATCGATTTTCGACGTAAAATCAAGGTTTGGATTTATAGATATATTGATAGATAATGTCAATATGGATGTTGATAAAGATGAAAAAAAAAAAAAGTAGCTGTAAAAATTAGAAATTTCAAGTGAAATTACAAGAAATGAAAAAAGACCTAAACAATTCATAAATAGATCTATTTTCATAATAAAATTACGTATATAAGTAAATATATGCAAAACACAATGTACAAAAAAATTGGTTTATTATTAAAAATATATCTTAATAGAAGAACAGCTTCATTAAGTGCAAATTTTAGAAATATCATAATATTTTTCATAACAATAAAAACATATAAAATCCATATTGGAAATCATGAATACCTTAATAGAATAACAACTTCATTACGTACAAATTTTAGAATATCATAATATTTTCATAACAATAAAATGTAATAAATCCATATTTGAAATATTTTTTCTTTTTTCAAAGAACTTAGATTCCTCACAAACTAGCATTATAGTTTTATTCATAGCTAAAATGTACAAATTGCCAAAAACAAATAATTCACGTGAATAAAAATACGATTATATTGAACTTCAAGTATTGTTATTACAGACAATGCAAATCACAAATAGAGTGCTCCATGAATTTTTAATATACTAAAAATTCATTTTATTTCTGTTTTAAGTCATTTTCTTCGTTTTATGCAAACGGATATCAATATATATTTAAAAAGATATATCCATAGAAATATTCGTATATCAGCTAGATACTCCGCAAAATTACGAAGGAAGAAAATAGATATTTATATGTTACGGATACTATCCGTAAGTATCAGTATTTCATGGATACTTCAATAAAAAAATATCTTACTCTGCATATATGCATCAATGGTCCCATTTACAGATAATCGTGAAGAAATATCGATGAAGTTGTTGATATTTTCTCTTACCTATATTTAAAAGAGTGAATAGATATTTTGGTTGCCTCCAATGATTGTCACATGGCAGCCACATAGGCCCCACGTAAATACTTACATGGTGGCACAGTCAACGCCATGTGCCTTTTTTTTTTTTTTTTTTTTTTTTTTTGCTTTTTGCTTTCTCTTACCTACATTTAAAAGAGTAAATAGATGTTTTAGTCTTACCTCCAATGATTGACATGTGGCAACCATGTAAGCACCACGTAAATACTTACATAGTGGTACAATCAACGCCATCTGGTTTTTTTTTTTTTTTTTTTTTTGCCTTTTGCTTTCTCTTACCTATATTTAAAAGAGTAACACTACTAGAATTTATGGATACCACGACGGAAATTCAACGACGGTTTTTAAAAAAAACCGTCGTCGTAAATTCGGAAAAATACGGAGCCGGAAAGCAACAAAAAAACCGTCGTGGAAGGACGAGATTCCACGACGGTTTTAAATAACTGTCGTGGAAGCTCCTAGATTCCACGACGGTTAACAAAAACCGTCGTGGAAACTCGGAGCTTCCACGACGGTTCACAAAAACCGTCGTGGAATCTCGGCTTCCACGACGGTCTTTCGACCGTCGTGGTTGGTCCCCAATCGCGCGGGCGCGCGCCTGGGCCGCGCGGGCGCGCGCCTGGCTCTGGCAGGAGGGAGGCATAGCGTTCCACGACGGTCTTTTGACCTTCGTGGTTGGTCGCCAAGCGCGGCGGCGCGCGCTTGGGCCGCGCGCGCGCGTTGCGCGCGCCGTGGGCGCGCTTGGCTTGCTAGTGCGTGGGCCTTGGCCGCGCGGGCGCGCGCTTGGGCCACGCGGGCGCGCGCTTGGCTGCGCGGCGCGCGCTTGGGCTGCGCGGGCGCGCGCTTGGGCCGCGCGGGCGCGCGCCTGGCGCTTCTTTGACATCCTTCTTCGCAGACATCAAAAGACCGTCGTGGTAGGTCCTCCCGAGGACCTACCACGACGGTCT
>CM046370.1:12988931-13019215 GCA_025413025.1 Ficus hispida
CACCGTTCGAAGCGTTGTATGGGAGAAAGTGCAGATTGTCAATTAATTGGCAAGAAGTCGGCCAGAAGCAGCTACAAAAGACAGACTTCATCAGAAAGACCTCCGAGGATATCCAGAAAATCAAACGAAGGCTCGACATTGCTTTCAGTCGTCAGAAAAGTTATGCTGATAAGCGTTGCAGACCTTTGGAATTTCAAGCTGGGGACGCAGTCTTCATAAAGATTGCTCCAAGGAAGGGAGTAATGAGGTTCGGTAAGAAAGGAAAGTTGAGCCCGCGCTACACAGGACAGTTCGAGATCCTGGAAAGGGTTGGAAAGGTCGCGTACAGACTCGCTTTACCGCCAGAGCTATCAGCAGTGCACGACGTTTTCCACGTTTTAATGCTCAAAAAGTATATCTCGGACCCTTCCCACATACTTCATCAGGAGCCGGTAGAGGTTCAGACCGATATGACATACGAGGAGAAGCCTGCCAGAATCCTCGATAGGGAAGATAAGGTCCTGAGGAACCGAACGATTCCTATGGTCAAGGTTTTGTGGAAGAATCATGCGGTTGAAGAAGCGACATGGGAAGTCGAGAGCGACATGAGAAGAAACTACCCCGAATTGTTCTGATTTTCGAGGACGAAAATTTTTAAGGGGGGTAGATTGTAACACCCGAATTTCTTCGGCTCATATTTTATAGAAATTTCGTGTAAATATTTATCGTAATCGGTATTTCATGAGGAAGATCGTTTTAGAACTTAATTTGTTAAACGAGTTCTTAAGATTTATTAAGACTCAAAAACAAATTGCATGAACTCACAAAAGACCTTTTTGAGTGAAGGAGGTCGTGATTGCACATTTCAAGACAAGTCGACGTTGACCAATAAGTCAGTTAGACCAAAGCGGTCGAAAACGTCAAACAAGAATATTTTTTTTTAGATCGCAGTATGAGTGAAATTACTGCTAAAAACTCATTTCGTGATCAAGATGAGTTTGAATAAGGATTGAAATCACCTTAGAAAAATCAAGCATACTAAGTTAGAGTTCAGGGCGTTGGATTCGGAAATTTATGAGAAAAGATTTTCCGATCGAGTTTTTCACAGATCGAGAATTTTAATGCAATATAATTTTTCATACTGAGTATTTAAGCAACTCAGTATTAAAATTTATTGCAACACAATTTTTCAAAAAAGATTGAACCAAACAAGCCTTTAAGCTTAATTACATCACAATTAAGCTAAGTTAGGACTTAACCCTCCACACACATGGACCAATGAGCTTGTGACACCTCATCCATGAGTTGTCAACCACTCCCCCACTCCTTCCCCTTAGCAGCCGGCCACTCAAGCCCCTTTGGGCAATAGCTTGCAAAAATTGGAGGACTAAATAGCAAGATTTGAACCAAATTTACCTTGGAAAAGAAAGCCTAGGATTTTCCCTAGCTAGAGGCACTATTTCCAGGGATTTCAAACCCCAAAAATTCAGCAGCCCTTAACCCATTATCAGCCATATCAATTGGCAAGATTTGAACCAATTTTCCTTGGAAAAGAAAGCCTAGGATTTCCCTAGCTAGAGGCACTATGTCTAGGGATTTCAAACCCCAAAAATTCAGCAGCCCTTAACCCATTATCAGCCATACCAATTGGCATTTTCCTCCAAGAAAAATCCGAGAGAGAGAGAGAGAGAGAGAGAGAGAGAGAGAGAGAGAGAGAGCTAAGGAGATCAAGAGTGTTCAAGCCAAAAAAAAAAAAAAAGTTTGTGAAGAAACCCCTAAAAGGCCTTCGTTTTCTTATGAGATCAAAGGAGAAAGTTGTTCAAAAATTTTTCCCTCTCTTTCCCACCTTACCGAGTGTTTGGGAGCTGAGAAAATCCAAGAAAAAAATTTCGGGTTTTGGCTAGAAGCAAGGGTTGTATGAAGGTGTGAGCTAGATCCAAGAGAAACCACCCTTTTTGTGAGTTGCTACCTAAGGAGATTCAAGAAATCTTAAGGTAAGATTTTTTAGGCATTTTCTTCTCTTTTCTAAGGTTGGTTGGGGGAGGAAGTTAACAAAATTTTTGTGACCATTGTTGAAGTCCAAACCGTGCACATTGGAGGCTAATCTCAACTAGGATCAAGCTAGTGACACCCCGGATTTTTGAGGTAAAAATCCGAACTTCACCCTAGTTCTTGGTTCAAATTTTTGGTTCATTTTCTCAAGGGTTTTACCGTGTATTTCGAGCACAAAAATTTGTAAGAGCTTAAGCTCATAATTTTCGGTTTTGGCCCTAAATAGCTTAGGTTATATTTTTATGCTTGATTTAGGTTTTTGAGGTGATTATTTTGCATGTTTGGTTGAAGATATGCTCTATGATTTTGTGTGCTAGAGTTGCATGCTAGGGTTTCTATTTAAGGGTTTCATGTCTCTATTATGTTTATCAAATTTCTAGATGCATGTTCTAGGGATTGTATGATGTTATGGTTGAGTTTTGTTGTATGTATGTTTCTCTCTCAAAACCGTGGACCAAGGGGTCTCGGCCTTGAGTTGAATCCGAAAGCACGGGATTTAAAATTTTATGTGTATGAGGGACGTTAGAAGACGTGCATGTGTTATTAGGTCCCGCATTGGGCGGTCGAGCTAGAGCGACGCATAGGGACGTAAAATTTGGACTAACACCAAAACTGCTCCCGGGTCCAACACCCGGCAGCTCGGAAAAGTAGGACTTACAGGTCCTTAGAGGCCGAATGGGTAAAAACTTAAAACACAAAAGTTGTTCGTTAGGGTATTTCCTAGGGGGCAGCGTGGACAGATTTTAAAAATAAGGCTTCAATGGCCCTTGTTTTGAAGAAAACCGAGAACTGGTCAGGGTGACCAGGTTCCAACGATTCACATGTGTTCAAACAAAAACTGGTATCAACTGAACCAGAATCAGAAAATTTTCAAAACATGAAAGTTTTAGATCTTTTTGTTAGCTATAACTTTCATGAAGAAAGCGTTTCCAAATTCGTTTTATATTTTAAGTTATGAATTTTCAAACAAAATCCGTGCAGTGAGCAAAATCTCATGCACGGGATTTTCTAGACCAACGACTAGGAAAAACGTTTTTCTAACTTGCAAACATCATTTTCACACCCGAAAACCGTTCCAAAGGTGGTTTTCGATCTCCCAATGTTTTATAGAAATATTTTCAAGTGTTTTGTAATTTTCAAGACAAGTTGGGTGCTATTCACCAAACTTATTTAAATAAACAAGAAAATGATATCTTAAACAAGTTCAAGGTTTTCAAGATTAAAATAAATAAGATACTGCGTTAGTAGCCGGAAAATTATTTCAAGTTACTAGGGCCTTGCCCAAGCCCAGAGTTAACCATGCGGATTGAGGTTTAAGTTAAGATTATGATCCTCTACATGAACCCTTAATTAATATTTCCGTTGTGGGTTGCACCGTGTGACCCCTTCACATGTGTTAGAAGAGGGTCTTATAACCGAAAAATATATATGTTGGTTTAATCCGACATTAAACGATCTTAGAATAGAGACCTCACATGTAAACGTCCATGGGCAGGAGGTGATCTGCGAGCGTGCTCGGGAAAGGAAATTCGATCACGCGAACAACAAAGATAAAGTAAGTACAACGCCGCCTACAGCATAGGCTAGAGTTGTATGTTTACTTAACATGTTTACTTTACACTGTTTAAGTGTTAATTGATGATTTGCTCGATGGTTGCAATATGCTTATTGTATGATGAATGTTTCAAGTATTGTTATTATGCTTACATGAAAAAGTACGACTGTCCATCCATTGATAAAACATGAGATTAGGAGACATCATATAAGTATGCTCACTAATCTATCAAGTGAAAAGATGTCAAGAAAGACCTACAAACAGAACGTTTGAGAAAAGGCCACAAGAGCCAGTGTCGTGCCCCCTGATGACGATCGGGTCGAAAGCTTGGGTAATCTCCTTAAGCTGCGCGCCGGGTACATGCACATCAAGTTAACGGGCCCACAAGTAAAATCAACAAGATAAAGTGTGATACAAGAAAGCAAGCATAATTGGACATAAACGGTTCATGCATTTCACGACAGAATGTCATGTTTAAGATGAAGAAATCGATGATATGATGCCATGTTATGTTTTCATGTTTAAGATGATATGATACCATGTTACGTTTTCATGTTTAAGATGATATGATGCCATGTTTATGTTTTCATGTTTAAGATGTCATGAAAAAGGTTATGTATGTTTCATGTAATTGGTTCGCGGTATAGGAGTTGTACTTGCTGAGCTTTCGCTCATTGTTTGAAGTTTATGTTGTAGGTAAACAGCCTGTCTTGAATTGACTGCATGGTGGAGGGTAAAGTCGATGGCTGTGAAATGATGAACGGGTTGGGATTCACAACTCAAAAGGATTTAATTAATATATCTATTTTGAGAAAACAAACAGTTATTTTATCTGTGTATGAGTGTATGTAAATATTTTCTAAGTATACTGCTTCCGCTAACTAAAAAAAAAAAAAAAAAAATCCCCACTATTTTTATGATGAAAAATGGGATAAAACAAGTTTAAGTTCAAGTAAGTTAAGTAAGTCAAGTAGTGACGGCCTGTACAAGGCGGGTCGTCATATTTTCTATAAGCATGAGTTGCTTATTTTACTAGTAATGCAAAGTACCTTCTAATTTTGTTGTCACTCATTCTAAACTTTTAGTAATTTTTTTAAAAATGAATTTTCAATTCAAGTTGACTCATAATTACTGATATATATATATATATATATATATATATATTATAATTGCTTTTCTAATCATTTGCAGCTTAATGGATGAGGTGCTCTATGTTGGTGCTTAATTTGGATTTGTTGTCTAGAGCTTGAAGTTTATATATATGATATTCAACATGGCGAATACAATAGATAGAGCTTTCTTCTCTAATTAGGCTGCATAGTGGGCATGACTATAAGCTTTTGAAGGCTTGTTTCGCTTCATGGACAGAAGGTAATGTGGTTATAAGGGAGATGTAATTTGTGGCATTATTTATAGTTCTTGCGCCTTGTTGTGGGTGCTTATGTAATTTCTTGCTTTGACATTCTGGCCCGTGCTTGGTATTTTTGGATCTTTTATTTTCTGTAGACATCATGTAACTTTGTTCAAATTTTATGTATACTTTGGATTTTTATTAATGACTCAGTAGCTACTTACTGATTTATTAGTTGCAAAATGCTTTCATTCAATTTTTAAGAACAAAGTTGTAATTAGAACACCTCATTTTATTGGAATTTCTAACATGTTGGTAAAACTACAAAAAAAATATAAAAAATAAAAACAAAAAAAATTGATAATGCTAAATAACAGAATGTCGTTTTTTAAACTACATTGCACCAACTAAATGCTACAAGAATGGACAGAGCAGCGTTCAGTAAGTGCAACAAGAATAGCATAATAGCATTGAATAAATGCTGTAAGGATCAATTCCATAGCTCCACTAAAATGCTATAATAACCTGTGTTGATAGCACGGGCTGTCATAGCGATTGATTTAATGCTATGAAACACATATGATAGCAATTTGCACGCTGAAATGCTTTTTTTTTTTTTGTTGTAGTTGCTAAAAAGATTTGGTGTTGAATTACCGACAGTTGCATTGCATGTCTATTCTTCTATCCTTAGTTAGTTAGATAAATGATGTTTGAGAGTATGTTTGCCAAGAGTAAAAAAAAAAAAAAGTCACTCAAAATTATTATAATCATAGCTAAACGGTAATTTTACACTTAATTATTTCACTACAAGATGTATAGTTCGAATCCTCCACCTCTAAGTTAAAAACAAAAAATAACTAAAAAAAAAAGTCACTCAAAGTAGTTTGTGAATTCATAGGCATGCCCAGTCCAAGTAGAATTCTTTGATCTTCCACTAATGATTCCAACCAAAATCAATTTTTTGCTTACAGTAAGAAATTGCATTCTCTCATACGATATAATAGGATTTTGCAGTCATTTTAAAATTTCTATTTTTCTTAAGGTTAATATTGAGCACAGATCTGTTGTCCCTAGTGACTGTCTCAAATACTGTCCCCCTAATCGCAATCTACCGCATTACTTTACTCAACTTTAAGCACAATCAGTGAGAATCACAATCTTTATTTGTCCTTTGTGCTTTCTTAGTTCCTTCTTTTTCTTCTATGTTCTCAGTCTCCACAACCAGACCACCCATTTCCTTGAATCTACTCTATTGGAGATTCCTCTGGTTGTCCGTCCTTCAAGGCTATTCCATCACTTCTTTTTTACCTTGGACAGGTGAATTTTTATCTTTCTGTGATTTGAATTCTTCCCAGTGCCATGCTTCTTCTTCCTAATTTTTCATCCAAAAATACAAAAGGGGGTTGGTTTTCTGGGAAAATAAAATAAAATGCAGTGGTTTCTTACTCTCTCTGAAAAGGTGATAGTTTATGTGAATCGGATGGGTAGAAGTTAATTTCATATCTAAACCCAAATAAAAGCTTTCTCTCCAAAGATCGAAACAGAAATTGACGCAGCACCCATGGTTTCTAGCGACTTTCTTTTTTTGTTTTTGTTTTTATTTTTTATTTTTTGGTATTAGTTGTAGGAGGTTATTTAATGCTCAGTTATATATTATGCTAGCCGAGGGTAAAATAAAAAATAAAAAATAAGTAACTTAAGTATTATGTTTGCCAAGTATCTCCTTAATCTAAAGGCCTGCATATAAGTTCCTTGATCTTCCACTAATGATTCGAACCAAAATCTAATTTTTCGGGTACAATAAGAAAATGCATTTTCATATGATAGAAGAGGAATTTGCAGTTATTTTAATTTTGCATTTTCCATTAGATTAGTATCTTCCTTAAAGGGAACAAAAATGGTAAAATATAATTTATGATTACATATAGTACTTTTCAATCGGACAAAAACTCACGTTCAAAGTAGGTAACGGATTATAATTCAAAATAATTATACGATATATTAATATGATATGCATAAAAGAACTACATCGCTCAATACCATCGTATTTACGTGTATCATAAACCAATGAGATTGAAGAGTTGGTACTAATATAAAGGGTTGATACAGTTCAATTAAAAGACCTCAAGTATCATAACTTCTGGGTTATGAATCCTCTCTTTTTCTCAAACTCTTGATTTTCTTGCCTATAGTAAAATTCTAAATCCCATTGAGCGAGGAAACGGAAGGAATATGACAGGCCTTAAAAAGGGTCTAATAGGACTTATTTAAATATCGACATTAATTGTTGTTTATTTTATGCATTGCTTAAGATCTATTGCACATACACTCTATAGCCTTTCATACTTGATTCCGTCCCAAAAGAAAGGGGAAATCTAGCAAATCTATTGGCATCTCTTGTTTACTCTGTTTTTTTTTTTTTTTTGGGCACTCTTTTTTATGGATTTATACAAAGCATAAAGGCACCTAGAGAAACTTTAGCAAGTTTTAACTGATCCGAAGAAACGTGGAGCATATGACAAGCATGGAAAGGCAAGAATACCACAGTGAGTTTTCCAAAAACGTGAAGGTTTACCAACACCATATCACCATACAAAAAAGGTATTTTCTAATTGCTTGAAAAGATGATGTCTGTTTGATGCTGTTGAGGTAAATCCAACATCCGCTGTGGAAGATGCTTGTGGTGAATTTCTAAGTGTGAGGTAAAGCCTTTATCTCTTGAGCTAGTCTTTGGGTTCAGAAGATCCAATACCACCCAACAGATGCAACTTTTTAAAATATACCGTCCGTATAGATTTTAATCCAATAAACCTCGGGAATTTTTGGAACATTATTGTTTGGCTTCTCCGTGATACAAAGTCGTCTCAGAGTTGGCAGCTCGCTCACCGAAATATTCATGGTACCTTATCATAATGTTATCAAGAGCATTAGATTCATGCAAAAAAGACCATATTGAAGAAAGTGTATTGTGTAACGTAGGCAGCTTATCCTAATCATCATAATGTTGCCAAAAAAAAAAAAGGAGAGTGAAATAGATAATCTGTGCAATCGGGGTGAGGACCGATTGCAAAATACTAACTTGTCAAATGAAAACCGAGACTATAGCTCTATTATCGGTTGGTTTTCATCCACAAGTACAGAAGCATCCGTTTGCAGTCGTTTTGCAGAAACTTCTAGAAACGTCCGAGAGAAGTTAAAGAAGTTAGAAATAAGTGAATCGCAACATCATTATTCAACATTAAAAAGAAATGACATGAAAAAAAGTAATCCTTACCTTTCTGGGCTTCATAAAGCAGCTCTGTTTCAGTCCATAGTCTTTCCTTTAGTCTTTAATTTGAGATATGAAAATCATGAAATTCCACAGTAAGCAGATCATAATATTACGAAAAGGTAGAGAATATAATATGTTAATACGTGCAATCAGGAAGAGAAAATACTTTCGGCTATGTCGGAGACTGGATATAATTTTCTTGAATTGAGCTTGCACAAAAGAACAGATATCCGGAATGTGAAACTCCTTCCCTTGATAAACGAGCTGATTCCTAGCACACCAAATAGTATCCACAAGTAGAGAAGCATAGACTAAGAATTCCTCATCATACTGGTAGGCGTTTGAATTCGGATGGCCATGTAACACGATGTCAAGGAAAGAAGCCATGGAATCACAGAGGAGGGATTCTGTGCGGAGGCCCCATACAGACATGAACCAAAGTGGTCTAACTCTGTCGCAAAACAGAAACAAATGGGTGGCGGCTTCCAAACCCAACCCACACAAGGGGCATCTGGTATCACCCACATCATTCAGAACTGCTCGGACCGGTAAAACATCACGAACAAGCTGCCACCAGAGTATCTTGTACCTGTCGTCTAAGTTGGAGCTCCAAATCTTCTCACAAATTTCCTTCCCAGATGGGGAAACCTTCAAGTAATGCAACTGCTCCAACATACTCTTTTGAAATCTGCTTTGTTTGCGCTTGTTGGTGACATCATTTGATTGGCCACTGATGATACCAAAATCAATTGCGTCTTCGACACGTAAAATGCGGACTCCAAACCTTCTTATCTCTGCCTTTTTTGTTCCTCTGATGTTAAACGATATCTCTCTTGCAGAAGAAAAGCTATGTTCTTTACTCATAAATGTTGTCATGAACGCATGCAGCGACTTGCGATTCTCAAGGTGAAACCTCTCCGAAACCACCTTACATCGGGATTTCCATTCGCTGCCGTAAATTGTTTTGACATGGATTTCACACCATAAATATGTAATCTTCTCGCACTCGTCAGTTGTAAGAATGAAGCAAAAAGCAAAACCCATAAAGAAGGACTTGGGATTATAAGGAAGCCTAACATTCATCGAACGCCCTTCCGTTTGAAAGTTGAACCATTTAGGAATTTCTTCACCTGGATACAGCATTTCAATTCTTCCAAACTGCAGTGTACCGTGAATATATGGCGGTTAGTTTTAAATATAATAGTAATTTATTTAGTACAAGAAATGACAACTTTGGTACAGCTTATAACTTGGATAAAAATATCACGTTTATTTCATATTCACGAAAAATCAGTCAATTTGCTGACTATATTAAAAGATTGTGATAGCCTTAGTGGTTAAGTAGTGTAAAGTACAATGCAAAATCCTCTCTCGCCAGAGGTGTGGAACCCACCTTCAGCATTTTTTTTAACTCTCCTATTTTTTCTTTTTTTTTTTTCATCTTCTAGCTTTTATTTTTGCTTTTATTTTTTTTTCCCCCGTCTAAAATAATTTTAGAAAGTATTATTTCGGGTCTCTAATGCTTATTTAGATTATTTAGCATTTAGGAATATTAGAAAGCATTGTTAAGGGTCTCTAAGGCTTATTTAGACTATTTGGACATTTAAAAATATAATAAAGTATTGGTTAGGATTTCTAAAGGTCATTAGGATTATTTAGGCCTTTAGGGATATTGAAAAGCATTTTATTCATGGATGCAGACGTAGCCTAATAGTAGTTTCACACTTAACTTCACAAAACAAGTTCGAATCTCCCTAACTCCAATTTAAAAAAACAGAACAAAAACAAAAACAAAAAAAACAAAAAGCATTTTTTTCTTCTCTCACTTTTTATATTTAAAAAAAAAAAATTTAACCTATTTAACTAAAATTAAAATTTCAAATATGCTTATGAAATAGTACTTTTTATTCTAATTTGTCCTTATCAAAATTGTTTTTCCAAATATGTTCCTTTTTAATTTTTTTAATTAAAATCCCCCAATATATTATCTTGTTAAAATGGTCATTGTAAAGATACTAATTTATTATGCTAATAAAATAATTTTCTCAAAGAAGCAACTTTCAACAATTAAAAAAATATTTGTGGAATTAAAAAATGATCTCTTTCATTGAATTTAATGATTTATCTCATATATAATTTGCACGTGTTCCACTAATATCTTAAGAAGTGTACGGATGGCAATGGAGACCCCCTATCCGCCTCTTCTTTTATCTGCCCAACCCGTCTAATTTAATGTGGGTGTGGAGGTGGATAATCTCTACTGGAAGTACTATACTCATTTAACCATTGAGAAATAAAATTAAAAAAAAAACTAAATCAAATTCCATTAAAGTTTTCATAAAATTTATCAATATAATCACAAATATAACTAAAAATGAAACTGAAATCATAAAAACAAATCAAAATTCCAAGAATCCATAAAGTAAATTCATAAAACAAATTAAAATATTAAAACACTAAAAATTCACATTTATATATATAAATACATACATTTATAAGGGTGATTATAGGCGGGGTGTGAGCAGGTATGGGGGAGGAGCTCCCCCAACCCCCTCTCACACCAGCGTGGGGTTTAATCTTAACCCCACATATCTTTTGCTCCATACCCGCCTCACTAAGGGGGGGTACTTGTATCAATGGGTAAAAATATCATCCCGAAAAATGAAAAATAAGATGCATACCTCATCCTTCTGAGTACTGTCGCCTTGCAAGGCAAATTTTGTTGCAATGAGCAAAGCTCTTATTTGAAATTCAGGCATGATGTTCTGGTGCTTCAACTTTATGCAATGACTAAATTCAAATCTGACCCGAAGACAAACATCATATTTAGGGGGTTGTATGAGTGCAGCCATTGAATTGGACACCATCTCCAGTGACGTGCATCCCCATGCATCAAATTCTGTTATAGTCAATGGAAGCTCTGGTATAGATTGAAGGAACTTGCAATCTCTTATGCCCAGCCCATACAATTTAGAAAATTTGATGCTTTCAGGTATTCTCCTAATATTTGTTCTAGAGAGATTTACACCCAACAATAAGGTTAAATAGGAGAACAAATTATCAGGGATCTGGGATACATTGGTGTCGCTAAGATCTAAGCTTCTCAAGGCCATGCCATTTGACAAGGGACCAGGCAAATTTTCAAGTTTCGAACAATTAGAAAGATCCAGGCGTGAAAGAGCCAAATTGTAGACAGTGTCTGGGATAAACTGGAGATTTTTGCAATTACGAAGAAGTAAATTTTTAATCCCAACTAGATTTGCAATTGAAGCTGGTAACTTACTAATTCCTGAATACTTTAAACTAAGATATCTTAGTTTTGGCATTGGCTCCAAAATTTCTGGAAAGTACTCTAATTTTGAGCAACCTTCGAGGTCAAGTTCTTCTAGAGATATTAACTTACAGATGCTAGATGGAAGACTCGTGAGCTTGCTGCAAAAACTTAAATGAAGAGATTTCAGCGACTTTAGCTTTCCAATGCTGGTCGGAAGATGCTCAAGACTGTCACAGTAACTAAGATCTAGCACCGCCAAATTTAGTGCCAAAGAGAGGTCTGGAATTTCAGTCAGGTTCTTAGATTGGTGAAGATTCAAAATTTTTAAGCTTTCCAAATTCTACAACCATATATAAGAGAAATGGAAAAGAGTTACTTTTATTACTTGAAGATTTACACAAGATATGCAAAATAAGGCGACTAAATCTTACCTTGATGCCATCCCATAGTTTCTCTAGCGTACTGTCTTCCAAAAGTAGCTCGACAAGTTTTTCTGGTATAAAGTTTTGAGGCAAAGATCTTGAAGGCTAATTCTTCCAACAAAGATATATAAGCTCGTCAGGAAGATACTGAAGACCATGAGGAAGTTTAAACTTTTTGGTACAAGCCTTGTATTGATTACGAAATAACAGAAATTTTAAATTGAACATGTCTTTGAAGACTAGAGGATCCAAGTCTATATCGTTTCCAAGTTCACAAAAATTCAGGGACATCGCTTGGACTACTCCTGTCCCCTAACAATCAAGAAGAAAACAGAGATCATGAACATATAAATAAATGACATACAAAAACTTGTAACTAGTAAACTTGAAATATGGTAAAGAGATGTGCTTGCAATAGCTAGAAACACTCGTTACACATGCATTGTGCATATTTATAAGGATATGTATTTATTGTTGCTGGGCGGCACTTACAGTATTATATCTCAAGACATGGTAGATATCTTTAGCCAACCACAACCTACTGCGATTTCCAGGCTCTTTAGATTCTTCCCGAATGATTTGGCGGCCCATATCTTGCAGCAAATCATGCATTAAAAACCTATTTCCCTCGAGAGTTATGAGAGCCTTATCAACGAGAATTTTAATTCCAATTTCCACATGAAGATCATAAGCATGAAGTATTGTTTCTACAAATTCTCTATCCCTGCCTTTGAAGAAGCATGCAATATCAAGAAAAATCTCCTTCTCATTAGGTTCTAGACCATCATAACTAATCCTCAATACATTATGAATCTGTGGATTTAGACTTTCTTTCAATTTACCCAAGGCACTTTCCCATACTTTGGTGCTCCGACAATGAAGGTGACTACCTAAAACTTTAAGAGCCAATGGAAGACCGCGACAATATTCGACCACCTTTCTTGACATCAATGCGTAATCCTCAAGGGGAGAGCTTTCTCGAAAAGCTTTTGAGTAGAATAGTTGAAGTGCTTCTTCGAAATCTAAGCTCTCAACCGTGTATATTCCATGAGCAGCAATATTATTGAGCACTTGAGCATCTCTGGTTGTTATAATGATTTTACTTCCAGGACCAAACAAATCACCTTCTCCAACAAAATATTCTAATTGTTCCACATTATCTACATCATCAAGAACAACAAGAGCCTTTGTACGCCGAAGCCTATTCTTCACGAATTCATGGACTATTATTGAACTTTCTTCCCTCAATAATCCAGAAAAAAGTGCTTTTTGTAGATTACTCGGTCCGCTTCTTTTTATTTCTTCCTTGGTGTTTTCAAGAAAGAAGCAACCTTCGAATTGAGATGCAAATCGGTTGAAAAAAATCCGAGCCAGGGTTGTCTTACCTATACCGCCAATGCCCCAAATGCCCACAATACGAACTTCTAGTGAGCCAATGTTCACCATTGATTCAATTTTCTCAATTTGTCCGTCAATTCCAACCAAGCCCTTGAAATTACCGTATGATGAAAAGCGATTTAATTTCCCAACAATGTCTTTGACAATTGCCTCGACTAATTGAGAATCAGACCTTCCCTCAAGAAGAAAATACATAAATGTTAACTATAAGAAACCAAAGAGAGTTATGGTAAATTCGTTCTCTTTGAATGTCAGTGTTACTTATTTATTTTGTTTCTATTCTTATTCTTGCCTAGCCAATTTGAATGAATTAAGTTCCAACAAGTTCTTGTTTGGAAATGTAAGAGATAATTTGAATACGTGTACTAATTTTCAAATATCTTCTCTTAGAAAAGTAATTTGAAATAAAATTGTTAATTTATCAATTTTTGTAATATAGTTTTTTCATATATGAAGATGAAGTTTTCCCCTTTAAATTTCTCTGTTTAAAGAAACTATCTATTAGTTCCCCTAATCTTTTGATGCTTGATAAAGTTGGCTCAGAGTGGAAAAATAACTGAAAAAAATAGCTATGTTTGGTAAGAGCCTAACAGACAAGGAAAATATAACATAACGAAAAGTAAAATACCAAAATGAGGAAAGCATATGATTATCGCATAACCGGGAAAATAAAATAAGATTTGCTTGCGAAAATAAATTTAACAGACCTAAATTTCAATTATTTTCTAACAAATTGATATCCAACTCTGTGAAAATAATCATTATACAACACATGGAAATCAATTTTTCTGACAACCAAAAAAAAAGTCACAAGTGTTTCAATCTAGTGAGCAATTTTTGAGTGGTGGTTCTAGATACTCAAACATATCCATGAATTTATACTAAGAAGTTATAAGTAATTAGAAATTACCCGATTACTGATGAATCCCATCCAGATAAATTGCTAATTGCAGTCAAAGCCTTCTTCCATTGTTGCACCTTGTCCATTTCATCGTGAAACCGTTGCTCGAGAGCAGTTAACGCAGTTGCATAACTCTGTTGCTGTTTTCGAACATGTGATGGATTTACGTGGTAAAAAACCGGCACCACAATCTATTCATCCATCTGCTTGCACTGAAGAATATAACGGAGTTCTTCCAAACACCAAGAAGACATGGCATAGTTTTTCGATAAAATTACCACAGAGATTTTTGATTCTTGAATCCCTTTCATAAGTGCAGGTGAGATTTCATCTCCTTTTTCAAGACTCTCCTCGTCTAAGTAAACTTTGATCTTTTTATCTGAAAAAGCTTTGTAAAGATGACAAGTAAAAACATTTCGAGTATCCGGACCTCTAAAGCTAATAAAAGCATCGTATATCTTCTTCTGAGCAGGAATAGAAGAAGAGTAATCAACCGACATATCAAGCTGTACTGTTTCAATTACTGAGAGAGGGGAGGCTGTATATAAGATTTAAGGAAAGGAAAGGAAACAACTACTTGGTATGTATATATATAGTTTTGAAATATAGAGCTTCTTTGCCGAGTATCTTCTGTGAAATTTGCCTCCAAGAACAAGAAGGAAAGAGGAAATTGAAGGAGAAATTCAATACAAGAAAGATAAATCATTACAAAGGAAAGGCCAGAACCAACTTTCCACGAATTTTCTGAAGAGGCCGGGTGACCCACACTTGGGCTGTTTTCCACGAAGTGAAATTAATGTTGTCTTATCTGAAAAAAAAAAAAAAAAGAAAAGAAAAAGAAAAAGAAAAATTAAAAAGAGGAATTAATAATTTCTTAGACTCCATTTGGATAGGTGTCCATTCTCAAAACTCAGTGCCCAACGTGAGACAGAAAGCATAATTTCAAAGATTAAAAGTAAAATTAACAGTTTAAAAACAAAAAAAAAGTTGAGGTTAAGGGCAAATAAAAGACCTTCTAAAAATAAAGCTTGAAAACAAAAGGATGATATCGATAGACTTATGCTTTTAACCGTTAATGTTCAAACACTATTTACATGAATATCCTATCAATACAACCTCTATGTCCGTTATTCACAAATGAGAATTGAGAAACTATATAGTCACATAAAATACGTTGGTGTGTATAAACCAATCGTCATTAAAGAATCAATAGATCTTGACATATTATACCACCGATAGTGGTGACATAGTAATAAGATGATAACATAACAAGACTCTTTCATACAGTATCTTAGGAATGAACTCGATTGTCCGCTGTACAGCTGTAATTATACCTCTCTAACGACCTGGTGACTTTAGATCCTTGTATGTTAGATGAGAAAATATGAACTAAGTCATTTTTTCAATGAAAGTTGTGATACAACCCTTTTTATATACCCTATTGATAAGCTTATTTTATAGACTGTTCGATGTATTTTAATAATTGAGATTATACTTATGTATGATAACTATTACGCACCTTAGCTCATAATATCATAACTAAGAAATTAAAAATAAAAATCAAAGTAAAAATAAAAAAAACCCTAACCCTTCCATTGGCGACTCCTACGGCGGCAACTTCCACTTTTGGTGAGGGCGAAATCATCCCCCCCACCGACGACGACCCAGACCCGTTACCCCCCACCTGTAAACTTGCTAGACTCACAGTAAACTCCCCTGCCCCCCTAGTCCCATCAGCAGACACCCGGCCCCCCGAGCCCCCATGAATCGTCGCTCCTCCCCCCCCCCCCCCCCAATCGGCTGTCACCCCTTTCCCGCCCGCGAAATTGCCAAACGGCAAAATCCCCGCACCCCCCCCCCCTGGAGCCCCCAATCGGCTGTCACCCCTTTCCTGCCCGCGAAATCGCCAAACGGCGAAATCACCCCACCCACCCTCCCCACCCTACCCCCCCCCCCCCCCCCCCCCCACAAGGCGAAATCATCAGACGGTGAAATCCCCCCATCCTCCCTCCCTGAGCACCCATCAGCCGTTGCCCCCCCCCCCCCCCCCCCCAATCAAGAAATCGCTAGACGGATATGCCTTCAGAAGATGATAAAGAAAGGTTCTACAGTTGGTACATGATGGATATCGTGCTAGAAATATGTATGGATTTTGTTTTGTCACCTTTTTTGAACATTTTTATTTGGGTTTGTTTTGATTTAGTTGTTTACTTCCCCCCTATTTTGCAGAAAAAAGAAATGGAAATAAGTTTTTCTGTTTATGTTTTGGCAGTATTTTTTTCGATTCACATAGAATCCTATATGCATTCTAATTGAATACTAGTTGCATTCTTTCTGATGGAATTCGTTATTTGAATTCTCCCATAATGCTATTTGAATTCTCTAGTAATTCAAATATTCTATTTGAATATGATACTTAATATGCTATATTGAATACTAGTTGCATTCTTTTTGTTCATGTGTTCTAATTGAATACTAGTTGAATATATTTTTTGTTTACTTTTTTTATTTTCTGGTTTTTTTTTGGGTGACTACTGGTTTTGTCATTGCAGCATTTGAATGTTGCTTTTCATAATCTGAGGAAGATGAGGATTTGCTATCTCATGATGAATGCTTAAGTTGTTTGCCTGCGGATATTGTCTTTGACACATATATCGGGGACCTTTGGTTGTATCATAAAAAGAAGTACGAAGACAAAGGGGAGACGTTTGATTTTTCAAAACATGCTTTGTTGCAAGAATATGTATCGGGTACTGGAATGTTTTGCAGTTGGAGCTTCAAGGATGCCGACATTTTGTTAATTCGTATGCTCATTTGTGAAGCAAAGCATTGGGTCCTTGGTTATGTGGAATGTAAGTATATGACTCTGTCAATTTACAACTCGTTTGCCAGTCACACCTATGAGGAGGAGTTGAAGGATCTTACTAATGGAATGGCGACAATACTTCCACGTTTGCTTCAATCAGTCAGGTTTTTTTATGAACGGCCTTCAAATTATTTTGACAGTCAGTTAAAGCTATTGGCACCCATGGAGACTATGTTTCCAACAACACCCTAACAGCGCAACGGGTTAGTTTCTGTCAAAATTTTTTTTTTTCAACTCTGTTACAGTATTATATTCTATCAGAATTCCTTATGCTTTCAGATTGAATACTTTTCCTGGTGCTTTTTTTTTTTTTTTTTGGGTTAGTACCGACTGCGGCATGCATGTGATCATTTCAGCTCTATGTCTTATGCGTGATTTGGGTTTCAAATGCATGGAGGAAATAGCCATGGATTTGTTTAGGGAGAAGATTTCCATTGAGATGTATAATCATCGTTTGCAAAAAGACAGATTGTTTTACGAAAGTGATGATGATAGAGGCGTGCGGATGCCACGAGTTAACTTTGTTCGATATGAGGACTGCATTTAGTTGTGATTTCTGTTTTTGGTTGTTGGACATCTTTTTAATGTATAGCTTTTTCATCAGTTTTAGATAACAATTGATCAATTTTTTTTTATAAGGTTTTGTCTTTTTGATATTATGTAAGAAAACAATACGGATTCTTATTGTATATCTTTTATAAATGTATATATATATATATATATATATCCTTTTAATTTTGTGTTTTTTTTTTCACTATCTTATAGCACAAATATATCCTTTATTTTTTTAGTTACGTTCTTTTTTTTTTTTTTTTTTGAGTTACTTGCATGTTTGTCCACTCTTTGTTGTATATGTTAGTAAATTCAATAATATCAGAGTTTGACATAATGCAATATGGATTCTTATAAAATGCCATGTAGATTCCTATATAATCGTTAGGGGTGTTTGGTTGAAGATAATCAAATGTAATCAGATACCTGATAATCTTTTTAAAGTAATCAAATTCTTAAGAATATTAGATTATAGTGTTTGGTTTGTTTGCAGACAATTTTAATAAGATTATCAAAAATATTAGATTATTGTGTAGAATTTTAAGATTACCATGATATTTAGATAAAGGATAATCTGAAACCTAAGGGGGAGGTAGGTTTCAGATTACCTTTTTATGAGGATATCTGAAACCCGGATTATGATAATCTTGCCCCATGCCAAACACCCATTAAACACACTTCAAGTGACAAGTATGTAGACATAAATCTGATTGAGAAACAGATTTTGTCTATCTGCCCATAACCCAACAGAAAAAAACGAAACAAATTAAACAAATCAATTCGTTTTATTTTCATGTAGAAAATCATATAGTGCATCAAAAACCTAAATCTAATTTAAAAACCATACATAATTTTTCAGATAGTTCATCAATATCAATTCAAATAATTAATATGTAGTTCATCAGAATCACTGTATTTTGTCTATCTGCACATTAACTAAACAGAAAAATACAAAGGATGCAAACTAATGATATACCTAAATTGGCTGTCGGTTATCGCTACAGGTGTTTCGCGGTGGATCGCCGGAGCTTGGATAGCCGGAGTTTCGTGGTGTTTCGCTAGATCTAGAGAGAGAAAGCTCTGTGGTTGTCTGTAGAGTAAGAGGTCGATCGGTTGCTTAGAGAGAGAGAGAGAGAGCTCCGTCTCTGTGTTTACAAGGAGAGAGAGAGCAGACCTGGTCTTTTAGAGAGAGAGAGCTTAATCAGGAAACTAGCAGAGTCTGAGGGAGGGAGAGAGTCAGTTACGAAGATTCAAGTGTAGTTTAGGAATTAAATTTTGTTTTTCATTTAATTTTTTTTTCAAAATGGAAAAATTGGCAAAATTATCATAATGGAATTTAGAAGGGCGTATAGTGTTTGAGTTTGAGTTAATTTTAAATTTTAATAGTAATTTTTATTGATTTTTTTAAAAAAAATAAAAAAAATTTAAAAAAAATAAAAGTTAAATTAAAAAATTTAGATTTAAATTTATGGGACAAACTCTCCCTAAGGTTGGCAAAATTATCAGATGGTCAACTTCCCATGCAATTTGTCTGCTTCTCCCTGGGATTAAACTATCCCTTGCTGAGGCCCACGATCGATTAAGCCCGACAATTTCTTGGGCTGGGTAATCTCTTTGATTTACAAGTCTCTTTGATTTTTGGTGCCGTTGACGTGAGGAGAGAGAATGCACCAGGTGTTGTCGTTGTTGGGTTTTTTTTTTTTTTTTTTTTTTTTTTTTGTCTCTCTCTGTAAGTTGTGGGTTGGGTATATTAAATTGTGTTTCGTCTTAAATTTTGTTCAATAAATTGTAAATTAAAATTAAAGTTTCAAATTTTATCAAAATATTAATTTTTCCTTAAAAAATATACTAGGGGGAGTTTGGTTCTCCATCTCCACTCAAACTAAACTGTACTTTTTTCATCATGTTTTTTGTCTTTTTTAAAAAAGTTTTTTGTCTTTTCTAAAAAAGTCAACAAAAATTACTATTCAAACTTAAAAATTTCAACTCAACTCAAACTCAACTTGTGCACCAAACAGGTCCTAAGTTTTTATTAAAAAAAGTATAAAATTTAATCATTATCCTATCTTGAAAGTATGTTACTAAGTGTACGATAGAATTAAGTAAAATCTAATCATATCTTTTTCTATACAAGTCAATCCAAATCTCTAATTCTAACCTACTCAATGTAGTCTTATCTTATGCACCAAATGAACCATGAGTGATGTTACATATAACTAAAACTCTTGAGCTTGAATATTTAGCTTATTAATTTGAAGGATTTGTTTTTAATTACGCATCAGTAATTCGAAGATTATTGGAAAAACATTTCTCTATTTTGATTGAGATAATGCATGCTTATGAGGCTAATGCTTCGGGATTATTGTGCCATAACGTTCTCGGATTCTGAACATAACGTTCTTGATAGTATGCTTAGAAATAGGGGTTTATAGCTAAATAACTTTTTTTTTAATAAATTTTTTAATAAAATAACCCAAGTTTTTAAAAATTAATTAAAATGCCTTTTTTTCCCCTTGAATGGTTATTCAATTTTGTAAATAGTCAATCAGTGACTGATCATCTTTTCTAGTTAATTATTGATTGATCATTGATTAATTATTGATTGACTATCGATAAATCACTGATGAACCCCGGTCAGTCACTGATTGACTATTGGTCAATCATTGATTGATTGATAATAAAACTCATAAATTTTTATAACCAATTACTGATTAACGATAAACAAATCATTGTTTAACAATATTCAGTCATTAATTGACTCTACTTAATCACTAATTAATTAATGATAAATCAATGATTGACCCTAGCATAATCAATGACTGAACATGTGTAAAAGGATGTCAATTTTGAAGAAATCTGATATGAGAGTTAATCATTGATTAACTAATGCTTAATAATTTTTTGATCATAAACATATCAAAACACGAGAAAACATATAACAGTGAGGAAAAAACATGGATCGAAACACTTTTTCTTTTTCTTTTTCTTTTTTTTCCAAAATTAATGAACAAAAACCCAGAAATTTATAGAAACTATATAAAATGAAGGGAAAATGAAATAAGCAAAGATAAGAGGATAAGCCAATAATCTTGTATAAAACCTAAGTTAAAATCGAAATTCACTAAAAAAAATGCAAACGAAAAACAAAAATAAACATTAAGATTTCAATTGCAATTCAAAAAATGAAATAAAATTGAACAAACACGAAGAAAAACACAACGACGGCCAAGAAAGAAACGGGCAGAGGGAGAAAGAGAGGGGTGGTGTTTGAGAAAAATAAAAATTGCGTAAACAAAACATAAAAACTTAAGTAATTTAAATAATTAAAAGGAAGTTAGACTATAAATTAAATTAGATAATAAATATGGATTATCTATCCTAATTTTTCTTAGAAATATATATATATATATATATATATTTTATATGTATATAGGCGTAGTCTCCAAAACGCCAACGGATGCCAAGGATTGATGACATGGATTGTAGGCATGTCAGATTGGTTTGAAATAATCGGCCCAACATGGACTGGACACAGACACGTGTTGAAAGCGTGCGGCACTTGAGGGACCTAGCGTTTTATGCGACAGCAATTTGAATGCATAAGCAGTGGGCAGAGGGTTGAGAAGGGAAAATAGGTAAATGAAGTGGGCATGTTTGTAATTTCGCTTTATTTATGTCCATGGACACGGCATGCAGTCAGGTTGACCACTGGACATGTAAATGAAGGGTGAGAAAATGTGGTGAAATTATTAGGTCATATAAAATACTCATACATAGTAATAAAATCAATAAGTACAATTTCGTTATGTCTCAGTTGATTTTAAGTAGTAGTTTCCAAAATCCTACATGGACCGTAGTTAGAATTTTTTGTTAGAAAGCATTAGGCCCGCAGGTTTTTTTAAGTATTTCACATAATGATGATAGTAACATTTTAGTAAAATAATTACGTAAAAGTTAGATAGTGTCTTCTCGTTATTTTGAAGATGTAAATTCTAAAATCTCTTATGTACTTTTGTTTGGAAATTTTTTGAAATATATTGCAGCTTCCGAATTTTTAAGTAGTTCACACGGTCAAGATAGCAATTTTTGTATTCCTTCATGGTCGTCGAAAAATATTTTGGAGTACCAGGTTTTACAATTTGTTCACAGGATCAAATAATGAATATTAGTTGCTACCATATGCGGATGAAAATATGTAGTCAAGAATGTTAATGATTATTTTAGCACGTGCTGAAATGGATAAGTATTTGGTATAGTTAATTAAATGAATTAATTATGCACGGATGAATGGTTAGGAAATACATTGATCGCGTATTGATCGTGTTATTGAAGCAAAAAAAATTTCACCAAGTACAATTTAAATATTTCATAACATATTGACCTTATCAATATGTTATTGACAACAAATACAAAAAACAAACTATAAAATTTATTCATAAAAATGTTCAAATACATGAATACATTGAACTGCTTATAAGGATTTTTTAATTTCTATTTTTTATTTTAATTTTGGATGGGAACTAAAATTAATGTGGCTATTTTTCAGGACGAAACCTGTCTTTTTTGTTATTATTAAATTAGATTTATGAATATTTTTATTAGCAAAATATGGTTAGTTTTATTTTTTATTCAATTTTGAAAATAGTTTGTTTTTAAACATTTTTTTAATAAAAAATATAGCTCTTATTTGACCATCTTGTAAATCATCCATAAAACAAAGAAAGTGGATTGGTTGTTATAACATGAAACAACGAACTAATAAGAAGCAAGCTCGCCTTCTTTTTTGATCATTTTGATAGAGGGGGATGGAAAAAGTGGACATAACATACTCACATTTCTCAGCGAACAATAAAAACAGGAAAAGAATCCTACTGAAAACATTCCTAATGTTTCAGCTCGTGGATGATACTAGTGCAGCGATGAAAATTTGTTGAATTTATAATTGGAATGTCAATAGTTGATGGAAATTAATAACCTGCAAGTCCTAAAATTAGTGGTCAGAAATCACTTAAATATGATTGTGTAAAATTACCATACATGTAGGGGTGAAGCCAGAAATATAATTCAGTAAAGATGGAAACCATTTTTATTTTATTTTATTTAAACTACTAATAACATCAAAGTATAAAAACCAAAGATAAAATTTAAATGATATATGAGAATTTTATATATTAGTGGGGGCAAAATAGAAAAACCTAGGGACTACATGATAGTTTTTTATTTTTAAGAGGGACAAAATAGTAAAATTATAAAATTTTGGGGTTAAATTAAAAGAAAAAAGAATTTTCAGTCGTCCTAAGCCAAATCAGCCCCTGCATGCATGCATCATATGGTAGTCTATATGATAGAATGATACTGTTAAGTATATTTAGTCTAATATGTGGGAGTCACAGATTGCATATGTAAATTGTTATAAGTTTCAAGTTATATATCCCACTGTGATTTGTTTATATGTGAAATGAGAGTTTGGATTGGGAAGTTGAAATTGAAAAACAGTAGTATGAGAAGATGAAATTAAACGAACGAGTTGTTAGTTGAGACAAAATGGGAACAAGAAGAAGATCCAGTTTAGTTACATGGGAAATATGCTACGATACTAGTTTGGATAATAAAACTCATATTACCCTTCATGCACCTCGCCCAGGGACTCTTTCTCAGGGAATCGCCTTCTTTCCACCAGATTTTATATATTAACTCAAATTTCAACCCTTCCAACTACTCCCATTAATATCCCCAAATGCTGGTAGTTGTCTGAAACCTCCTACACTCAGCCAGCCTGTCAGTTTTTTCAGTCCCTGCCCTGAATCCCCTCCCCGCTCGCCTCTCTATAAGATTTTTTATTTTTATTTTTTATTTTTGTAATGTTGGAAAAAAACAATATAATCCAAAGAAACAACAGGAAAAAGTGGGGTGGTGTCGTGAGAGCATGTGGCCAGCCATGCTCTTTGCTCTCTTGAACGGCTCACATGTATTTGAGAAAAAGGTGTTTCTTTTCATTTCGTTTGTTCTTTTTTTATTTATTTATTTTTTAATACCGTTTTTTTTTAATTGCGATATAATATTATTAAATTGGAAGTTGTGTCTTAGGTAATGACTTTTTGATTAGATAGAGAATAATCTAAGACTTACATGAGATTGATTATTATGGTTTGTTGGCAAGTGATATTGCTAATTAATATCTTGTATAATCTCATTAATTATATGTAGTATAGCATAATCTCATTGATTCATATACTTATAGAGTAATTAGATTAAGATGAATATATTTAATTGAGAATAGAGAAGAATTTCAAATAAGTCAACCCTTTTAAATCTTTAATTTAGGATTTATTTACGTAGGTTTGCTTAAATTGGCTTCTTTCTTTTGTTAAAAACAATTTTCGGGCTGCACCCTACACTTTCTTATTTACAAAATTACAATTTGATAATCTTTCCCACAAGGGAGGAAACAAATTGGGGGAGTGAAAAGAAGATGGCCTTCCTCAGTAGTATGCTGTAAAGAAACATAAAATTGATTCAGTACCTTAAAAGCTCAAATCACCCTCTTTTCCTTCTAATATCTTCTATATCACAAAAGAAGGGGGGGAAAAGAAGAAAGAAGACGAAGAAATAATAACAATAATAATAATAAAAGGAAATCTAACTCTTTAGACATCCAAGCATGGTTCATTTAGGGGTAGGTGTAAAAGAAAAGTTCCCTAGAAGAAAATTCTATATACCTAGCCTTTCAATTGTCTATGATCAACAATCCTATATAAAAACAAAAAATATTATCTAATAACATTGTTAAACATTAATTAAAATTGAATTAGATAAGTTTATGATTTTAATTATGGGGGTCCATCCTATCCCCATGATTTTATAAAAATGACAACAGTATGATTTGGTTATAACCATCTCAGTGGGTGAGAAGAGGGATTAAGGTCTTAGGTTTCACGTTTGAATCCTATGAGATTTCTTTCAAATTAATAAAGTGGGTTCTACATGACCCTCTTGAATAAAATTTGAATGTCAAACTTTTGTTTTTCCACGTTTACACTTCCTTGTTTCGAGGATTTGAGTTTTTTATTTGAGTTTTCCTTTTTTTTTTTTAATGGAAAAAATCTCCTTATTTTATGCATGCACGATTTATGGAATCTTTTTTTCTTTTTTTTTAAGTATGTAACGCTTGTTTTTGATAGAACATAATCAATTTCTAAATTGATTAGATATTTTCAGTTATTTTGTTCTCTTTTTAAGGGAAGTATATTTTTTATTTAATGCTATTATTTTTGTCGGCAGCTTTATTCTTTCTTTCTTTTTTTTTTTTTTTTTCTTTTTTTTTTTTTATAAAAAACAAAGTTTTTGTTTTGTTTTTGAACTTGTTCTCGTTTTTTTTTTTTTGAGGAAATTTGAACTTGTTGTGTTGTTTTGCTTAATTCCATGAAATTAGTTTTTAATATATTTTTTCGTTTAATTTTTTTTTTCGTATTGTTAGGCCCCCCTCCCCCAAAATATCATTTATTGATTTGATTTTTTTTAGGAAATAAACAGAATTTCTTTATTTTTTTAACATTGTGATCCTTACAATAATGATCCTGTCATTTTTAGATTTAATGTTTGATATACTTTACCAATACTATAATGACCTATTATTATCTTGTATAGATTGAATTAATCACATTACTCACATTAATCACTATGATAATGACCACATCAATCTACACATGATTCTTTGTTTAATACTATAACTGCATAATTGAACTATCATAATGACATAACAATTATCGGAGAGTCTTATTGTAAAGACTGAACATTAAATTACTAATACTAATAATAATGACCAAGCCTATAGTCTATGATTATTATCTTAAACTTTTAGAATATATAGTTTTCAATCACGTATTATATTTTTTGAAAAAAAAAAAAAAGAGAACACAAATAGATAAAGTCAATAATATATTGACTCCAAAAATTCAAAACCCTAAATTAACAATAATAATTATGATAATCCATAATATATTAGCAGTGTCTAGAGTATCAACATCAATCTTAAACATATTGACTGAATACAATAACATTAAGAAATCCATATAGCATAATTTACAACTTTCTTTTTTTTTTTTTTTAATTACAATGCTTTAATTTTTAGGAGGTAATCAGATATTTTTTTTCCTAACTTAAAATGAATGGGTATTTTGGTCAAGATGAAATAGGCAATTATTGTTTTTGTTTATTTTTGCAAATAAGTTTATTATAGGATAATTTTTAAACCAAAGTATCTAAAATGGCTACATATGTAAATGATCCTTTTTGAAGGGGGTGGAAAGATGGGCCTCTAGCACCTTAGTCTTGGGCCTTCAACGTGTAGTGAGAACTGAGGAGAGAGCAAAAATGGTGCTTTAACAGTCATAGCACCTAAAATTATGAATAACATATGGGTGAGTTTGGTAGACACACTCAAATTCAAATTTTTCAACTTAATTTTTGTATTTTTCTGAAATTTTTTTTTATTTTTTATGAAAAAGTCAACAAAAATTACTATTCAAATTTAAAAATCTCAACTCAACTCAAACTTAATAAATGGTTATTAACGCAAAAGGCTGGCTAAGCAACGACCTGCTGAACTACAAGAATGAGCCCCTTTTATAACATCTGTTAATAGCGTATTTGAAAAAATGTTACTTACAATTAGAACGTCGGTAAGTTAGGTTTTTTTTTTTTTTTTTTTTTCCTCTCTCTAATGGGGAACGTGGGTTAGATTTAAAAACAAAGACAAATATATATATATAAAAAAAAATTAAATAGATTGGATAATCGGTGCCAAGTCCATTCTTCTCTCCCACGTTCTCTAGAACCCACTAGCGCGAAATGACCACGCCCCAAAAAAAAAAAAAAGTTTCTTGAAAATTTCCCTTCTAAAATAGTTTCCCCCCTCTGAAACTGATTTCCCTGCACTCAAACTGATTTCCATCTCTCAAAATTTCCCGTTTAGACATTCCTTTCTCACATTTCATTTCTCATTTGCTATGGGCTGACTCACATATATTGATTATCCTTGCATCGAAAATTCCTTTCTTCTCTGCTTGATTGGTGGATCTTGGTGAGTTTATTTATTTCTAGCTTGCTCGATTTGATTTTTTTTTTTTAGATCTTATAAATCCCTTTTGTTTTGGTGATAATCTGGTTTCGGCATTAATGCCAACTGCAATCCCCGGTTTCTGTCGTTTCTCACACATCTTCAACTGAATCTAGAAATTGTGTTATTGTTTTGAGATTAAAAGTTTCACTCAAAGGATGAAAGTGCCAATTCTCAATGCGTTGATGTTTGTATTGTTTATATGTTATTTATAATAGTTTTGAATCTATCAAGGTACAAGTGCATGGCTTGATAAGCATGCATGATAAGTGCAAGAGATTTTGAGAAGCCAAAGGATGATGATAATGGTATATAAAAAAGAATAACTGGATTTGAAGCTTCCTACTGTGGGAACTAGTTTGCTGTTCAAGGTAGGAAATTTTCATTTGAGTACCTAATTAGTACTCTGCTGAATATTTGAATTTTAAATTCATCTTACGTTGTTAGCTCACTGTTTTCCTACCCCATGTAGCTGGTGAGGGTGACCCGAAGAATGACGCATCAAATTTGTGCTTTTGCCTAAAAGGAAATGACGTTAGAGAGTTAGAATAAGCTTTCTACTTCCAAATGTATTTTGGCTGTAAACTAGATTAATAGGTTAGTATGTACTGACATTCATTTGTAGGAGTTAGTATCTTTTTGTAGTTGCTTTTAACTTTACTCTAATATTGCGCCGAGTTCTTCACATCGGCAAATTTAGGCTTTCTCTACTGGGAGTCATCACAGGAGGAATGTTGGAATCCCAACAGCGTGCAAGTGCTGACTGCTGACAATTTTACAGAGGCAGAGCGATGGGCATGCATGGACAAGTAGTTGGCCGATGAGCTTGATAATACTTACGCTATGAGATTGGTTAGATTTGTTGTTCTTTATCTCAAAGTTGATCTCGGGTACCACAAATATTCATCATTAGGCCCTGTCATTTTCTATGAGCATGAGTTGCTTATTTTACTAGTAATGCAAAGTACCTTCTAATTTGTTGTCACTCATTCTAAACTTTTAGTAATTTTTTTTAAAATGAATTTTCAATTCAAGTTGACTCATAATTACTGATATATATATATATATATATATATTATAATTGCTTTTCTAATCATTTGCAGCTTAATGGATGAGGTGCTCTATGTTGGTGCTTAATTTGGATTTGTTGTCTAGAGCTTGAAGTTTATATATATGATATTCAACATGGCGAATACAATAGATAGAGCTTTCTTCTCTAATTAGGCTGCATAGTGGGCATGACTATAAGCTTTTGAAGGCTGGTTTCGCTTCATGGACAGAAGGTAATGTGGTTATAAGGGAGATGTAATTTGTGGCATTCTTTATAGTTCTTGCGCCATGTTGTGGGTGCTTATGTAATTTCTTGCTTTGACATTCTGGTCCGTGCTTGGTATTTTGGATCTTTTATTTTCTGTAGACATCATGTAACTTTGTTCAAATTTTATGTATACTTTGGATTTTTATTAATGACTCAGTAGCTACTTACTGATTTATTAGTTGCAAAATGCTTTCATTCAATTTTTAAGAACAAAGTTGTAATTAGAACACCTCATTTTATTGGAATTTCTAACATGTTGGTAAAACTACAAAAAAAAGTATAAAAAATAAAAACAAAAAAAACTGATAATGCTAAATAACAGAATGTCGTTTTTTAAACTACAATGCACCAACTAAATGCTACAAGAATGGACAGATCAGCGTTCAATAAGTGCAATAAGAATAGCACAATAGCATTGAATAAATGCTGTAAGGATCAATTCCATAGCTCCACTAAAATGCTATAATAACCTGTGTTAATAGCATGGGCTGTCATAGTGTTTGATTTGATGCTATGAAACACATATGATAGCATTTTTGCACGCTATGAAATGCCTTTTTTTTTTTTTTGTTGTAGTTGCTAAAAAGATTTAGTGTTGAATTACTGACAGTTGCATTGCATGTCTATTCTTCTATCCTTAGTTAGTTAGATAAATGATGTTTGAGAGTATGTTTGCCAAGAGTAAAAAAAAAGTCACTCAAAATTATTATAAGCATAGTTAAACGGTAATTTTACACTTAATTTCACCATAAGATGTATAGTTCGAATCCTCCACCTCTAAGTTAAAATAAAAAAATAACTAAAAAAAAAAGTCACTCAAAGTAGTTTGTGAATTCATAGGCATGCCCAGTCCAAGTAGAGTTCTTTGATCTTCCACTAATGATTCGAACCAAAATCAATTTTTTGCTTACAATAAGAAATTGAATTCTCATACGATATAATAGGATTTTGCAGTCATTTTAAAATTTCTATTTTTCTTAAGATTAATATTGAGCACAGATCTGTTGTCCCTAGTACGTGACTGTCTCAAATACTGTCCCCCTAATCGCAATCAGCCGCATTACCTTTACTCAACTTTAAGCACAATCAGTGAGAATCAAAATTAACAGAGTTAAATGTGATGATTTCTTTATTTGTCCTTTGTGCTTTCTTAGTTCCTTCTTTTTCTTCTATGTTCTCAGTCTCCACAACCAGACCAACCATTTTCTTGAATCTACTCAATTGGAGATTCCTCTGCTTGTCCGTCCTTCAAGGCTATTCCATCACTTCTTTTTTACCTTGGACAAGTGAATTTTTATCTTTCTGTGATTTGAATTCTTTCCAATGCCATGCTTCTTCTTCCTAATTTGTCATCCAAAAATACAAAAGGGGGTTGGTTTTCTGGGAAAATAAAATAAAATGCAGTGGTTTCTTACTCTCTCTGAAAAGGGGATAGTTTATGTGAATCGGATGGGTACAAGTTAATTTCATATCTAAACCCAAATAAAAGCTTTCTCTCCAAAGATCGAAACAGAAATTGACGCAGCACCCATGGTTTCTAGCGACTTTCTTTTTTTGTTTTTGTTTTTATTTTTTATTTTTTGGTATTAGTTGTAGGAGGTTATTTAATGCTCAGTTAGATATTATGCTAGCCGAGGGTAAAATAAAAAATAAAAAATAAGTAACTTAAGTATTATGTTTGCCAAGTATCACCTTAATCTAAAGGCCTGCATATAAGTTCCTTGATCTTCCACTAATGATTCGAACCAAAATCTAATTTTTCGGTACAATGAGAAAATGCATTTTCATATGATGGAAGAGGAATTTGCAGTTATTTTAATTTTGCATTTTCCATTAGATTAGTATCTTCCTTAAAGGGAACAAAAATGGTAAAATATAATTTATGATTACATATAGTACTTTTCAATCGGACAAAATCTCACGTTCAAAGTAGGTAACGGATTATAATTCAAAATAATTATACGATATATTAATATGATATGCATAAAAAAACTACATCGCTCATTACCATCGTATTTACGTGTATCATAAACCAATGAGATTGAAGAGTTGGTACTAATATAAAGGGTTGATACAGTTCAATTAAAGACCTCAAGTATCATAACTTCTGGGTTATGAATCCTCTCTTTTTCTCAAACTCTTGATTTTCTTGCCTATAGTAAAATTCTAAATCCATTGACCGAGGAACGGAAGGAATATGACAGGCCTTAAAAAGGGTCTAATAGGA
>CM046370.1:13019315-13043578 GCA_025413025.1 Ficus hispida
TTTATTTCTATGTAAAGTGAATATAGTACTTTTTTAGTTTATAATTAACAAAAATAATATATAACATCCATTCTCCAAAAATTTTAAAACGTTCACATAATTTTTCCTTCTATTAGTTTAGTTAATTAAGAGTTTATTTGACATTCAAGTTTAACTTTATCTAATTAATTTAGTTAAGGATTTTATTTGATATTCAAGTTTAACTTCAATTAAACTGTATTTTTTCATCTCATTTTGTCTTTTTTATAAAAAAAATCAATAAATTTATAATTAGTTTTTGAAAATTCAACCAACTCTCTAACTTAAAAATTACATCTTTAACCGACGAAACAAACACAAGCTAACAGAAAATAAGGATAAAATTTTACATTAAAATAGAAGCGAATTGCCATTTTTTTTTTTTTTGGGTGAATATATAGTACACCAACAATAATATTAACAGCAACATTCAAGGGGAAAAAAGCCAACAAATTAAATAGATAGTAAGGGATAACACGAGCAAAAAAAAACATAATTGTAAAACTATTATGGAGAATGTTAACATACACGTTGTAATTTGTCATAATACTCATTGACGAGTAAAAAATTTTAGGAATTTGTTATAGGTTTCAAAGTAATAAGGTTTAGAGGTTATTTATTTAGAGATTTGATATGTAGGTGAATGTAGAAAGAAAAATGAAGTGTAACTGATTTTTTTTTTTTTTTTTTGTATGATAGAATTTTATATATTTAGATAATTCAGTCTATAATAGGTGTCCTTTTATGTCATTTTGTTTGAAGATTTTTTTTTTTTTTTTGTGGAGTTGATTAATTAGGGGTTGTAGAGAGTAAGAGGAGCGTGCACTACTACAGAATGTGGATTCCACGACGGTTTTTAACCGTCGTGGAAGAAATCCACGACGGTTCTCCAACCGTCGTGGAATCCAGAGTCGTGGAATCTTTTAATATTCCACGACGGTCTTTTTACCGTCGTGGAATAGGTAAAATAGGGCCAAAAAATAGACTATTTAGAACCATACCACGACGGTTTTTGATGGAAAAAACCGTCGTGGAAATGAATATACCACGACGGTTCTTATGAGCCACCGTCGTGGTTTATTGGTCTACGACGACGGGTTTTATCAAGTCACCGTCGTGGTATTAATTATACCACGACGGTTATTTCGTGTCACCGTCGTCGTATTACTACATACCACGACGGTGATTTGTTAGAAACCGTGGTGGTAGACCAATATACCACGACGGTTCTAAACATCCACCGTCGTGGTAGTTCTCCTTACAACGACGGTGGCTTTATTGTATAATAAAACCGTCGTGGTATATTGCTCTACCACGACGGTTGGTACATTTAACCGTCGTGGTAGGTTATGTACCACGACGGTTCTTTTCTAAACCGTCGTGTTATTTATAATTCCACGACGGTTTCTATTGAAAACCGTCGTGGTATGTTGTCAAGTGAACAAAACAAATTACAAATCGTTCATTTTGAATACCAGTTCATTCATTCATCCCACGGATTAATTACACAGCCAAGAAAAAAAATAACAAAACTGATATCTTAAATATAATGTCACAATGTACAAAAAAATTAAATATATCGCCTATACAAAATTCAACAGCATGCTAATGTGCGGGTTTATTGTATGAAGCGCATGATATATTGTGTCCACTCCTGCCTAACCAAATTCAAATCAGCTTCGGTATAAGACGTCTTCTTTTGAAGTAGGGCAAGGCCATCGACGGTCAAGCATATTTCTCGCATGAACCCCAATACAAAGTAGCCGCATTGCACATTTCCTTGTTGTATTGGGCAGCGAGCAGTCTGAATCAACGTCTGTAAGTTGCGTCGCTTTGTTATTCCTCGTCCCACCAGCAACTTCCAATCGTTTAGTGCCCTAACAAACCAACAAATATCAATACATCCAGAACTACAACAACAAGAATAGCAATCTAATCATTAATACCAACATCAAAGAATACTTACAACGTAATTAGCTGTTGAAAATCTTCACCCGGATCGTTTCCAAGAGGATTAAAATAGAGGACCGAGTCATCCCACGGATTAACAACAGCCAATATCCAATGTTGGCCGCTGTTATATGGCATGAGAACAAGCCTTCCCCTTGGTGTGTTTGTTATGATCCGGATGATATTGTCGGCTCTCTCTCTAATGTACGCAACGCGATCTACATTCTGTTGCACTGGCGAGACAAGGAATGGAGAAACAAAGTCGTAACGCTGCTCCATTCCGGCTTTTGCACAACAATCCGCTAGATAGCTGCAAAATAATTAAGTCAAACTTGCAGCCCGAAAATAATTGTAATACAGTATCACGGTACTAATTGGAACAAGAAAAATGACATTACCTGATGTAAACCATTATACTGCTTGCACTAATTTCTTGAAAAGAAATGAAATGGTATACATCTTCATACCCAATATATATGGGCATGTCATCAGCATTGACAGACTGTTGTTGTGGGCACGCGATCTGGGTACCGTCAGTCAAGCACCGTTGTGCGTAGTTCGCCAAGCGTCTCATATCAACCGGAATGGTATCAAAGTCAAACCTCAGTTCTTCTTCACCGGTTTGCTGTTGTACCTCCGGTTCTGAGTGTAGTTTCTTCCTCCCGGCTCTCTTCTTTATAAATTTGGTTCGCTTGGCACTTGGCTCGGGAGCTTGACTGGGACCTCGGCTGGCCTGGCTTAAACTGCTTTGCAGGACGATGTTTTTTTTGGGCCACGCAACAAACCCCCCGATGGCCTCTTCAATATAGGTGGCTTCATCCGTCGGAATCGGAAGGAGTGCACGTTTAATTTTTGGGACGCTGATTGTCACACGCACATTCCCCTCGCCTAATGGAACCCATGGACTGTGTCGGTTGGAACACAGTCCATGTATGCCCTGCCAATTGCAACCAGAACTTCTCCACCATTAATGACATCAGTCAAGAAAGCTGGCATTCCTTACTTTCATTAGGCATGGGCTGCTGATCCGACGGGCCGGCTTCCTTCTCATTGACGGTGCAACTAGCCTTGACACTGTTGTGTTGATCACAGCAGGTGGGATGCTTCCTCAGCCATCGTCTCACGGTCGATACCGTGCTTTGCACAAGTTCCTGCACCGTTCTTTCCAAGGCAGCCAACTGTCGTTTCATGTTGGAGATTCAGGATTCTCCTCGATATATTCATGGCATTGTAGTATTGCGTCTGCGTGACAAATTTTGACTGCCCACGAATACGACCGGAATGCTCGGCATTGCCCAAAGACTTGGTCAAAATGTCCTCCGTACCCACGGATTCGAAGCTGCCTTGCGTCTGTTGTTGTGTTAAATCGTCCTATAACAAATACACAATATGTTATTGAGCCCGTAAACATAATGGAGACAATCGTGGCCGAATCGAAGTAAACATTTCGTATACTTACAATTGTTTCGCCATAATTTTAACCGACGGATTCTTGTACTGTCCATCGGGTTTGAGACGCGTGTCCGCCAAATAACATGTCGGGCAGCATATTCCCCGTCTTCTCGAACTGCAGTTAGCAATTAAACATAAGAAACATACATAAAACACGTAATGTGAATTAACCAATTATGAGTTGAAGTTGTTTGCAAAGTAATTAACGTACGATTTCTTGATCGCGTTCCTATATCCGTCACGGCCTGTCGTAGATCCGTATACGCTCTTTTTCCTGATCTCAGTTCCTTGTTGGAAAGCCGCTTGAAATCAGCCGTCTGTCGATACGTAATAAACCTTTCCCAATCGTCCTGGCTGATGGTTGGGTAATTTCGAACCACTTTGGCCGGTCGTTGCCAAACGGTTTCTTCGTGGATATGATCCCTAACAAAGGCTTGGTACAGATCATATCTGAAACCCTTCGCCGACTCCCCACATGACTTCAAAACCTGTTTTTTGTGCGATTCGTCAACAGTGAATGAAGTGACTACTTCCAACCACACTCGTTCTTTCCTCGTTTCCAAATCAGCACTTCTGAAGTCAGCAATCCAAATGGGAATGTGCTCCCGAGCAAGCACTCCAACCCAACTCTGTAATTCATCACCTCCCTTGCCTAATGGTTGCCCTTTCGCGTCAAAGGAAACCGGAATTCGTTCTCCCCTCATCCTAACAACGTGCACTCTTTTAAGGAGAGTTGCTCGTCTTTTTCCATCTTCATCAGCATTGAATCTTGGTGCGTTCGTTCGTCGTGGTTTCGAAGCTTGAGTTTGGGTTGAGCAATCCTCCTCGTGAGAGTTTGACATTGTTAATCAATCTGGAAAAAAACTTCAACACGAACCGTTATAAACAAAGCATCATTGACATTAAATCATTACAAAGAGCCGGGGTTCTGAAACACATTACTATCCAAACATATAACGAACAAAAACATTTAACGAACCAAAATCATAATAAAGAACCTTAAAATGCCCAAAGCCGAGCCAAACACATCCAGTTTAAGGAACTCTAAAACTAAATATCAAACAAATTAAATGGCATTTAATCAAACGTGTTATCAACCTAAGCCTTACCCAACTATTTAAAATAAACTTTATGACTGAGACAATCAACAGCAAGAAATGAATATTTTCGCAAACCACATTCATATGCTTTATGCTGTAACAAACAGAAATTTCATTCCCCGAATAACTTGAAATTTAGACAAGCAATATAGAGTTCAACTTACGGCGTGTAGAGCGTGGGCACGGGCAGAATGGTTTCTAGTCTGGGCCAACACGGGTTGTGGCCGGCGAGAGAAACTTGGAGATGACCGAAAAACCTTGGCGTTGGTGGAGGATTGAGCGAGGAATGGAGTCTCAGAAGATTGTCAAAGACAGTCGATGGAGTCGGATGACAGAAAATTTTTTGGGCAAACTTGCGATTTGAGCAGTGAGTGAAAAGATGACCAGAGGTTTCGAATGAAATGTGTTGGGGAACAATGGCGTCTGTTTGGGTTTTATTAAATGCGGGAAAAATTTAACCTATTCCCAAAAATTTTAAAATAGCCGCCTTAAGCCTACCACGACGGTCTTTAAAAAACCGTCGTGGAAATAATTCAAATATCCTTGCCTACCACGACGGTCTTTTGGTTCGACCGTCGTGGTAGACTTCATGGTCTGATTCCACGACGGTTTACTACTGACCGTCGTGGAACAGAATTAAAGGGCTGGCAAAATCGAAAAGGATGTAAATATACCACGACGGTCTTTTAATAAAACCGTCGTGGTATATCAATATATTACGACGGTCATAATAAAGACCGTCGTGGTATATGAGATACCACGACGGTCTTTTAAAAAGACCGTCGTGGTATAGCAATATATTACGACGGTCTTAATTAAGACCGTCGTGGTATATTGGATACCACAACGGTAAATGAAAAGAACCGTCGTGGTATCTTTCGAACATGCAAAATTTGTATTCAAAATTATACCGTAATCCAGATAAGCGGCCAATCCTGATAGTTGTGCAATTATAAATAATCAATTATACATATTTATCGCGTAAATAATCAATGATACATATTTATCGCGTAAATAAAAACCCGTGTCGAAATGTTTACAACGTAAGAAACGTGAACTTGTATGTTAAGCAATTTTTCCCTTCTTTTTTTTGGGCTTCTCGACACATGTCCACTCGACGTCCAATCGAAGTAAGTGTGAAACGTCGTCGTCAAAATCATCAATCTCATCCACCGGTGGCAAACCCTTTGTAAAAGGTGGAATCTCGGTGCAATCTTCAATATCTTCTTGGCCATCCCGGATTGATCTTGGCTTCATTGGCACGACCAAAGATAACTCTAAATTTGCAGGATCCGTTGTATAAAATACTTGTACCGCTTGTGTTGCCATGATGAAAGGATCATTTTTGTAGCCCAATCGCCTAAAGTCCACTACTGTCACGCCGTCACTATCAACCTTAACATAATTATTGTCAGCCCACTTGCATTTAAATAGGGCTATTCGCAAGCCACAATAATCAAGTTCCCAAATATCTTCAATGAATCCAAAGTAATTCATGGAATATATACCGGATTCTTGTCCTTTGCGGATGAAATATGCATAGACTCGGCCCGAAGTGTGACACCACTATTCTGTACAGGATGCTTCTCATCTCTTGCCCGAGTGTAGAAGGAGTGGCCATTCACCAAATACGATGTATATCTTGTGACTATCGATGATGGACCTCTGGATAGCTTCATTACGTCCTGTGAAACGCCTTGCTTCATATGCAAGTATTTTCTTATCCACTCAAGAAATGACCGATTCTGCTCATCTTGAAACCACTTCTCACTTCTTCCTTTTCTTGGATTCGCAACTCTTAATTCCGCCATATGGACTTGAAAGAAAGGCTCCATTTCCTTAGCATTGTGCAGAACATACAAACATGCTTTTTCCCATTCATATTGACATACCGGTGAATGAACGGCCGCAGAGAGTCCTTTCGATATAAATGGGCCGCTCGTTGGCAACCCTATTGGGTCCGCGTTGGACAAATACTCAGAACAAATTCAACAGCTTCCTCGGATATGTAGTTTTCCACTATACAACCCTCCGGCCTATTTCGGTTCTTCACATATCCTTTCAAAACCTTCATGTACCTTTCAAAAGGATACATCCACCTCAAATACACCGGGCCACATAACTTAACTTCCCGAACTAAGTGCACACAAAGATGGATCATTATATCAAAAAAGGATGGTGGAAAATACTTCTCAAGCAGGCACAAGGTCATAACCAATTCCGATTGTAGCGAATCTAACATCATTGGATCAATTACCTTGGAGCATATCGAATTGAAGAATGAGCATAACTTTGTAATTGCGTATCTCACATCTCTGGTTAGAACTCCCCGCAAAGCAAGTGGTAATAATTGTTGCATCAAGATATGACAATCATGTGATTTCATTCCAACGAGCCGCAAATCTTTCATCGAAACCAACCTTTTGAAGTTAGAAGAGTACCCACTTGGCACTTTCACGGAAGCAAGCCACTCACAAAGCTTTCTCTTTTCGTGCCTAGATAATGTGTGCTTCGCCGGTGGTAAGTAAGTGCCGTTCGATCTTTTATCGGGGAGCAAATTCGGTCTAATCTTCATCTCTTTAAGATCCAACCGTGCCTTTTCACCATCTTTAGTCTTATTTGGAATGTCAAGCAACGTGCCCACTATCGACTCACAGACGTTTTTCTCAATATGCATAACGTCTAAGCAATGCCGTACGTAAAGTGACTTCCAATATGGAAGTTCATAGAAAATTGACTTCTTCTTCCAAGGGCCATCGACAGCTGGATCCTTACGTTTTCTCTTCCCCAAAACTACGTTGACATCTTTAACCATCTCAAAAACATCTTCGCCAGTCAAAATCCGAGGAGCGATTCTTTTTTCGGTATTACCATCAAAAGCCTTCTTCTGTTTGCGATAGCGATGATTTTTCGGCAAGAACCTCCGATGACCAAGGTAAACGGTTTTCCTACCGTATTTCAACCTGATGGAAGATGTTTCCTTCATACAAACGGGACAACCTATAGAACTCTTCACAGGATAACCAGAGAGGTTGCCAAGTGCAGGAAAGTCATTAATTGACCAAATCAACATTGCGCGAAGATTGAACGTATCTTGACGGTAAGAATCTCGTACTTGTAAACCATCATCCCACAACCTGTTTAGGTCATCGATTAATGGTGCCAAGTAAACATCAATATCATTCCCTGGTTGTTGAGGGCCTGATATCAATAATGTCAACATCAAGAACTTCCGCTTCATGCAAACGTCTGGAGGGAGATTGTAGTTGACAAGTATGACTGGCCAGGTACTATGCCGACTACTCATGTTACTGTGCGGGTTTATTCCATCCGTCGACAAACCGAGACGTAAATTCCTTGGTTCTGCACTAAAGTCTGGATGATTGTCATCGAAGGTCTTCCATTGCGGTGCATCGGCCGGATGCCTAAGCTTGCCATCGTCTACACGTGTATCGTGATGCCATGTCAAACTCTTAGCATGTTTTGCATTACGGAATAAACGGCGGAAACGTGGAGCTGGTGGAATGTACCATAACACCTTCACCGGCACTCCTTTACTACCATTCGATGGAATCTTGCCCTTCTTCCATCTTGACTCATTACAAACCGGACATTCATCTAAATCTTCATTTTCTTTCCGATAAAGTACGCAATCGTTTGGACAAGCATGTATCTTTTCGTATTCCATTCCCAACGTGCTCAAAGTCTTTTTCGCCTCGTACATACTAGGTGGCACTTTGTTATCCGCCGGTAGAACATCTTTTAGAAAAGCTAAAAGAGTCGTGAAACTAGAATTCGTCCACCCTCCCGACGCTTTCATATTCCATAATTTAACCAATGCCCCTAATTTTGTATATTTTGTACACCCGACGTACAAGGGCGTTTCGGCATCATTAATCATTTCCTCAAATAACTCCGGACGGTGCACAAAGTTTTCTTCCAAATTATTTATCATATTGTACATAGATTCACCACCGTCTTCCTCCACAATCGGATCCTTATCTTTAGTACTAGTCTGACTATACTTAAAACCGACGAAATCTTCACCATGTAAATACCATGTTTGGTAAGAACAAATAATCCCATAAGCAAGCAAATGGCCTCTAACATCATCAATTGAATGGGATCTATGATTACCACAAGCTTGACACGGACACCGAATCTTATCGTCTTGCGTATGAGCTTTGGCAAATGACAAAAATTCTTCGACACCATCTTCATATGCTTTAGACAATCTATCAAACCACATCCATTTCCTATCCATGATTAGCGCGCAAATCCTAAATCAATCAATAAAAGTTCTCGATAAGTCAATATAAGGTGTGCATTTTTTTTAATTTTTGGCATGAATATCATTAATTGCATGCACTTAATTCATAGCTAGTTATATACAAAGACCCCTGCTCATGCATTAATTAAATCAACAAGATATTTACTAAATTAAAACTCCAAAAAACATAACAAAAACTAAAAGTACCATTATAAATTAAAAACCGGCCCGGGTTATTTAGCTTAAAAAAACAAACTATAAATAAATGGTAATATATAGGATTTATATATAAATAAATTTTTGTGATTATTTAACTGAAAAATCCAAACTAATTTAAATAAAACCAAATTAAAAATACATTGATCGTCATGAGATCACTTAATTAATTAAACACTTTGCAGTATATAACGTATCAAAAGCAATCCAACAAATTTCAATTAAAATTTACATAATATGGCCGGGTTCGTAAATAAAAATATAATACAGAGGAAAACAACTTCCTTGTTTAGTTAATTTGTGTCATCATCACTTACAAAAACGACGGGAGAGCAGTAGAGGCGGTGGTTAGAATCCTTTGCGGTGTATGGAACTGTTGAAGGAGCGACCTGATATGATTTTGGTTCACGGCAGCAGCTCTACCAATGTGGAAAAAACAGGGCAACACCTTTTATATAAAACTGAAAAAAAGTACGATGTTTCCACCACGGCTTTATGGAAACCGTCGTGTAAGAACGAGATTACACGACGGTCTTTAGACAACCGTCGTGTAATCCACGGAACTACCACGACGGTTGTATATACCCGTCGTGGAATAGCTAGATTATTACACGACGGTTCCCATAAACCGTCGTGGAATATATACTTCCATGACGGTTTATGGAAATACAATATTCCACGACGGTTTCTGTTAACCGTGGTGGAAATCTAAAATTCCACGACGGTTTTCGGATGCCGCTTTTCTGTTCCGTGTTTTTGCCATCGTTTCCACGACGGTTTTTAAAAAACGGTCGTCCAATCTCAGTCGTGGAAGCGACATTCTGTAGTAGTGGTGCCAATAATAGAACTATCCTTGAATGAATTACGTGCGAACAAGTTTCGGAATGTAAAATAATTTGAACACGCGTCTAATACTAAATGCCATATATTTCCTTTAGTAAACTATTTTGAAAAAAAAATAGTTTGTTTATCCATTTTTGTAATAAAGTTTTTCCCCTAGATTTCTCTGATTTAAAGAAACTATCTACTAGTTCCCCTAATCTTTTGATGCTTGATAATGTTAGCTAAGAGTGAAAATAATAATAATAATAATAATAATAATAATAATAATAACAACAATTCAACAATATTTGGTAAGAGGGAAGGAAAATAAGAGGGAAAAAAAGAAAAATATCAAGATGAGGAACGCATGTGATTATCTCATAATTGGAAAAGAAGAAATAAGATATTGTAGGCGAAAATAAATTCTACATACCTAACTTTCAATTTTCTGACAAATTGATATCCAACTCTCTCAAAATAATCATTAGACAATGCATGCAAATACTTTTTCTACCACCAACCCCCCCTCCAAAAAAAAGTGGTCAATGGTTTAACAAGCTAGTGGGCAATTTTTGTGTGGTGGTTCTAATTGCTGAGACGTATAAATAAATTATAACTGAGAATTTATAAGTTAATTAGAAATTACTGAATCACTGATGAATCCCATCCAGATAAATTGCTCACTGCTGTCAAAGCCTTCCTCCATTGTTGTACCTTGTCCATTTCATCACAAAAGCGCTGCTCAAGAGCAGTAAATGCAGCTGCATAACTCTCTTGTTGTTTTCGAACATGTGATGGATCAACATGGTAAAAAATCGGCACCACAATCTGTTTATCTGTCTCCATACATTGAAGAATATGACGGAGTTCTTCCAAACACCAAGAGGATGTAGCATAGTTTTTCAATAGAATGACCACTGAGATTTTTGATTCTTCAATCGCTTTTATAAGTGCAGGTGAGATTTCATCTCCTTTTTCAAGAGTCTCCTCATCTAAGTAAGCTTTGATTTTCTTTTGAGAAAAAACTTTGTAAAGATGGTCAGTAAAAATGTTACGAGTGTCCTCACCACGAAAACTGATAAAAACATCGTACAGTTTTTTCCAAGTAGGAATAGAAGAAGAGTAAGCGGCTGCCATAAATCAAAATGTACTGTCCCCTACAAGATCAAACTGAGAGAGGCAGGCGATCTAGATCAGATTTAAGAAAAGGAAAGCAAAGGAAATAGGAAATAGAAGGAGAAAGTAAGAGAAAAAGATGAGAAAAAAAAAAAAGAGACTAAAAAAGTCTATCCGATATAAAGTGGGAGGAAAAAATACAAAAGTGGAAAAAGCATCGATGAGTTAGAAGAGGAGGACAAAAAAGCATTGATATCAACCGCAATTTACAGCGCTAGGAATTTTTTTCAGAAAACAGAAAGCCAAGGCTAATTCGGTCATTTTATTGATTTTAAGTGTGAGTTATTTATTTATTTTAATTTTCGGATAGGTACTATACAAAAATTATATTTTTGAGATGATCATTTTACATTCCGGTCCAAAGACCCTTTGTGTCATACCCCCCCTATCATCCAAAATATGATTACGGAATTAGCCTTGTGTGTGTGTGTGTGTGTGGACGGCTCTGAATAGTAAAGAAGACGAAGCCATGATAGGAAGGAGGAAGGGAGGGAGAGAGAGATAGAACTTTAATCGTGCAGTACACGAGTTGTTAGTTTATCTTCTTTTTATTTTATTTTTTCATTGCCCTCATGGAGGCAATCATATGTGTAACTATTAAGAGTAATTATATTTACACCTATTAAATTCATAAATGATCACACCTAATTAATAGTTTTTTAATAAAAATTTAAACTCTATCATTTTATAGACAATATTTTCATGATATCTTATTAACCACTCATGCGTCACTGTAATTGTAGATTTGATTTAATTTATAAATATACAATATATCTTACTTTTCTCATTTTTTTTCCTTAAAAAAGTTATTCTAACAAAAAAAGCATGCTTCTTTATTTCTTATTATTTTGCTAAATAATATTCTCATTAAATAAGGTAAAAGTCTCAATAATATAAAAAATCAAGATTCACCAATATTTTTAAGACTCTGCTAATCTAAATAATGTTTGATTTTCTAACAAAGAAAAACATCATAAAGATGACAAGAAAAAACGTTACAAGTGTACTTACTTTTAAAACTGATTAAAAAAAATCATATATCTTCATTCGAGGAGGAGCAGAAGAAGTGTGAGCGGCCGTTGTGTAAAAGCTGTACTATACCCAACAAGATCAAATGATACTAAGAGAGGGAGGCTGTAATCAGATTTAAGAAAAGGAAAGGAAAGCGCCACCTGTCATGTATATATAGTTTTGAATAAAGCTTGTTGCCCAGTTTGTTCTACGAGACTTGCTTCCAGGAAAGAAGAGGAAATACGATAGGAAATAGAGGGGGAAATTTATTACTAGAAAGATGAAAGCATTTAGATAGGAAAGGAAAGGAAAGGAAAATTGGTTGGAATTTTCTGAAGCGACCGGGTGATCCACAAGCTTGCATTGTTTCCACGAAAAGCAAAGCAAAAGATAAAGGCAATAAAACAAAGACTTAAAAAGTCTATCGTGTTGTGCGTCTTACGCTTGAATCAGTCAAGTTAGAGAAATTGAAGAAAAGGAAAATCCAACCGCAATTTACCGTTTCATAAAAAATAAAAAATAAAACCATAATTTACCATATGTGATGACATTGTGGTAATAGTTTACTATAATGGATTTGTGGTCAAAGATTGAGGTGGTTTTTTGGGAGTCTTAAATACGAAAGATTATTTTTTACCCGCCTAACACTTGATGGAGATTGCTTGGGACTACGTCTTCAAGTATCGTTATTGTTAATATAATATTCGGTGAGAATGAGGTGACTTTCAAGTGGCTTGTCTATAGGACCTTTAACGAATATTTCTATCAGCATCTGAAACCCTTTTGATAATATTTCACGAGGAATGTTAACCTAAGACATTTTTTTTTGTAAGTTAAAAAAGGAAACCTGAAATTTACGGCCCCCCTTTCGTTATGTAATTTGGCAAAAAAAAAAGAAAAAGAAAAAAAGAACAATGTACCGCACTAAGACCAAAATTTCATTTAGACTAAGAATTGCTAAGAACACTTTCTTAGGGACTTGAATCGTCTAAACAATTTTTTCTCCCTTAAATCGTATCCAACCAATTACGTAATGACAACTCGAAGAAAAGTAAAGACATATTTGATTTGCAACTGTGATACTAAGAAATAAAAATAAATTAAAAAAGGGAAATGGGAGAGAGAAAGTAAGCGGTAATGATGGGTATTAGACGGGACTCTTGAACTTACATTTTTTTTTTTCCTCCGGTATCTTGCAAGTAAATAAATATGGCTTTTTTGTACAGCTATCCCTAATTTTTTTTTTTGTTCAATTTGACAATTTCTTAACCGTTTGGTTGGTGAGTTTAAACTCACCACCATCAACTCAATTTTTATCTTTTTCCTCAAAAGTTTTTTGTCTTTTCTGAAAAAGTCAACCAAAATCACTATTTAAACTTATAAATCTTAACTCAAACTCAAACACCAAACACCCTAGTCATTTTTTCCCCCCTTGGCAATAACCCCTAAGGACAACTCCAATGCATACTCTAAAATAGAGTTTTGCACCAATTTGGAGTATGAAGCTTCTCCAATGCATACTCTATATGGAACTTCAAATATAGAGTATGAACAGTATACTTCATATTTGAAATATCACTGTTCATATTCTAAACTACTTTTTCTTTATTTTAGAGTATAAAATAGAATATAAATGATTATACAAAAGAATATAAATAGAATATTCCTTTTAGAGTATGATATAGAGTAAATGAGTTGGAGATGAAATAGTTATTTGAAGTGACAGATACTCTATTTTAAAGTTTCTGTACTTTAAAATAGAGTATTTGGGTTAGAGATAGCCTAACTTACAATTTTTTATACAATCAGTACATATTGCTCACGTAGATTAAATTTAAAACGGTTTTGTTTTTTTGCATATATCTTGCATGTGATAGCCCAAGAAGGGTATTTCTCACCATTTTATTAAGTTCAATAAATTTATTTGAAAATTTGAACCTAATTCAATTATCACTCAAATTTAAAAATCTAAGTTTTTATTTTTATTTTTAGAATTTTATTGAAATTAAGTAAAAATAACCTACAATGCCCAAGAAGGCTATCACATGCAAGTGATGTGCAAAAAGCCGTTTAATAAATGTACGTGAGGAAAAAGGGTTGGATGTACTAAAAATTGTAATTTCAAGAGGTTAATTACAAAAAAAAATAAAAATAATAATAGTTTAGAGACTAGATTAACAAATTCGAAAACTTCAGGGTTACAAAATAGACAATGGAGATCAAGGCTGATGATTGGAATAGTCGGAGATTTTTCAGCTAGTTTGTAAGATCTTTAAAGCCTGAAAATGACTATCCAGTAATGTATTGAGCGAGGTTATATAAATTGAAACTCTGAGATGAATATTTTGCTCATTTGAAGGAATTTTTATGTGTATTATCAGTTTTTTTTTTTTCAAATTTAAGGGAGACATGATTCGAACTCTGTACCTCTAGGTGGAGTCAGGTATGGTATTAAAAATCTATCATTTTTATAGATATTATTATCATGATATCTTATTAACCCACTCATACGTGTAATTGTAGATTTGATTTAATTTATAAATACAAATTAAATCTTACTTTTCTCAAAATTTTCCTTAAAAAAAAGGTACTCCAACAAAAAAAACATGCATATTTATTTCTTATTATTTTGCTAAATATTGTTTTAATTTCATTAAACAAGGTAAAAGTCTGATAACATAAAAACTCAAAATTTACCAATATTTTGAAGACTCTGCTCGTCTAAGTAAGCTTGATTTTCTAACAAAGTAAAGCATCATAAAGATGACAAGTAAAAATGTTAGGTGTGGTAGTCCTCTGGGGGTATTAAATGTGAAGATTTATTTTTTAATAGTTTAATATTTGACGAAGAGTGCTTAGAATTGTGCCCATATGTATCATTATCATTAGTATTCAGTAGGATTAGAGTACGTCCTCTTAATGACCCGCATGTAAAACCTTAAGTGAATATTTCTATCAATATTTAGTGACTTGAATTGCATGTCCAATTTTCCTGACTTAAATAATATCCAACTAAATTTTGTAATAATGACAACTCAAGAAAAAGTAAGACATCTGATTTACAACTACAACACTCTCAAAAAAAAAAAAAAAAAAAAAAAAAGAAGGAAAATGGGAGGGAGAGTAAGAGGTTAACAATGTTATCAGATAGAATCTTGAGCTCTATTTTATTTTATTTTATTTTTGGTAAATTATTCTTGATTCAGGAACTCTTAATAGGTGAGAAATGGGTCCTAAACTTTCTTTTTTCTTTAAATATGTCTCTAAATTCTTAACTAGACGAGGGTTTGGGCCATTACTTTTTTTTTTTTTAAACCCATGAACTCTTTAAAAATGTATGTTTTGATCCTTAAGTTAAATTTTGGACAAATACTAGGGGTACTATGGTGACGTGACAGTGACGAGGAGGTCGAATCTGCTGATCATGGAATATGATGATGGACATTCTTCTTTTTTTTTTTTTTAATAACAAAAATACTATAGTATACTAAAAAATCAATAAGCTCAAACAATCGCCAACCAAAAATAATCTTTGTGAATAAAAATCATAAATCATTAGTATGAAAAAAAAAATTTTGATGGAGACAACTTAAAAAAATGTTTCTTGTGAGGATATAAATCAGTATAAAATAAATTAAAAAAAAAACCAAATGTAATGTTAAATTATTGTGTCAGAGGTTATTTTTGACATTTGGATAAAAAAATATACTCTTTAATAGAGTGTTACATTTGATGTAGATTTAGTCATATGCTAAACTTTATTGTAAATATACTACAAAGTATAGCTAATACAAATTTAACATTAGATTATTATTGATTGTCGCTTTGACTTTTTCATTCAATTACAATATTTTTTTATTTTTAATTTATTTGAATAATCAAAGTTCACTTTTATAAGTATCAAAGCAAAAAATTATGACAAAAATAAAAATAGCATTACAAATAGTATTATACGTTAGAGTATAAAGATAGAATAATATTATTTTCATATCTTTTAGTAACAAATATATTATTAACATTAACAGATACGCATTGGAGATGATCTATGATCTTTTGAAACTAAAGGATTGAATACGTATATTTGAAGGATTTTCAATTGCGTTATCAGTTAATTCAAAGATTATTGGAGAAACATTTCTCTATTTTGAATTAGCTTATGCATGCTTATGAGGCTAATACCTCATGATTATTCCGGCATAACGTTCTTCACAGTACGTCAAGCAAACACGCCTTCCATTCCTTTGATGTCAGCAAAATTTCAGACTTGTTTTTGCTGAAGAGAAGAAGAACCAGCAGAAACTTGGGAAAGAAAAAAAGAAATCTCCCAATTGATAGAAAATCACCAATAATCTCTGAAAGAGCAGGCCCCATTACTAAAATGATGGAAGCGTATTCGGTCTCTCATCTTATGTCTCTTCGGTATATCTTCGAAATTACTTTCCTCAACGCATGGCAATCTTCACAAGATCGCAAGTTTTTCGCGATCCAAATTTCAGATCCCGGACTCGTTTTGATCAGTCCGAAAGCAAAAGCAAGCTTCTCACTGTGGTGGCTCAACTAGAAAGCCTTCACTTCATTATCAATCTCGAGCAAGACTTCCGAAATTAAGTTTTGGCTGATACCCTTCTTCTCTCAATTTCTCTTCTATTTCGTCCAACTTTGAATATACTTTTTATGCCCTCTGGATAACTGGAATCTGCCACGTTTGTACGAAGAACGCGCTTCTAAATAATAAATAAAAAACCCTACCATATAATATTGGAGTCGAGAAAGTTACAATGGATATGAGTGACTGATTGCAATTAATTGTTAAGTGATATAATGGAAGATAAATTTAATCAACAGCAGAAACTAGCACTGATTGTCCCCCTGAACAAATAAAAGTTCTGATTTGGAGGATTAGTTTGGAGAGGTTTCACGCGCTTATTCCCCACTATATAATTATGCTTGGGCCTGTTGGGCTCTTGGCTTTTACTGAACTTTCCTATTTTTGATAAATTGTATAAGTATAGAGCTTCTTTCTTTATTGGTTTAAAGTTCAAGTTTTAGTTGTTGTTGTTGTTTATTTTTTATTTTTATTTTTCAGTTTCCTCTTTTAATTTTTTTTTTAATATCTGTGTTTACAGTCTTTTAATACCTTTCCTTCCGTCATCTCTATGTTCTTTTTTTTTTTTTTTTCTCTATTTAGCTTTAAATATATTTTTCCCTCCTTATAGTCCCGTACCACAATAATGGTATCAAAATATATTAGCTTCAATGACCAATAATTAACATATTAAGATATATGTCTGCTTTGCTATCAAAATGTGTGTGTGTGTGTATTAAGATATCTAAAATATGCTCTTGGTAAAATATTATACAGATTTATGAACTCTTTAGTTTTTTTTTTTTTTTAATTTATGAACTTTTTAAATTTTAAGATATTAGTTTAACATCTATATTTGTATTTAGATACATTAAAACCATACAATCCGTCAAGCAAAATTATAATATGTTTTATATACTTAATAGAATTTCATTATTAAGAAAGATCACAGTATTTAAAATGGTTTTTTAATAAATTTAATTTAAAAATTTTATCTTTATTGTGCTCCTACTATATTCAAATTCTGACTCCATCATTGTTTATATATCAAATCTTATATTACTCATCGTTTTGTGCTAACCACCAAATTGATAGTATTCTAATAATCCATTGTGTTTTAAAATAATATAGCCCGTTTGGTTTGTGAGTCAATGCATAATTTTAACTTTTTTTTTTAATGGCATTTTCTTACAAAAGTTTGAACTTTTTGTTTGGATGGTGCGATCATACTCATTGACTAAATAGAGATGAAAAAAGAAAGAAAAGTACATAAACTTGTGAAAGCAGCCATTCAATATAGACATGTATAGTTTTTTTTTTTTTGTCTCTTTATTCTAGTTTGGATTTGGAACCCTCCTTGCTTAGCTAATTGATGTTTTAATAAATAAATAAATAAATAAAAAGCTTAAGTTGTTATCACTTAGACAATAATTCAAAGATGTGCTTTTTCGGGGTTAATCTAGGAATCACCTATGAAAGTAAACAAGAAAATGGAAAATCGAAAGGGCAAGTCAATAAATCTATGAGCCATTAATTTAACTTATTATTCTTGAATTAGGCTGAGCATGCACCTAATACTATAATGTTTAAATTACTTTCAAACTGTGAAACACCATTAGTATTCCGGCATGTTACCATCTAAATTACAACAATAGTAGTATTAACTTTTGATGACAACCCATGTGATAATAAATTATCATTTTTTTATCTAAACCCAAAAACCAATATTAATTTGGATTTAACCCTCCCTCCCAAATTTAATTTGTCCAATCCGAACAAATTCTAAATAATACTAAACTCCATTTGATTTTCCCATTTCTCTGTCCACAATTCAAACCATTGCTTTCAACAACCATCCAAGCATATATTTAAATTTTAACCCTTAATCAGACTTATAGATCTAAACATCAGTTCGGATTACATTTTAAATGCTTATGCAAAATGCTAATTTATCGATCCACTTTACGATAATTCTATTTTAAGTTCTTATAGGTGAATTGATGATTTTTTACTTTTATTAAATGAAGTGACGAGAAAAGACGATTAATATTAAGGTGCAATTCCAACTAAGTTAGCACCATCTTCTCAAACTATCCCGTACTAAGCCTCTCACTTGAATGTTATCGAAAAATTAAAGAAACTTACAAAGTTAATGTTAAAAGGGGGAAAAGAAAGGAAACCTTTTTTTTTTTTTTTTTTTTTTTTGACTGAAGCCATACAAAAAATAAAACCTTAAACCGGAAGTTATTCCCAGAAGATAGAGCCTGAACTCACACTTTGGAGGACAATCACAGATATATCTCGTTAAAAACCTTTTAGCCAAAACTCAGTGGGAAGAGACAAGAACGAAAAAAGAGTACAAATCTACTATATGTTGGTCGGTTAATTTTTAAACCAATAACAAGGCATCATCCCATGTCTGTTGATAAGGACACACAAACATCTGGAGGAGAGAACCAACCAAGTTGCCGAGTTCAAAGACACGCCCATATCTGCAATTTTATTAGTCACTTGATAGCTTTCTTTATAAATATGAGAAACACGGAAGTTGCTCGAATCCAAAAAAAAGTCCCAATCAACGAGTCTGTGTTCGACAAGGAACATAAGTATTCCTCAAGCTAAGCTAAGCGAAGTGTTAACCACAAAGGAGGAATCAGATTCAAACAAAAGAAAATCAAAGTTGTACCTTTTGTCATAAGATGCTGCAGTGATAATCCCTCATATTTCTGCCACGAGAGCATTCATAACTTCCAAGCAACCTTTTTAGAAGCCTCTAGAAGTACGAAAAATGCCACCATAGCTAGCTAGACCAGGATCTCTGTGGGCCGCTCCGTCGGTATTTGATTTATACCAATTAACCTCAATAATTTTTGGAACATTGTTAGGCTTCCCAGCACAAAGTCGCCCCAGAGTTAAGGGAACATTTTAAAGACGTTCATGTTTCTAAAATTTCCAAATCACCCAAAAGAAGAGATAATAGCAGTAATCCAGAGGTTCAAAAGTTGAGAACTCATCTTTGTTTTTGAAGCATCTCTGAGGAGAGTGTAGACATTGTCCCTTTGCAGTCGTTTTCCAAAAACTTCTCCAAGCGTCCATCATATGTACAGAGAGAAGCTGAAGAGCATGAAAAGTGAATCAACATATTATTATTCTCAAAAATAAATCAGAAACAAATGAAATGACGGAAACCTTACCTTTGGAAGCTCCGAAAGGCAGCTCTATAAAATCCTGTCCATAGCTCTCCCTTTCGTCTTAATTTCAGCTATGAAAACCATGAAATTTCACAGTAAGCACATCATCATTAATGTTATAAAAGATACAGAAAGTGATGGATTAATAGTTTAATACGTGCAATCAGGGTGAGAAAAAACTAACTTCGCAAAGGAAACCGGAAACTATAGCTTTGTTATTGTTCTGGTTCGGCCATATGTTGGCGACCATATATAGTTTAATTGAATTCAGCTTGCACCAAGGAACCAATATCCGCAGTGTGAAACTCCTTTCCTCTATTAACAAGTTGGTTCCTAGCACGCAGAATAGTATCCACAAGTACAGAAGCATAGACTAAAAATTCCTCATCGTACTGGCAGTCGTTTGAATTCAAATCACCATGTAACACGATTTCAAGGAAAGAAGCCATGGAATCACAGAGGAGGGAATCTGTGCGGAGGCCCCATACAGACATGAACCAAAGAGGTCGAACTCTGTCGCAAAACAGAAACAACTGGGCAGCGGTTTCCGATCCCAACTCACACAAAGGGCAACTGGTATCACCCACATGATTTACAACTGCTTGGACCGGTAAAACATCCCGAACAAGCTTCCACCAGAGTATTTGTACCTGTCGTTTAAGTTGGAGCTCCAAATCTTCTCACATAGTTCCTTCCTAGATGGGGGAAACCTGAAGTAATGCAACTGCTCCAACATACTCTTCTGAAATCTACTGATGCCAAAATCCTTTGCATCTTCGACATATAAAATGCGGACTCCACACCTTTTATGCCCATCTTTCCTTTTATTCTGAAGTTAGACATCTCTTTCGCCGAAGAAAGCTATCGTCTTTAATCATAAATGCTGTCATGAACACATATTGCAGCGACTTGGGATTCTGATGAAAAAACATCTCCAAACCCGTTGAATGTTGGAAGTGCCTTTCATTGTCGTATATGTTTTGACATTGATTTCACACTCTAAAGATGGATACGCCATGTTCATGTACTCGTCAGGTTCAACAATGACGCAAAAGCAAAATCCATAAAGTTGGGATTATAAGCAAGCATAATATTCATCGAACATCCTTCCATTTGATAGTTGAACCACTTAGGAATTTCTTCACCTGGATAACTCATTTTAATTCTACCAAACTGCAGTGTACCATGAATATATATTTATACATATATGAGGGTTAGTTTCAAATACAAGAAATGACGACTTTGGATAAAATTATCACGCGCGTTTGTTTCATATTCATAAAAATAAGTCAATTTACTGACTATATTAAAAGACTGTAAAGTACAATGCAAAATCCTCTAAGATATTAATTATCTTAATAATATAATTTTCTCTACGAAGAAACTTTCAACAATTTAAAAAATATTAAGATGATGAAATTAAACGATGTTTTCATTTAATTTCATGTGTTTTATCTTGTATATATTTGCAAGTTTTCCACTAGTATCTTAAAAGAGAAAGAAGATGTATACCTTATCCTCCAATATCTGCAGTGCAAGGCAAATTCTGTTGCAGTGAGCCAAGCTCTTATTTGAAATTCAGGCATGATGTTACGGTGCTTCAACTTTAAGCAATCATAAAACGCAAATACGACCTAAAGACAAAATTAGAGGTTGTGTGAGTGCAGCCAATGATTGGACACCATCTCCAGTGACGTGCATCCCGTTGCATCAAACAAACTCTATATCATTGGAAGCTCTGGTAGAGACTGGAGGAACTTGCAATCTTTTATGTACAATCTACGCAACTTAGAAAACTTGATGCTTTCAGGTATTTTCCTAATATTTGTTCTAGAGAGACTTACATCCAACAGTAAGGTTAAACAGGAGAACAAATTATTAGGGATCTGTGATATACTGGTGTCGCTAAGACATAAGCTTCCCAAGGGCATACCATTTAACAATGGACGAGGCAAACTTTCAAGCATTGAACAATTAGAAAGATCCAGTGAAAGTTCCATATTGTAGATATTGTGTGGGATAAATTCGAGATTTTTGCAAAAACTAAAGTTTAAACTTTTAACCCCCACTAGATTTTCAATTGATGCTGGTACCTTTCTAATTCCTGAATAATCTAAACAAAGAAGACTTAGATTTGGCATTGGCTCCAAAATATCTGGAAAGTACTCTAATTTTGAGCAACCTCTAAGTCCAAGTTCTTTGAGAGATTTTAACTTACAGATGCTAGTTGGAACACTCTTTAGATTTTTACAAAAACTTAAACTAAGATTGACAACCTGAGGAATACCCTCAATTGACGGGGGTACTAGTTCTATTGCTGTCCCTTCCATATTCAAATATTTTATATTGCTTGGAAGTTCTGGAAAATTTTGAAGCTTTGAGCAGAAAGACAAATTGAGATATTGCAGCAACTCCAGTTTGCCAATTGCTGGTCGGAAGATGCTCCGAGTTTCTACAGCTCTTGAGCTTTCACCTCCAAATTTAGTGCCAAAGAGAGGTCTGGAATTTCAGTCAGGTTTTTAGATCCTTCAAGATTTAAAATTTTAAGCTTCCAAAATTCTGTCACAAATTAAGAGAAATGGAAGGAGTCACTTTATTACATTTACAAAAGATATGTAAAATTACTGGAACTGAATCTTACCTGAATGCCATCCCAGAGTTTCTCTAGCTTATTGCCTCCAAGCACAGCTCAACAAGATTTTGTGGTGTGAAATTTTGAGGCAAGTTCTTAAAGGGTAATTCTCCAGCAAAGATATCTAAGCTCGCCAGGAAGAGACTGAAGTCCTTGAGGAAGGTTTAAATTTTGGTACCATCAAAATAATTTGGCCGTGAAATGACAGAAATTTTAAGCTGAACATATCTTTGAAGACTTGAGGATCCAGTCTATGTCGTTTCCAAGTTCACAAAATTCAGGGACATTGTTGGACTACTTCTGTCCCCTGACAATCAATAAGAAAACACATTCATTAAAACTTATAATTGGTAAACTTTACATAAGGTATGGAGATGAGCTTGTAATAACAGGAAACACCCCTACGCATGCACACATTGTACATATATATGTATAAATTATGTGTGTATGTGTATTTCGTCCTTTTTTGTTCAAATACTTGGTCTCCTATTTTCTAAATTTAAACACGCAAAATCTTGAAAACGCTGACAAAACATATGTTTGTGCCGCCTTATATATGGACAAATTATTTGAAATGGTTTTGTGATTTTTGTGTGTGTGTATATTATATATATATATATATATTTCTATATATATATATTTTCACATATAAAGTTTCTTGAATTCTCTTAACGAAATTTATTGTAGGAGGGTGACACTTACAGTATTATATTTCAAGACATGGCAGATATCTTTAGCCAACCACAACTACTGCGATTTCCAGGCTCTTTAGATTCTTCCGAATGATTTGGCGGCCCATTTTTGCAGCAAATCATGCATTAAAAACCTATTTCCCTCGAGAGTTATGAGAGCCTTATCAACGAGAATTTTAATTCCTATTTCCACATGAAGATCATAAGCATGAAGTATTCTTCTACAAATTCTCTATCCCTGCCTTTGAAGAAGCATGCAATATCAAGAAAAATCTCCTTCTCATTAGGTTCTAGACCATCATAACTAATCTCATACATTATGAATCTGTGGATTTAGACCTTCTTTCAATTTACCCAATGCACTTTCCCATACTTTGGTGCTCCCAGAACGAAGGTGACTACCCAAAACTTTAAGAGCCAATGGAAGACCGTGACAATATTCGACCACCTTTCTTGACATCAATGCGTATTCCTCCAGGGGAGAGCTTTCTCGAAAGCTTTTGAGTAGAATAGTTGAAGTGCTTCCTCGAAATCTAAGCTCTCACCGTGTATATTCCATGAGCAGCAATATTATTGAGCACTGAGCATCTCTGGTTGTTATAATGATTTTACTTCCAGGACCAAACAAATCACCTTCTCCAACAAAATATTCTAATTGGTTCCACATTATCTACATCATCAGAACAACAAGTGCCTTTGTACGCCGAAGCCTATTTTCACGAATTCATTGACTATTATTGTACTTTCTTCCCACAATAATCCAGAAAAAAGTGCTTTTTGTAGATTACTCAGTCCGCTTCTTTTTATTTCTCCTTAGTGTTTTCAAGAAAGAAGCAACCTTCAATTGAGATGCAAATCGGTTGAAAAGACCCGAGCTGGGTTGTCTTACCTATACCGCCAATGCCCCAAATGCCCACATACGACTTCTAGTGAACCAATGTTCACCATTGATTCAATTTTCTCAATTTGTCCGTCATTCCAACCAAGCCCTTGACATTACCGTATGATGAAATGCGATTAACTTCCCAACAATATCTTGACAATTGCCTCGACTAATTCAGAATCAGATCTGCCTCCAAGAAGAATATACATAGAAGTGAACTATAAGAAACCAAAAGAGAGTTATGACAAATATATGTTCTCTTTGA
>CM046370.1:13043678-13096317 GCA_025413025.1 Ficus hispida
TAATCTAAATAATGTTTGATTTTCTAACAAAGAAAAACATCATAAGATGACAAGAAAAACGTTACAAGTGTACTTACTTTTAAAACTGATTAAAAAAATCATATATCTTCATTCGAGGAGAGCAGAAGAAGTGTGAGCGGCCGTTGTGTAAAAGCTGTACTATACCCAACAAGATCAAATGATACTAAGAGAGGGAGGCTGTAATCAGATTTAAGAAAAGGAAAGGAAAGCGCCACTGTCATGTATATATAGTTTTGAATAAAGCTTGTTGCCCAGTTTGTTCTACGAGACTTGCTTCCAGAAAGAAGAGGAAATACGATAGGAAATAGAGGGGAAATTTATACTAGAAAGATGAAAGCATTTAGATAGAAAGGAAAGGAAAGGAAAATTGGTTGGAATTTTCTGAAGCGACCGGGTGATCCACAAGCTTGCATTGTTTCCACGAAAAGCAAAGCAAAAGATAAAGGCAATAAAACAAGACTTAAAAAGTCTATCGTGTTGTGCGTCTTACGCTTGAATCAGTCAAGTTAGAGAAATTGAAGAAAAGGAAAATCCAACCGCAATTTACCGTTTCATAAAAAATAAAAAATAAAACCATAATTACCATATGTGATGACATTGTGTAATAGTTTACTATAATGGATTTGTGGTCAAAGATTGAGGTGGTTTTTGGGAGTCTTAAATACGAAAGATTATTTTTTACCCGCCTAACACTTGATGGAGATTGCTTGGGACTACGTCTTCAAGTATCGTTATTTTAATATAATATTCGGTGAAATGAGTGACTTTCAATGCTTGTCTATAGGACCTTTAACGAATATTTCTATCAGCATCTGAAACCCTTTTGATAATATTCACGAGAATGTTAACCTAAGACATTTTTTTTGTAAGTTAAAAAGGAAACCTGAAATTTACGCCCCCCTTCGTTATGTAATTTGGCAAAAAAAAAAGAAAAAGAAAAAAAGAACAATGTACCGCACTAAGACCAAAATTTCATTTAGACTAAGAATTGCTAAGAACACTTTCTTAGGGACTTGAATCGTCTAAACAATTTTTCTCCCTTAAATCGTATCCAACAATTACGTAATGACAACTCGAAGAAAAGTAAAGACATATTTGATTTGCAACTGTGATACTAAGAAATAAAAATAAATTAAAAAAGGGAAATGGGAGAGAGAAAGTAAGGTTAATGATGGGTATTAGACGGGACTCTTGAACTTACATTTTTTTTTCCTCCGGTATCTTGCAAGTAAATAAATATGGCTTTTTGTACAGCTATCCCTAATTTTTTTTTTTTTTCAATTTGACAATTTCTTAACCGTTTGGTTGGTGAGTTTAAACTCACCACCATCAATCAATTTTTATCTTTTTCTCAAAAGTTTTTTTTTTTTCTGAAAAAGTCAACCAAAATCACTATTTAAACTTATAAATCTTAACTCAAACTCAAACACCAAACACCCTAGTCATTTTTCCCCCCTTGGCAATAACCCCTAAGGACAACTCCAATGCATACTCTAAAATAGAGTTTTGCACCAATTTGGAGTATGAAGCTTCTCAATGCATACTCTATATGGAACTTCAAATATAGAGTATGAACAGTATACTTCATATTTGAAATATCACTGTTCATATTCTAAACTACTTTTTCTTTATTTTAGAGTATAAAATAGAATATAAATGATTATACAAAAGAATATAAATAGAATATTCCTTTTAGAGTATGATATAGAGTAAATGAGTTGGAGATAAATAGTTATTTGAAGTGACAGATACTCTATTTTAAAGTTTCTGTACTTTAAAATAGAGTATTTGGGTTAGAGATAGCCTAACTTACAATTTTTTATACAATCAGTACATATTGCTCACGTAGATTAAATTTAAAACGGTTTTGTTTTTTTGCATATATCTTGCATGTGATAGCCCAAGAAGGGTATTTCTCACCATTTTATTAAGTTCAATAAATTTATTTGAAAATTTGAACTAATTCAATTATCACTCAAATTTAAAAATCTAAGTTTTTATTTTTATTTTTAGAATTTTATTGAAATTAAGTAAAAATAACCTACAATGCCCAAGAAGGCTATCACATGCAAGTGATGTGCAAAAAGCCGTTTAATAAATGTACGTGAGGAAAAAGGGTTGGATGTACTAAAAATTGTAATTTCAAGAGGTTAATTACAAAAAAAATAAAAATAATAATAGTTTAGAGACTAGATTAACAAATTCGAAAACTTCAGGGTTACAAAATAGACAATGGAGATCAAGGCTGATGATTGGAATAGTCGGAGATTTTTCAGCTAGTTTGTAAGATCTTTAAAGCCTGAAAATGACTATCCAGTAATGTATTGAGCGAGGTTATATAAATTGAAACTCTGAGATGAATATTTTGCTCATTTGAAGGAATTTTTATGTGTATTATCAGTTTTTTTTTTTTCAAATTTAAGGGAGACATGATTCGAACTCTGTACCTCTAGGTGGAGTCAGGTATGGTATTAAAAATCTATCATTTTTATAGATATTATTATCATATATCTTATTAACCCACTCATACGTGTAATTGTAGATTTGATTTAATTTATAAATACAAATTAAATCTTACTTTTCTCAAAATTTTCCTTAAAAAAAAGGTACTCCAACAAAAAAAACATGCATATTTATTTCTTATTATTTTGCTAAATATTGTTTTAATTTCATTAAACAAGGTAAAAGTCTGATAACATAAAAACTCAAAATTTACCAATATTTTGAAGACTCTGCTCGTCTAAGTAAGCTTGATTTTCTAACAAAGTAAAGCATCATAAAGATGACAAGTAAAAATTTAGGTGTGGTAGTCCTCTGGGGGTATTAAATGTGAAGATTTATTTTTTAATAGTTTAATATTTGACGAAGAGTGCTTAGAATTGTGCCCATATGTATCATTATCATTAGTATTCAGTAGGATTAGAGTACGTCCTCTTAATGACCCGCATGTAAAACCTTAAGTGAATATTTCTATCAATATTTAGTGACTTGAATTGCATGTCCAATTTTCCTGACTTAAATAATATCCAACTAATTTTGTAATAATGACAACTCAAGAAAAAGTAAGACATCTGATTTACAACTACAACACTCTCAAAAAAAAAAAAAAAAAAAAAAAGAAGGAAAATGGAGGGAGAGTAAGAGGTTAACAATGTTATCAGATAGAATCTTGAGCTCTATTTTATTTTATTTTATTTTTGGTAAATTATTCTTGATTCAGGAACTCTTAATAGGTGAGAAATGGGTCCTAAACTTTCTTTTTTCTTTAAATATGTCTCTAAATTCTTAACTAGACGAGGGTTTGGGCCATTACTTTTTTTTTTTTAAACCCATGAACTCTTTAAAAATGTGTGTTTTGATCCTTAAGTTAAATTTTGGACAAATACTAGGGGTACTATGGTGACGTGACAGTGACGAGGAGGTCGAATCTGCTGATCATGGATATGATGATGGACATTCTTCTTTTTTTTTTTTTAATAACAAAAATACTATAGTATACTAAAAAATCAATAAGCCAAACAATCGCAACAAAAATAATCTTTGTGAATAAAAATCATAAATCATTAGTATGAAAAAAAAAATTTTGATGGAGACAACTTAAAAAAAATGTTTCTTGTGAGGATATAAATCAGTATAAAATAAATTAAAAAAAAAACCAAATGTAATGTTAAATTATTGTGTCAGAGGTTATTTTTGACATTTGGATAAAAAATATACTCTTTAATAGAGTGTTACATTTGATGTAGATTTAGTCATATGCTAAACTTTATTGTAAATATACTACAAAGTATAGCTAATACAAATTTAACATTAGATTATTATTGATTGTCGCTTTGACTTTTTCATTCAATTACAATATTTTTTTATTTTTAATTTATTTGAATAATCAAAGTTCACTTTTATAAGTATCAAAGCAAAAAATTATGACAAAAAATAAAAATAGCATTACAAATAGTATTATACGTTAGAGTATAAAGATAGAATAATATTATTTTCATATCTTTTAGTAACAAATATATTATTAACATTAACAGATACGCATTGGAGATGATCTATGATCTTTTGAAACTAAAGGATTGAATACGTATATTTGAAGGATTTTTCAATTGCGTTATCAGTTAATTCAAAGATTATTGGAGAAACATTTCTCTATTTTGAATTAGCTTATGCATGCTTATGAGGCTAATACCTCATGATTATTCCGGCATAACGTTCTTCACAGTACGTCAAGCAAACACGCCTTCCATTCCTTTGATGTCAGCAAAATTTCAGACTTGTTTTTGCTGAAGAGAAGAAGAACCAGCAGAAACTTGGGAAAGAAAAAAAGAAATCTCCCAATTGATAGAAAATCACCAATAATCTCTGAAAGAGCGGCCCCATTACTAAAATGATGGAAGCGTATTCGGTCTCTCATCTTATGTCTCTTCGGTATATCTTCGAAATTACTTTCCTCAAGCATGGCAATCTTCACAAGATCGCAAGTTTTTCGCGATCCAAATTTCAGATCCCGGACTCGTTTTGATCAGTCCGAAAGCAAAAGCAAGCTTCTCACTGTGGTGGCTCAACTAGAAAGCCTTCACTTCATTATCAATCTCGAGCAAGACTTCCGAAATTAAGTTTTGGCTGATACCCTTCTTCTCTCAATTTCTCTTCTATTTCGTCCAACTTTGAATATACTTTTTATGCCCTCTGGATAACTGGAATCTGCCACGTTTGTACGAAGAACGCGCTTCTAAATAATAAATAAAAAAACCCTACCATATAATATTGGAGTCGAGAAAGTTACAATGGATATGAGTGACTGATTGCAATTAATTGTTAAGTGATATAATGGAAGATAAATTTAATCAACAGCAGAAACTAGCACTGATTGTCCCCCTGAACAAATAAAAGTTCTGATTTGGAGGATTAGTTTGGAGAGGTTTCACGCGCTTATTCCCCCACTATATAATTATGCTTGGGCCTGTTGGGCTCTTGGCTTTTACTGAACTTTCCTATTTTTGATAAATTGTATAAGTATAGAGCTTCTTTCTTTATTGGTTTAAAGTTCAAGTTTTAGTTGTTGTTGTTGTTTATTTTTTATTTTTATTTTTTCAGTTTCCTCTTTTAATTTTTTTTTTAATATCTGTGTTTACAGTCTTTTAATACCTTTCCTTCCGTCATCTCTATGTTCTTTTTTTTTTTTTTTTTTTCTCTATTTAGCTTTAAATATATTTTTTCCCTCCTTATAGTCCCGTACCACAATAATGGTATCAAAATATATTAGCTTCAATGACCAATAATTAACATATTAAGATATATGTCTGCTTTGCTATCAAAATGTGTGTGTGTGTGTATTAAGATATCTAAAATATGCTCTTGGTAAAATATTATACAGATTTATGAACTCTTTAGTTTTTTTTTTTTTTTTAATTTATGAACTTTTTAAATTTTAAGATATTAGTTTAACATCTATATTTGTATTTAGATACATTAAAACCATACAATCCGTCAAGCAAAATTATAATATGTTTTATATACTTAATAGAATTTCATTATTAAGAAAGATCACAGTATTTAAAATGGTTTTTTAATAAATTTAATTTAAAAATTTTATCTTTATTGTGCTCCTACTATATTCAAATTCTGACTCCATCATTGTTTATATATCAAATCTTATATTACTCATCGTTTTGTGCTAACCACCAAATTGATAGTATTCTAATAATCCATTGTGTTTTAAAATAATATAGCCCGTTTGGTTTGTGAGTCAATGCATAATTTTAACTTTTTTTTTTTAATGGCATTTTTCTTACAAAAGTTTGAACTTTTTGTTTGGATGGTGCGATCATACTCATTGACTAAATAGAGATGAAAAAAGAAAGAAAAGTACATAAACTTGTGAAAGCAGCCATTCAATATAGACATGTATAAGTTTTTTTTTTTTTTGTCTCTTTATTCTAGTTTGGATTTGGAACCCTCCTTGCTTAGCTAATTGATGTTTTAATAAATAAATAAATAAATAAAAAGCTTAAGTTGTTATCACTTAGACAATAATTCAAAGATGTGCTTTTTCGGGGTTAATCTAGGAATCACCTATGAAAGTAAACAAGAAAATGGAAAATCGAAAGGGCAAGTCAATAAATCTATGAGCCATTAATTTAACTTATTATTCTTGAATTAGGCTGAGCATGCACCTAATACTATAAATGTTTAAATTACTTTCAAACTGTGAAACACCATTAGTATTCCGGCATGTTACCATCTAAATTACAACAATAGTAGTATTAACTTTTTGATGACAACCCATGTGATAATAAATTATCATTTTTTTATCTAAACCCAAAAACCAATATTAATTTGGATTTAACCCTCCCTCCCAAATTTAATTTGTCCAATCCGAACAAATTCTAAATAATACTAAACTCCATTTGATTTTCCCATTTCTCTGTCCACAATTCAAACCATTGCTTTCAACAACCATCCAAGCATATATTTAAATTTTAACCCTTAATCAGACTTATAGATCTAAACATCAGTTCGGATTACATTTTAAATGCTTATGCAAAATGCTAATTTATCGATCCACTTTTACGATAATTCTATTTTAAGTTCTTATAGGTGAATTGATGATTTTTTACTTTTATTAAATGAAGTGACGAGAAAAGACGATTAATATTAAGGTGCAATTCCAACTAAGTTAGCACCATCTTCTCAAACTATCCCGTACTAAGCCTCTCACTTGAATGTTATCGAAAAATTAAAGAAACTTACAAAGTTAATGTTAAAAGGGGGGAAAAGAAAGGAAACCTTTTTTTTTTTTTTTTTTTTTTTTGACTGAAGCCATACAAAAAATAAAACCTTAAACCGGAAGTTATTCCCAGAAGATAGAGCCTGAACTCACACTTTGGAGGACAATCACAGATATATCTCGTTAAAAACCTTTTAGCCAAAACTCAGTGGGAAAGAGACAAGAACGAAAAAAGAGTACAAATCTACTATATGTTGGTCGGTTAATTTTTAAACCAATAACAAGGCATCATCCCATGTCTGTTGATAAGGACACACAAACATCTGGAGGAGAGAACCAACCAAGTTGCCGAGTTCAAAGACACGCCCATATCTGCAATTTTATTAGTCACTTGATAGCTTTCTTTATAAATATGAGAAACACGGAAGTTGCTCGAATCCAAAAAAAAGTCCCAATCAACGAGTCTGTGTTCGACAAGGAACATAAGTATTCCTCAAGCTAAGCTAAGCGAAGTTTAACCACAAAGGAGGAATCAGATTCAAACAAAAGAAAATCAAAGTTGTACCTTTTGTCATAAGATGCTGCAGTGATAATCCCTCATATTTCTGCCACGAGAGCATTCATAACTTCCAAAGCAACCTTTTTAGAAGCCTCTAGAAGTACGAAAAATGCCACCATAGCTAGCTAGACCAGGATCTCTGTGGGCCGCTCCGTCGGTATTTGATTTTATACCAATTAACCTCAATAATTTTTGGAACATTGTTAGGCTTCCCAGCACAAAGTCGCCCCAGAGTTAAGGGAACATTTTAAAGACGTTCATGTTTCTAAAATTTCCAAATCACCCAAAAGAAGAGATAATAGCAGTAATCCAGAGGTTCAAAAGTTGAGAACTCATCTTTGTTTTTGAAGCATCTCTGAGGAGAGTGTAGACATTGTCCCTTTGCAGTCGTTTTCCAAAAACTTCTCCAAGCGTCCATCATATGTACAGAGAGAAGCTGAAGAGCATGAAAAAGTGAATCAACATATTATTATTCTCAAAAATAAATCAGAAACAAATGAAAATGACGGAAACCTTACCTTTGGAAGCTCCGAAAGGCAGCTCTATAAAATCCTGTCCATAGCTCTCCCTTTCGTCTTAATTTCAGCTATGAAAACCATGAAATTTCACAGTAAGCACATCATCATTAATGTTATAAAAGATACAGAAAGTGATGGATTAATAGTTTAATACGTGCAATCAGGGTGAGAAAAAACTAACTTCGCAAAGGAAACCGGAAACTATAGCTTTGTTATTGTTCTGGTTCGGCCATATGTTGGCGACCATATATAGTTTAATTGAATTCAGCTTGCACCAAGGAACCAATATCCGCAGTGTGAAACTCCTTTCCTCTATTAACAAGTTGGTTCCTAGCACGCAGAATAGTATCCACAAGTACAGAAGCATAGACTAAAAATTCCTCATCGTACTGGCAGTCGTTTGAATTCAAATCACCATGTAACACGATTTCAAGGAAAGAAGCCATGGAATCACAGAGGAGGGAATCTGTGCGGAGGCCCCATACAGACATGAACCAAAGAGGTCGAACTCTGTCGCAAAACAGAAACAACTGGGCAGCGGTTTCCGATCCCAACTCACACAAAGGGCAACTGGTATCACCCACATGATTTACAACTGCTTGGACCGGTAAAACATCCCGAACAAGCTTCCACCAGAGTATCTTGTACCTGTCGTTTAAGTTGGAGCTCCAAATCTTCTCACATAGTTCCTTCCTAGATGGGGGAAACCTGAAAGTAATGCAACTGCTCCAACATACTCTTCTGAAATCTACTGATGCCAAAATCCTTTGCATCTTCGACATATAAAATGCGGACTCCACACCTTTTTATGCCCATCTTTCCTTTTATTCTGAAGTTAGACATCTCTTTCGCCGAAGAAAAGCTATCGTCTTTAATCATAAATGCTGTCATGAACACATATTGCAGCGACTTGGGATTCTGATGAAAAAACATCTCCAAACCCGTTGAATGTTGGAAGTGCCTTTCATTGTCGTATATTGTTTTGACATTGATTTCACACTCTAAAGATGGATACGCCATGTTCATGTACTCGTCAGGTTCAACAATGACGCAAAAGCAAAATCCATAAAGTTGGGATTATAAGCAAGCATAATATTCATCGAACATCCTTCCATTTGATAGTTGAACCACTTAGGAATTTCTTCACCTGGATAACTCATTTTAATTCTACCAAACTGCAGTGTACCATGAATATATATTTATACATATATGAGGGTTAGTTTCAAATACAAGAAATGACGACTTTGGATAAAATTATCACGCGCGTTTGTTTCATATTCATAAAAATAAGTCAATTTACTGACTATATTAAAAGACTGTAAAGTACAATGCAAAATCCTCTTAAGATATTAATTATCTTAATAATATAATTTTCTCTACGAAGAAACTTTCAACAATTTAAAAAATATTAAGATGATGAAATTAAAACGATGTTTTTCATTTAATTTCATGTGTTTTATCTTGTATATATTTGCAAGTTTTCCACTAGTATCTTAAAAGAGAAAGAAGATGTATACCTTATCCTCCCAATATCTGCAGTGCAAGGCAAATTCTGTTGCAGTGAGCCAAGCTCTTATTTGAAATTCAGGCATGATGTTACGGTGCTTCAACTTTAAGCAATCATAAAACGCAAATACGACCTAAAGACAAAATTAGAGGTTGTGTGAGTGCAGCCAATGAATTGGACACCATCTCCAGTGACGTGCATCCCGTTGCATCAACAAACTCTATAGTCATTGGAAGCTCTGGTAGAGACTGGAGGAACTTGCAATCTTTTATGTACAATCTACGCAACTTAGAAAACTTGATGCTTTCAGGTATTTTCCTAATATTTGTTCTAGAGAGACTTACATCCAACAGTAAGGTTAAACAGGAGAACAAATTATTAGGGATCTGTGATATACTGGTGTCGCTAAGACATAAGCTTCCCAAGGGCATACCATTTAACAATGGACGAGGCAAACTTTCAAGCATTGAACAATTAGAAAGATCCAGTGAAAGTTCCATATTGTAGATATTGTGTGGGATAAATTCGAGATTTTTGCAAAAACTAAAGTTTAAACTTTTAACCCCCACTAGATTTTCAATTGATGCTGGTACCTTTCTAATTCCTGAATAATCTAAACAAAGAAGACTTAGATTTGGCATTGGCTCCAAAATATCTGGAAAGTACTCTAATTTTGAGCAACCTCTAAGTCCAAGTTCTTTGAGAGATTTTAACTTACAGATGCTAGTTGGAACACTCTTTAGATTTTTACAAAAACTTAAACTAAGATTGACAACCTGAGGAATACCCTCAATTGACGGGGGTACTAGTTCTATTGCTGTCCCTTCCATATTCAAATATTTTATATTGCTTGGAAGTTCTGGAAAATTTTGAAGCTTTGAGCAGAAAGACAAATTGAGATATTGCAGCAACTCCAGTTTGCCAATGCTGGTCGGAAGATGCTCGAGTCTTCTACAGCTCTTGAGCTTTACCACCTCCAAATTTAGTGCCAAAGAGAGGTCTGGAATTTCAGTCAGGTTTTTAGATCCTTCAAGATTTAAAATTTTTAAGCTTCCAAAATTCTGTCACCAAATTAAGAGAAATGGAAAGGAGTCACCTTTATTACATTTACAAAAGATATGTAAAATTACTGGAACTGAATCTTACCTGAATGCCATCCCAGAGTTTCTCTAGCTTATTGCCTCCCAAGCACAGCTCAACAAGATTTTGTGGTGTGAAATTTTGAGGCAAAGTTCTTAAAGGGTAATTCTCCCAGCAAAGATATCTAAGCTCGCCAGGAAGAGACTGAAGTCCTTGAGGAAGGTTTAAATTTTTGGTACCATCAAAATAATTTTGGCCGTGAAATGACAGAAATTTTAAGCTGAACATATCTTTGAAGACTTGAGGATCCAAGTCTATGTCGTTTCCAAGTTCACAAAAATTCAGGGACATTGCTTGGACTACTTCTGTCCCCTGACAATCAATAAGAAAACACATTCATTAAAACTTATAATTGGTAAACTTTACATAAGGTATGGAGATGAGCTTGTAATAACAGGAAACACCCCCTACGCATGCACACATTGTACATATATATGTATAAATTATGTGTGTATGTGTATTTCGTCCCTTTTTTGTTCAAATACTTGGTCTCCTATTTTCTAAATTTAAACACGCAAAATCTTGAAAACGCTGACAAAACATATGTTTGTGCCGCCCTTATATATGGACAAATTATTTGAAATGGTTTTGTGATTTTTGTGTGTGTGTATATATATATATATATATATATTTCTATATATATATATTTTCACATATAAAGTTTCTTGAATTCTTCTTAACGAAATTTATTGTAGGAGGGTGACACTTACAGTATTATATTTCAAGACATGGCAGATATCTTTAGCCAACCACAACCTACTGCGATTTCCAGGCTCTTTAGATTCTTCCCGAATGATTTGGCGGCCCATTTCTTGCAGCAAATCATGCATTAAAAACCTATTTCCCTCGAGAGTTATGAGAGCCTTATCAACGAGAATTTTAATTCCTATTTCCACATGAAGATCATAAGCATGAAGTATTCTTTCTACAAATTCTCTATCCCTGCCTTTGAAGAAGCATGCAATATCAAGAAAAATCTCCTTCTCATTAGGTTCTAGACCATCATAACTAATCCTCAATACATTATGAATCTGTGGATTTAGACCTTCTTTCAATTTACCCAATGCACTTTCCCATACTTTGGTGCTCCCAGAACGAAGGTGACTACCCAAAACTTTAAGAGCCAATGGAAGACCGTGACAATATTCGACCACCTTTCTTGACATCAATGCGTATTCCTCCAGGGGAGAGCTTTCTCGAAAAGCTTTTGAGTAGAATAGTTGAAGTGCTTCCTCGAAATCTAAGCTCTCAACCGTGTATATTCCATGAGCAGCAATATTATTGAGCACTTGAGCATCTCTGGTTGTTATAATGATTTTACTTCCAGGACCAAACAAATCACCTTCTCCAACAAAATATTCTAATTGTTCCACATTATCTACATCATCAAGAACAACAAGTGCCTTTGTACGCCGAAGCCTATTCTTCACGAATTCATTGACTATTATTGTACTTTCTTCCCACAATAATCCAGAAAAAAGTGCTTTTTGTAGATTACTCAGTCCGCTTCTTTTTATTTCTTCCTTAGTGTTTTCAAGAAAGAAGCAACCTTCAAATTGAGATGCAAATCGGTTGAAAAAGACCCGAGCTAGGGTTGTCTTACCTATACCGCCAATGCCCCAAATGCCCACAATACGAACTTCTAGTGAACCAATGTTCACCATTGATTCAATTTTCTCAATTTGTCCGTCAATTCCAACCAAGCCCTTGACATTACCGTATGATGAAATGCGATTTAACTTCCCAACAATATCTTTGACAATTGCCTCGACTAATTCAGAATCAGATCTGCCTCCAAGAAGAATATACATAGAAGTGAACTATAAGAAACCAAAGAGAGTTATGACAAATATATGTTCTCTTTGAATGTCAGTGTTACCTATTTATTTTGTTTCTATTCTTATTCTTGCCTAGCCAATTTGAATGAATTAAGTGCCAACAAGTTCTTGTTTGGAAATGTAAGGGATAATTTGAATACGTGTAATAATTTTCAAATATCTTCTTTTAGTAAAGTATTTTGAAATAAAAATTGTTAATTTATCAATTTTTGTAATATAGTTTTATCATATATGAAAATGAAGTTTTCCCCTTTAAATTTCTCTGTTTTAAAGAAACTATCTATTAGTTCCCCTAATCTTTTGATGCTTGATAATGTTAGCTCAGAGTGGAAAAATAACTGAAAAAAAATGGCTATGTTTGGTAAGAGCCAAAGAGACAAGGAAAATATAATCTAACGAAAAGTAAAATATCAAAATGAGGAAAGCATACGATTATCGCATAATGGGGAAAATAAAATAAGATTTGCTCGCGAAAATAAATTCAACAGACCTAAATTCAATTATTTTCTAACAAATGGATATCCAACTCTGTGAAAATAATCATTACACAACACATGGAAATAAATTTTTCTGACAACCAAAAAAAAAGTCACAAGTGTTTTAATCTAGTGAGCAATTTTTGAGTGGTGGTTCTAGATACTCAAACATATCAATAAATTTATACTAAGAAGTTCTAAGTAATTAGAAATTACCCGATTACTGATGAATCCCAACCAGATAAATTGCTAATTGCAGTCAGAGCCTTCTTCCATTGTTGCACCTTGTCCATTTCATCGTGAAACCGTTGCTCGAGAGCAGTTAATGCGGTTGCATAACTCTCTTGTTGTTTTCGAACATGTGATGGATCTACGTAGTAAAAAACCGGCACCACAATCTGTTCATACATCTCCTTGCACTGAAGAATATGGCGGAGTTCTTCCAAACACCAAGAAGACATAGTATAGTTTTTCGATAGAATTACCAAAGAGATTTTTGATTCTTGAATCCCTTTCATAAGTGCAGGTGAGATTTCATCTCCTTTTTCAAGACTCTCCTCGTCTAAGTAAACTTTGATCTTTTTATCTGAAAAAGCTTTGTAAAGATGACAAGTAAAAATATTTCGAGTATCCTTACCTCTAAAACTGATAAAAACATCGTATATCTTCTTTCGAGCAGGAATAGAAGAAGAGTAATCAACCGACATATCAAGCTGTACTGTATCAATTACTCAGGAAACAACTACTTGGCATGTATATATAGTTTTGAAATATAGAGCTTCTTTGCCGAGTATCTTCTGTGAAATTTGCCTCCAAGAACAAGAAGGAAAGAGGAAATTGAAGGAGAAATTCAATACAAGAAATATGAATCATTACAAGGGAAAGGAAAGTTGGTTCAAGGACTAACTTCCACAAATTTTCTGAAGAGGCCGGGTGAGCCACACTTGGGCTGTTTTCAACGAAGTGAAATTAGTGTTGTCTAATCTGAAAAAAAAAAAAAAAAAAAAAAAAAAAAAAAAAAAAAAAGAGGAATTAATAATTTCTTAGGCCCGTTTGGATAGGGTGTCTATTCTCAAAACTCAATGCCCAACGTGAGACAGAGAGGCATAATTTCCAAGATTAAAAATAAAATTAACAGTTTAAAAAAAAAGTTGAGGTTAAGGGGGCAAATAAAATACCTTCTAAAAAAAAAAAGCTTGAAAACAAAAGGATGATATCGATAGACTTATGCTTTTCACCGTTAACGTTCAAACACTGTTTATACGAATATCCTATCAATAAAAGCTCTATGTCCGTTATTCACAAATGAGAATTGAGAAACTCTATAGTCACATAAAATAAACCAAATGTCATCAACGAATCAATAGATCTTGACATATTGTACCACCGATAATGGTGATAAAACGGTAAGATGATAACCTAACAAGACTCTTTTATATAGTATCTCAGGAACCTAACAAGACTCTTTTATATAATATCTCAGGAATGAACTCGATTGTCCGCTGTACAGCTGTAATTATACCTCTCTAATGACCTGGTGACTTTGGATCCTCGTATGTTAGATGAGAAAATATGAACCAAGTCTTTTTTTCAGGGAAAAGATACGGTACCACCCTTTTTATATATCCTATTGACAACCTTATTTTATAGACCGTTCCATGTATTTTAACGGTTGAGATTATACTTATGTATGATAACCATTACGTACCTTAGCTCATAATATCATAACTAAGAAATTAAAAAATAAAAATCAAAGTAAAATTAAAAAAACAATAACCCTTCCACCGCGACTCCTACGGTGGCAACTTCCACTTTTGGTGACGGCAAAATCATCCCCCCATCGGCGGCGACCTAGACCCATGACCCCCCCCCAACCTATGAACTTGCTAGACTCACAGTAAACTCCCCCGCCCCCCCCCCCCCCCCCGGGCCCTCCCTCGAGCCCCCATCAGCTGGCACCTGGCCCCCCAAGCCCCCATGAAACCGTCGCTCCCCCCCCAACCCCCCGTAGCCCCCAATCTGCCGTCGCCCCCTTCCCTGCCCGCGAAATCACTAAACGGCGAAATCCCCCCACCCTCCTCCCCCTCCCCCCCCAACAGGCGAAATCGCCATGGATGTGATCATTTCAGCTCTATGTCTTATGCATGATTTGGGATTCAAATGGATGGAGGAAATCGCCATGGATTTGTTTAGGGAGAAGATTTCCATTGAGTTGTATAATCATCATTGCAAAAAGATAGATTGTTTTACGAAAGTGATGATGATAGAGGTGTGCGGATGCCACGCGTTAACTTTGTTCGTTATGAGGACTGCATTGAGTTGTGATTTCTGTTTTTGGTTGTTGGACATCTTTTTAATGTATAGCTTTTTGATCAGTTTTAGATGACAATTGATCAATTTTTAATAAGGTTTGGTCTTTTTGATATTATGTAAGAATACAATACGGATTCTTATTGTATATCTTTTATAAATGTCTATATATATCCTTTTAATTTTGAGTTTTTTTTTTTTCACTATCTTATAGCACAAATATATCCATTATTTTTTTAGTTACGTTCCTTTTTTTTTTTTTTTTTTTTTTTTTGAGTTACTTGCATGTTTGTCCATTCTTTGTTGTATATGTTAGTAAATTCAAAAATATCAGAGTTTGACATGAAGCAATATGGATTCTTACAGAATGCGATGTAGATTCCTACATAATCCTTATAGTGCATCAAACACACTTCAAGTTACAAGTATGTAGACATAAATCTGATTGAGAAACAGATTTTGCTATCTGCACATAACCAAACAGAAAGAAACGAAACAAATGAAATAAATCAATTCGTTTTTTTTTTTTTTCATGTAGAAAATCATATAGTGCATCAAAAACCTAAATCTAATTTAAAAACCATACATAATTTTTCAGATAGTTCATCAATATCAATTCAAATAATTAATATGTAGTTCATCAGAATCACTGTATTTTGTCTACCTGCACACTAACCAAACAGAAAAATACGAAGGATGCAAACTAATGATATACCTAAATTGGCTGTCGGTTATCGCTACAGGTGTTTCGCGGTGGATCGCCGGAGCTTGGATTGCCGGAGTTTCGTGGTGTGTCGCTAGATCTAGAGAGAGAAAGCTTGGTGGTTGTCTGTAGAGTAAGAGGTCGATCGGTTGTTTAGAGAGAGAGAGAGCTTGATCGCGTTGTTTAGAGAGAGAGAGAGAGCTTGATTGCGTTGTTTAGAGAGAGAGAGAGAGCTCCGTCTCTGTGTTTACAAGGAGAGAGAGAGAGAGAGCAGATCTGGTCTTTTAGAGAGAGACAGAGCTTAATCAGGAAACTTGAGAGAGTCTGAGTGAGGGAGAGAGTCTGTTATGAAGATTCAAGGGTAGTTTAGGAATTAAATTTTTTTTTTCATTAAATTTTTTTTTCAAAATGTAAAAATTGGCAAAATTATCATAATGGAGTTTACGGTTGCCAAAATTATCATATGGTCAAACTTCTCCATAGGATTAAACTATCCCTTGCTGAGGCCCACGATTGACCAAGGCTAACAACTTCTTGGGCTGGGTAATCTCTCTATTGTTTTAATTTACAAAGCTCTTTAATTTTTGGTGTCGTTGACGTGAGGAGAGAGAATGCACCAGGTGTTGTCGTTGTTGGTTTTTTTTTTTTTTTTTTCCCTGTAAGATGTGGGTTGGGTATATTAAATTGTGTTTCGTTTTAAATTTTGTTTAATAAATTGTAAATTAAATTTAAAGTTTCAAATTTTATCAAAATATTAATTTTTCATTAAAAAAGATACTTAGTTTTTATTTTTAAAAAAAGTATAAAATTTAATCATTATCCTATCTTCAAAGTATATTACTAAATGTACGATAGAATTAAGTAAAATCTAATCATATCATTTCCTATACAATTCAATCCAAATCTCTAATTCTAACCTATTCAGTATAGTCTTATCTTATATGCCAAATGGGTCATGAGTGATGTTACGTATAACTAAAACTCTTGAGATTGAATATTTAGCTTATTAATTTGAAGGATTTGTTTTTAATTATGCATCAGTAATTCGAAGATTATTGGAAAAACATTTCTCTATTTTGATTGAGATAGTGCATGCTTATGAGGCTAGTGCTTCGTGATTATTGTGCCATAACGTTCTCGGATTCTGAACATAACGCTCTTCACAATATGCTTAGAAACAAGGGTTTATAGATAAATAACCTTTTTTTAATAAGTTTTTTAATAAAATGATCCAAGTTTTTAAAAATTAATTAAAAGGTTTTTTTTTTTGTTTTTTTTTTCCTTAGAATGGTTATTTAATTTTGTAAATAGTCAATCAGTGATTGACTATATTTTCTAGTTAATCATTGATTGATCATTGGTTAATCATTAATTGACTATCGATAAATTACTGATAAGTCATGGTCAGTTACTGATTGACTATTGATCAATTATTGATTAACTGATAATATAATTCACAAATTTTATAGTCAATTACTGATTGAAGGTAAACAAATCATTATTTAACTAATGTTCAGTCATTGATTGACTCTAATTAATCACTAATTAATTAATGGTAAATCAATGATTAACCCTAGAATAATCAATGACTAAATAAGTGTAAAAGGATGTCAATTTTGGAGAAGTCTAACATGAGAGTTAATCACTGATTAACTAATGCTTAATAATTTTTTACCCATAAACATATCAAAACACGAGAAAACATATAACAGTAAGAAAAAAAATGGATCGAAACACCTTTTTTTTCCTTTCAAAATTGATTAACAAAAACCTAGAAAATTATAGAAACCAAAGTGAAGGGAAAATGAAACAAGCATAAAACAAAAGGATAAGTCAATAATCTTGCATAAAACCTAAGTTAAAATCAAAATTCACCAAAACAAATGAAACGAAAAACAAAAACAAACATTTAGATTTCAATTACAATTTAAAGAATAAGCTGAAATCGAATAAACACGAAGAGAAACACAACGATGGCTAAGAAAGAAACCGGCAGAGGGAGAAAAAGAAAGTTAGGAGAGGGAGGAGAAAGAGAGAGGAAGTATTTAGAAAAAATAAAAATTAATTAAACAAAACATAAAAATTAAGTTATTTAACTATTTAAAAGAAGTTAGACTATTTATTATTATATTAGATTAGTTAATAAATATATATTATCCTTAGAAATATATATAATTTATATGTATATAGGCGCAGTCTCATCCCAACATGAACTGTACACAAACACGTGTTGAAAGCGTGTGGCACTTGAGGGACCTAGCGTTGTATGCGACAGCAATTTGAAGACACAAGCAGTTGGCAGAGGTTTGAGAAGGGAAATTGGGTAAATGTAGAGGGCATATTTGTAATTTCGCTTTATTTATGTGCGTTGACTCGGGATGCAACGCTAGGTGATTATAAAATCAATTAGTACAATTATTAGGTCACATAAAATACTCACACATGCTAATAAAATCAATTAGTACAATTTCGTTATGTCTCAGTTGATTTTAAGTAGTAGTTTCCAAAATCCTACATGGACCGTAGTTATAATTTTTTGTTAGAAAGCATTGGGCCCGCAGGTTTTTTAAGTATTTCACACAATGATGATAGTAACATTTTAGTAAAACAGTTACGTAAAGTTAAGATCGTGTCTTCTCGTTATTTGAAGATGTAAATTCTAAAATTCCTATGTACTTTTGTTTGGAAATTTTTTGAAATATATTGTAGCTTCCGATTTTTTAAGTAGTTCACGCAGTCAAGATAGTAATTTTTGTATTCCTTCATGGTCGTCGAAAAATATTTTTGGAGTACATTAATAAAAATTATAGATTTAACGATGATTATTAACTGTCGTGTAAAGTTTACACGACGGCTGGATAACCATCGTGTAATCCACCATTGTGAAATGTTTTGAGATACCACGACGGTTAATAAACCGTAGTGGTATCTCAATATTCCATGACAGTTCACACCGTCATCAAATAGAGAAAAAAATAGAACAAATTTCGCTAAAATGAGAACTTTACACGACGGTTTCTGACGGTTTTTAATAGAAACCGTCATGTAAAGTCTAACTTGAATTAAAAAATAATTCTGCATTTTTTGGTGATTTCCCACGGGTGGCCTAACCTGTGTGTTATCAATACACGACCCAGGATATGATTGACAAAATATTAGCTACATTATATCAAAGTAAAAAACCATCCATTACATTACAAATTTACATATCATAATTAATAAATTGTATTATATATTTTGTCTATTCTCCCCTAATCAAATCCAAATCATCCCAAGTATAATATTCTTTTCTTTCAAATATGTTAATTCCATTCAATACTATATCACTCATAAAACCTACAACAAAATAACCACATTCAATACTTTCCTCTTGGTGAGGACAAGGACGATCCGAAATTTTTATTTTATAGTCTCGTCTCCTTTTAATCCCTTCTCCGGCTATAAGCTTCCAATCTATTAGGGCCCTAGTAAGTTTACAAAATTCAAAATAATTAAGATGCATACCATTAAGATTAAATGAAACAAAATCCATTTTGACATTTCATCGAGCATGTGGTGGGCGGGAAAAAAAAAAGCGTAGAATATTGTGTGTTCGTATATCTTAAAATATTAAAAAATTACACAAAAGATTCGTCTATAAAGAGCAACAATAAAAAAAAATTTACATTTCAAAAAAATTATAAAATAATTGTGTTCGTATTTTTGTTGAAAAACAAGATTTTTTAGCAATATGGAAGTCACCTTGTCCTTTTTTGATGCAAAATAGTTCACGGCCTTGATGGGAAGACAGGGTAGCAGTGAAGGTGGCGACGGCGGTGGCGCAAAAAAGAGAGAGAGGGGAGGGCAACGGGAGAATGAAGGGGAGGGGATGGTGGCCTTGCAGGCGACGGTCGAATGAGAAAGAGGGGAGGGCAGGCGGCGACACCGGGAGAATAAAAGAGAGGATAAGGCAGCGACGCTGTCGGCGGACGGGTGAAGGAGATAGTGGGTAGGAGAAATCTTTGAGTGGTTGAGAAGGAGAAAGATAAAAATGATGATAAAAGATGAGGAAAGTGGATTTAAGTTAAGGTTTACGCGCGAATTTCAAATCACAAAATTTCAAATTTTTAGAGAGATTTTCGGAAGATTATACAATAGTTTCCGGAAACCGTCATGTAATCTCAAGACTACATGACGGTTTAGGAAAATCGTTGTGTAATCTTCAGAAAATCTCTCTAAAATTTTGAAATTTTTTCAAGGGTTTACGCGCGAATTTCATGACGTAAAAATTTGAATTTTGATTTTCGGAAGATTACACGACGGTTTATGGCAACCGTTGTGTAATCTTATGAAAATCGGAAGATTACACGATGGTTTTCAAAAATCGTCATGTAATCTCAGAGATTACACGACAGTTTTCATAAACCGTCATATAATCTTATGAAAATCGGAAGATTACATGATGGTTTCCATAAATCGTCGTGTAATAATAAACCGTCATGTAATCTTATGAAAATCGGAAGATTACTCTAAAAATTTGAAATTTTATCAAAGGTTTATGCGTGAATTTCATGAAGTAAAAATTTGAATTTTGATTTTCGGAAGATTAATCTTACGAAAATTGAAAGATTACACGACAGTTTCCATAAAACCGTCGTATAATCTTATGAAAATCGGAAGATTACACAACAGTTTCTCTAAATCGTCGTGTAATCTCCAAGATTACAAGACGGTTTACATAAATCATTGTATAATCTCTCGTCTAAGTCAACTTTAATAGTAGTGGTATCAGGTTTTACAATTTGTTCACTGCAGGATCAAATAATGAATATTAGTTGCTGCCACATGCGGATGAAAAGATGTAGTCAAGAATGCTAATGATTATTTTAGCACGTGCTGAAATGGATAAGTATTTGGTACAGTTAATTAAATGACTTAAGTATGCACGGATGAATGGTTAGGAAATGCATTGATCACTACCGTATTTGATAGTGTTATTGAAGGAAAAAAAATTTCACCAAATACAATTTAAATATTTCATAACATATTGACCTTATCAACATGTCATTAACAACAAATACAAAAATAAAAAATAAAAAAAATAAAAATAAAAAATAAAAAAATAAAAATTTATTCATAAAAATGTTCAAATACATGAATACATTGAACTGCTTATAAGGATTTTTGAATTTCTATTTTTTATTTTAATTTTAGACGGGGAATTCGAATTCTGAACCTTTAGGTAAAAATAGATAACTGAAATTAATGTGGCTATTTTTTAAGATGAAATATGTATTTTTATTTATTTTATTTATTAAATTAGATTTAAGGATATTTTTATTAGCAAAATATAGTCAGTTTTATTTTTTATTCACTTTTGAAAATAGTTTGTTTTTTAAACATTTTTTTTTTTTAAATATAGCTCTTATTTGACCATCTTGTAAATCATCCATAAAACAAAGAAAGGGGATTGGTTGTTATAACATGAAACAACGAACAAATAAGAAGCAAGCTCGCCTTCTGTTTCGATCATTTTGATATAGGGGGACGGAAAAAGTGGACAGAACATACTCACATTTATCAGCGAGCAAGAAAAATGGGAAAAGAATCCTATTGAAAACATTACTAATGTTTCAGCTCGTAATAGTGCAGCGATGAAAATTTGTTGAATTTATAATTGGAATGTCAATAGTTGGTGGAAATTAACCTGCAAGTCCTAAAATTAGTGGTCAAAAATCACTTCAATACGACTGTGTAAAATTACCATATATGTATATAGGGACGGAATTAGAAATATAATTCAGTAGAGATGTAAACCAAAATTTTTTTTAACTACTAATAACATCAAAGTATAAATACCAAAGGTAAAATTTAAATGATATATGAGATTTTTATATTATTAGTGGGGGAAAAATAGAAAAACCTAGGGACTATATGATAGTTTTTTATTTTTAAGAGGGACAAAATAGTAAAATTATAAAATTTTGGGGTTAAATTAAAAGAAAAAAGAATTTTCAGTCGTCCTAAGCCAAATCAGCCCCTGCACGCATGTATCATGTAATCTATATGATAGAATGATACTGATAAGTATAATTAGTCTAATATGTGGGAGTGACAGATTGCATTTAAATCATTACAAGTTCAAGTTATAAATCCCACTGTGATTTGTTTATCTGTGAAATGAGAGTTTGGATTGGGAAGTTGAAATTGAAAAACAGTAGTATGAGAAGATGAAATTAAACGAACGAGTTGTTAAGTTGAGACAAAATGGGAACAAGAAGAAGATCCAGTTTAGTTACATGGGAAATATGCTACGACACTAGTTTGGATAACAAAACTCATATCACCCTTCATGTACCTCGCCCAGGGACTCTTTCTCAGGGAATCGCCTTCTTTCCACCAGATTTTATATATTAACTCCAATTTCAACCCTTCCAACTACTCCCATTAATATCCCCAAATGCTGGTAGTTGTCTGAAACCTACTACCCTCAGCCAGCCTGTCAGTTTTTTCAGTCACTGCAATGAATCCCCTCCCAGCTCGCCTCTGTATAAGACCTTTTTTATTTTTATTATTATTATTATTATTTTTAACTTTAGTTTTGTATGTGATTGATATGTTGGAAAAAAAACAATCCAAAGAAAGAACAGGAAAAAGTGGGGTGGTGTTGTGAGAGCATGTGGCCAGCCATGCTCTTTGCTCTCTTGAACGGCTCACATGTATTTGAGAAAAAGGTGTTTCTTTTCATTTCGTTTGTTCTTTTTTTATTTATTTATTTTTTAATACCGTTTTTTTAATTGCGATATAATATTATTGAATTGGAAGTTGTGTCTTAGGTAATGACTTTTTGATTAGATAGAGAATAATCTAAGACTTACATGAGATTGATTATTATGGTTTGTTGGCAAGTGATATTGCTAATTAATATCTTGTATAATCTCATTAATTATATGTAGTATAGCATAATCTCATTGATTCATATACTTATAGAGTAATTAGATTAAGATGAATATATTTAATTGAGAATAGAGAAGAATTTCAAATAAGTCAACCCTTTTAAATCTTTAATTTAGGATTTATTTACGTAGGTTTGCTTAAATTGGCTTCTTTCTTTTGTTAAAAACAATTTTCGGGCTGCACCCTACACTTGCTTATTTACAAAATTACAATTTGATAATCTTTCCCACAAGGGAGGAAACAAATTGGGGGAGTGAAAAGAAGATGGCCTTCCTCAGTAGTATGCTGTAAAGAAACATAAAATTGATTCAGTACCTTAAAAGCTCAAATCACCCTCTTTTCCTTCTAATATCTTCTATATCACAAAAGAAGGGGGGGAAAAGAAGAAAGAAGACGAAGAAATAATAACAATAATAATAATAAAAGGAAATCTAACTCTTTAGACATCCAAGCATGGTTCATTTAGGGGTAGGTGTAAAAGAAAAGTTCCCTAGAAGAAAATTCTATATACCTAGCCTTTCAATTGTCTATGATCAACAATCCTATATAAAAACAAAAAATATTATCTAATAACATTGTTAAACATTAATTAAAATTGAATTAGATAAGTTTATGATTTTAATTATGGGGGTCCATCCTATCCCCATGATTTTATAAAAATGACAACAGTATGATTTGGTTATAACCATCTCAGTGGGTGAGAAGAGGGATTAAGGTCTTAGGTTTCACGTTTGAATCCTATGAGATTTCTTTCAAATTAATAAAGTGGGTTCTACATGACCCTCTTGAATAAAATTTGAATGTCAAACTTTTGTTTTTCCACGTTTACACTTCCTTGTTTCGAGGATTTGAGTTTTTATTTGAGTTTTCCTTTTTTTTTTTTAATGGAAAAAATCTCCTTATTTTATGCATGCACGATTTATGGAATCTTTTTTTCTTTTTTTTTTAAGTATGTAACGCTTGTTTTTGATAGAACATAATCAATTTCTAAATTGATTAGATATTTTCAGTTATTTTGTTCTCTTTTAAGGGAAGTATATTTTTTATTTAATGCTATTATTTTTGTCGGCAGCTTTATTCTTTCTTTCTTTTTTTTTTTTTTTTTTTTTTTTTTTTTTTTTTATAAAAAACAAAGTTTTTGTTTTGTTTTTGAACTTGTTCTCGTTTTTTTTTTTTTTGAGGAAATTTGAACTTGTTGTGTTGTTTTGCTTAATTCCATGAAATTAGTTTTTAATATATTTTTTTCGTTTAATTTTTTTTTTCGTATTGTTAGGCCCCCCTCCCCCAAAATATCATTTATTGATTTGATTTTTTTTAGGAAATAAACAGAATTTCTTTATTTTTTTAACATTGTGATCCTTACAATAATGATCCTGTCATTTTTAGATTTAATGTTTGATATACTTTACCAATACTATAATGACCTATTATTATCTTGTATAGATTGAATTAATCACATTACTCACATTAATCACTATGATAATGACCACATCAATCTACACATGATTCTTTGTTTAATACTATAACTGCATAATTGAACTATCATAATGACATAACAATTATCGGAGAGTCTTATTGTAAAGACTGAACATTAAATTACTAATACTAATAATAATGACCAAGCCTATAGTCTATGATTATTATCTTAAACTTTTAGAATATATAGTTTTCAATCACGTATTATATTTTTTGAAAAAAAAAAAAAGAGAACACAAATAGATAAAGTCAATAATATATTGACTCCAAAAATTCAAAACCCTAAATTAACAATAATAATTATGATAATCCATAATATATTAGCAGTGTCTAGAGTATCAACATCAATCTTAAACATATTGACTGAATACAATAACATTAAGAAATCCATATAGCATAATTTACAACTTTCTTTTTTTTTTTTTTAATTACAATGCTTTAATTTTTAGGAGGTAATCAGATATTTTTTTTCCTAACTTAAAATGAATGGGTATTTTGGTCAAGATGAAATAGGCAATTATTGTTTTTGTTTATTTTTGCAAATAAGTTTATTATAGGATAATTTTTAAACCAAAGTATCTAAAATGGCTACATATGTAAATGATCCTTTTTGAAGGGGGTGGAAAGATGGGCCTCTAGCACCTTAGTCTTGGGCCTTCAACGTGTAGTGAGAACTGAGGAGAGAGCAAAAATGGTGCTTTAACAGTCATAGCACCTAAAATTATGAATAACATATGGGTGAGTTTGGTAGACACACTCAAATTCAAATTTTTCAACTTAATTTTTGTATTTTTCTGAAAATTTTTTTTATTTTTTGTGAAAAAGTCAACAAAAATTACTATTCAAATTTAAAAATCTCAACTCAACTCAAACTTAATAAATGGTTATTAACGCAAAAGGCTGGCTAAGCAACGACCTGCTGAACTACAAGAATGAGCCCCTTTTATAACATCTGTTAATAGCGTATTTGAAAAAATGTTACTTACAATTAGAACGTCGGTAAGTTAGGTTTTTTTTTTTTTTTTTTTCCTCTCTCTAATGGGGAACGTGGGTTAGATTTAAAAACAAAGACAAATATATATATATAAAAAAAAATTAAATAGATTGGATAATCGGTGCCAAGTCCATTCTTCTCTCCCACGTTCTCTAGAACCCACTAGCGCGAAATGACCACGCCCCAAAAAAAAAAAAAGTTTCTTGAAAATTTCCCTTCTAAAATAGTTTCCCCCCTCTGAAACTGATTTCCCTGCACTCAAACTGATTTCCATCTCTCAAAATTTCCCGTTTAGACATTCCTTTCTCACATTTCATTTCTCATTTGCTATGGGCTGACTCACATATATTGATTATCCTTGCATCGAAAATTCCTTTCTTCTCTGCTTGATTGGTGGATCTTGGTGAGTTTATTTATTTCTAGCTTGCTCGATTTGATTTTTTTTTTTTTAGATCTTATAAATCCCTTTTGTTTTGGTGATAATCTGGTTTCGGCATTAATGCCAACTGCAATCCCCGGTTTCTGTCGTTTCTCACACATCTTCAACTGAATCTAGAAATTGTGTTATTGTTTTGAGATTAAAAGTTTCACTCAAAGGATGAAAGTGCCAATTCTCAATGCGTTGATGTTTGTATTGTTTATATGTTATTTATAATAGTTTTGAATCTATCAAGGTACAAGTGCATGGCTTGATAAGCATGCATGATAAGTGCAAGAGATTTTGAGAAGCCAAAGGATGATGATAATGGTATATAAAAAAGAATAACTGGATTTGAAGCTTCCTACTGTGGGAACTAGTTTGCTGTTCAAGGTAGGAAATTTTCATTTGAGTACCTAATTAGTACTCTGCTGAATATTTGAATTTTAAATTCATCTTACGTTGTTTGCTCACTGTTTTCCTACCCGATGTAGCTGGTGAGGGTGACCCGAAGAATGACGCATCAAATTTGTGCTTTTGCCTAAAAGGAAATGACGTTAGACAGTTAGAATAAGCTTTCTACTTCCAAATGTATTTTGGCTGTAAACTAGATTAATAGGTTAGTATGTACTGACATTCATTTGTAGGAGTTAGTATCTTTTTATAGTTGCTTTTAACTTTACTCTAATATTGCGCCGAGTTCTTCACATCGGCAAATTTAGGCTTTCTCTACTGGGAGTCATCACAGGAGGAATGTTGGAATCCCAACAGCGTGCAAGTGCTGACTGCTGACAATTTTACAGAGGCAGAGCGATGGGCATGCATGGACAAGTAGTTGGCCGATGAGCTTGATAATACTTCCGCTATGAGATTGGTTAGATTTGTTGTTCTTTATCTCAAAGTTGATCTCGGGTACCACAAATATTCATCATTGGCCCTGTCATTTTCTATGAGCATGAGTTGCTTATTTTACTAGTAATGCAAAGTACCTTCTAATTTGTTGTCACTCATTCTAAACTTTTAGTAATTTTTTTAAATGAATTTTCAATTCAAGTTGACTCATAAGTACTGACATATATATATATATATATATATACAGATATTATAATTGCTTTTCTAATCATTTGCAGCTTAATGGATGAGCTGCTCTATGTTGGTGCTTGATTTGGATTTGTTATCTAGAGCTTGAAGTTTATATGATATTCAACATGGCGAGTACAATAGATAGAGCTTTCTTCTCTAATTTGGCTGCATAGTGGGCATGACTATAAGGTTTTGAAGGCTTGTTTCGCTTCATGGACAGAAGGTAATGTGGTTATAAGGGAGATGTAATTTGTGGCATTATTTATAGTTCTTGCGCCATGTTGTGGGTGCTTATGTAATTTCTTGCTTTGACATTCTGGCCCGTGCTTGGTATTTTTGGATCTTTTATTTCTGTAGACATCATGTAACTTTGTTCAAATTTTATGTATACTTTGGATTTTTATTAATGACTCAGTAGCTACTTACTGATTTATTAGTTGCAAAATGCTTTCATTCAATTTTTTAGAGCAAAGTTGTAATTTGAACACCTCATTTTATTGGAATTTCTAACATGTTGGTAAAACTACAAAAAAATATAAAAATAAAATAAAAAAATTGATAATGCTAAATAACAGAATGTCGTTTTTTAAACTACATTGCACCAACTAAATGCTACAAGAATGGGCAGAGCAGCGTTCAATAAGTGCAATAAGAATAGCATAATAGCATTGAATAAATGCTGTAAGATCAATTCCATAGCTCCACTAAAATGCTATAATAAACTGTTTAATAGCATGGGCTGTCATAGCGTTTGATTTAATGCTATGAAAAACATATGATAGCATTTTGCACGCTATGAAATGCCTTTTTTTTTTTTTTTTTGTTCTAGTTGCTAAAAAGATTTAGTGTTGAATTACCTACGGTTGCATTGCATGTCTATTCTTCTATCCTTAGTTAGATAAATGATGTTTGAGAGTATGTTTGCCAAGGGTAAAAAAAAAGTCACTCAAAATTATTATAAGCATAGCTAAACGGTAATTTTACACTTAATTTCACCATAAGATGTATAGTTCGAATCCTCCACCTCTAAGTTAAAATAAAAAAATAACTAAAAAAAAAAGTCACTCAAAGTAGCTTGTGAATTCATAGGCATGCCCAGTCCAAGTAGAGTTCTTTGATCTTCCACTAATGATTCGAACCAAAATCAATTTTTTGCTTACAATAAGAAATTGCATTCTCATACGATATAATAGGATTTTGCAGTCATTTTAAAATTTCTATTTTTCTTAAGATTAATATTGAGCACAGATCTGTTGTCCTTAGTGACTGTCTCAAATACTGTCCCCCTAATCGCAATCAGCCGCATCACCTTTACTCAACTTTAAGCACAATCAGTGAGAATCAAAATTAACAGAGTTAAATGTGATGATTTCTTTATTTGTCCTTTGTGCTTTCTTAGTTCCTTCTTTTCCTTCTATGTTCTCAGTCTCCACAACCAGACCAACCATTTCCTTGAATCTACTCTATTGGAGATGCCTCTGCTTGTCCGTCCGTCAAGGCTATTCCATCACTTCTTTTTTACCTTGGACAAGTGAATTTTTATCTTTCTGTGATTTGAATTCTTTCCAATGCCATGCTTCTTCTTCCTAATTTGTCATATAAAAATACAAAAGGGGGTTGGTTTTTCTGGGAAAATAAAATAAAATGCAGTGGTTTCTTACTCTTTCTGAAAAGGGGATAGTTGATGTGAATCGGATGGGTAGAAGTTAATTTCATATCTAAAACCAAATAAAAGCTCTCTCTCCAAATATCGAAACAGAAATTGACGCAGCACCCATGGTTTCTAGCGACTTTCTTTTTTTGTTTTTGTTTTTATTTTTTATTTTTTGGTATTAGTTGTAGTAGGTTCTTCAATGCTCAGTTAGATATTATGCTTGCCGAGGGTAAAATAAAAATAAAAATAAAAAATAAAAATAAGTAACTTAAGTGTTATGTTTGCCAAGTATCTCCTTGATCTAAAGGCTTGCATACAAGTTCTTTGATCTTCCACTAATGATTCGAACCAAAATCTAATTTTTGGATGCAATAAGAATTTGCATTCTCGTATGATGTGATACGAACCACGCCAATAAACTGACATGACCCTAACCAAATTGGTCTCCAAGGTCGAAATCCTAAACGTCTTTGAATGGAAACGCAACTCGATGCCTGACGAGAAGCACGAACCTTGGTATGCGAGGACGCCACAATCAGTTATGGAAGGACTGATTGATAAGTCGTATGAACGCCACGGATTTCTCCGATAAGTTCAAAAAGTTCGTTTAAGAACTAAAGAGAATTGAAACTCTAAAATTTTCTGTCTAAACTGATCTGCCTTCAACAAGAATCCGTACAGTACATATAGTATTTCCCTTTGTGGATTTTCAGTCCTTAATTACCCAAGGAATTTTGGCAATTCAATGAGCCAAAAAGGAAATAACCATTCTGAAGCAATAAAGATAAACAATATGGTAAGTTTCCTAAATTGCTGAAAACCTTACAATATTCTAAAATAAAAGAAACTAAATAATAAATCAGTCAATAACAGCTGTCTTGTCACCTGCTGTTGTTTCAAAACGGGAAAGTTCTCAAAACGGAAAAGTGACAGCTTGTGATCTTGCAAATGTAATTACTCGGTCTCTTCTAGTACTTGAATCATGCATTTGTTGGGTCAGTCATCGCTTGTAATTCTCTCAATGGGCCTCCATGCAATAGCTTGAGACCAAGTTGCTCGAACCAACCCCATAAGTGCGTCTTTGAATTTCTTCGGGCGAGTCCTCGCAACTGGACCAATGGGAACTAGAATAGGATTTGAATACGTCTCATCCCACGTACTCTTGCTTGTGACGACATTCTCATCATGATGTAAGAGGAATTTACAGTCATTTTAAAATTTGCATTTTTCCATTAGATTAGTATCTTCCTTAAAGGGAACAAAAATGGTAAAACATGATTTATGATTACATATAATACTTTTCAATCGGACAAAATCTCACGTTCAAAGTAGGTAACGGATTATAATTCAAAATAATTATATGATATATTAATATAATATGCATAAAAGTACTACATCGCTCATTACCATCGTATTTACGCGTATCATTAACCAATGAGATTGAAGAGTTGGTCCTAATATAAAGGGTTGATACAGTTCAATTAAAAGACCTCAAGTATCATAACTTCTGGGTTATGAATCCTCTCTTTTTCTCAAACTCTTGATTTTCTTGCCTATAGTAAAATTCTAAATCCCATTGACCGAGGAAACGGAAGGAATATGACAGGCCTAAAAAAGGGTCTAATAGGACTTATTTAAATATCGACATTAATTGTTGTTTATTTTATGCGTTGCTTAAGATCTATTGCACATGCACTCTATAGCCTTTCCTACTTGATTCCGTCCCAAAAGAAAGGGGAAAGCAAGCAAATCTATTGGCATCTCTTGTTTACTCTGTTGTTTTTTTGGCACTCTTTTTTATGCATTTATACAAAGGATAAAGGCACCTAGAGAAACTTAACAAGTTTTAACTGATCCGAAGAAACGAGGAGCATATGACAAGCATGGAAAGGCAGGAATACCACAGTGAGTTTTCCAAAAACGTGAAGGTTTACCAACACCATATTACCATACAAAAAAGGTATTTTCTTATTGCTTGAAAGATGATGTCGGTTTGATGCTGTTGAGGTAAATCCAACATCCGCTGTGGAAGATGCTTGTGGTGAATTTATAAGTGTGAGGTAAAGCCTTTATCTCTTTGAGCGAGTCTTTGGGTTCAGAAGATCCAATACCACCCAACAGATGCAACTTTTTAAAATATATCGTCCGTATAGATTTTAATCCTATAAACCTCGGGAATTTTTGGAACATTATTGTTTGGCTTCTCCGTGATACAAAGTCGTCTCAGAGTTGACAGATCGCTCACCGAAATATTCATGGTACCTTATCATAATGTTATCAAGAGCATTAGATTCATGCAAAAAAGACCATATTTAAGAAAGTATATTGTGTAACGTAGGCAGCTTATCCTAATCATCATAATGTTGCCAAAACAAAAAAAAAAGGAGAGTGAAATAGATAATCTGTGCAATCGGGGTGAGAAAATACTAACATGTCAAATGAAAACCGAGACTATAGCTCTATGATTGGTTGGTTTTCATCCACAAGTACAGAAGCATCCGTTTGCAGTCGTTTTGCAGAAACTTCTAGAAGCGTCCGAGAGAAGTTAAAGAAGTCAGAAATAAGTGAATCGCAACATCATTATTCAACAATAAAAAGAAATGACATGAAAAAAAGTAACCCTTACCTTTCTGGGCTTCATAAAGCAGCTCTGTTCCAGTCCATGGTCTTTCCTTTAGTCTTAATTTGAGATATGAAAATCATGAAATTCCACAGTAAGCAGATCATAATATTACGAAAAGGTAGAGAACATAATATGTTAAGACGTGCAATCAGGAAGAGAAAATACTTTCGGCTATGTCGGAGACTGGATATAATTTTCTTGAATTGAGCTTGCACAAAAGTACAGATATCCGGAATGTGAAACTCCTTCCCTTGATAAACGAGCTGATTCCTAGCACACCAAATAGTATCCACAAGTAGAGAAGCATAGACTAAGAATTCCTCATCATAATGGTAGGCGTTTGAATTCGGATGGCCATGTAACACGATGTCAAGGAAAGAAGTCATGGAATCACAGAGGAGGGATTCTGTGCGGAGGCCCCATACAGACATGAACCAAAGTGGTCTAACTCTGTCGCAAAACAGAAACAAATGGGTGGCGGCTTCCAAACCAAACCCACACAAGGGGCATCTGGTATCACCCACATCATTCAGAACTGCTCGGACCGGTAAAACATCACGAACAAGCTGCCACCAGAGTATCCTGTACCTGTCGTCTAAGTTGGAGCCCCAAATCTTCTCACAAAGTTCCTTCCCAGATGGGGAAACCTTTAAGTAATGCAACTGCTCCAGCATACTCTTTTGAAATCTACTTTGTTTGCCGTTGTTGGTGACATCATTTGATTGGCCACTGATGATACCAAAATCAATTGCGTCTTCGACACATAAAATGCGGACTCCAAACCTTTTCATCTCTGCCTTTTTTGTTCCACTGATGTTAAACGATATCTCTCTTGCTAAAGAAAAGCTTTCTTCTTCACTCATAAATGTTGTCATGAACACATGCAGCGACTTGCGATTCTCAAAGTGAAACATCCCTATATCCATTATAAAGCGGGATTGCCATTCGTTGCCGTAAATTGTTTTGACATTGATTTCACACTCTAAATCTGTAAACACATTGCACTCGGGTTGTTTAACAATGAAGCAAAAAGCAAAACCCATAAAGGACTTGGGATTATAAGGAAGCCTAACATTCATCGAACGTCCTTCCGTTTGAAAGTTGAACCATTTAGGAATTCCTTCACCCGGATACCACATTTCAATTCTTCCAAACTGCAATGTACCATGAATATATGACGGTTAGCTTTAAATATAATTGTAATTTATTTAGTACAAGAAATGACGACCTTGGTACAGCTTATAACTTGGATAAAAATATCACGTTTATTTCATATTCACGAAAAATCAGTCAATTTGCTGACTATATTAAAAGATTGTGATAGCCTTAGTGGTTAAGTAGTGTAAAGTACAATGCAAAATCCTCTCTCGCGAGAGGTGTGGAGCCCAGCTTCAGCATTTTGTTTAACTCTTCTATATATATATATATATATATATATTTTTTCATCTTCTTGCTTTTATTTTTGCTTTTCTTCTCCGCCCCCCCCCCCCCCCCCCAAAAAAAATATTAGAAAGCATTATTTCGGTCTCTAAGGCTTATTTGGATTATTTAGACATTTAGGAATATTAGAAAGCATTCTTAAGGGTCTCTAGGGCTTATTTAGACTATCTGGACATTAAAAATATAATAAAGTATTGGTTAGGATTTTTAAAGGTCATTAGGATTATTTAGGCATTTAGGGATATTGGAAAGTATTTTGTTCATGGATATAAGCATAGCCTAACAGTAGTTTCATACTTAATTTCATCAAAAAAGTTTGAATCTTCCTAACTCCAACTAAAAAAAAACCAAAAAACAAAAAACAAAAACACAAAAACACAAAAAACAAAAACAAAAAGCATTTTTGTCCTCTCACTTTTTATATTTTTTAAAACTCTTTTTAAACCTATTTAACTAAAATTAAAATTTCAAATATGCATATGAAATAGTACTTTTTATTCTAATTTGTCCTTATCAAAATTGTTTTTCCAAATATGTTAATTTTTAATTTTTTTAATTAAAATTCTCCAATATATTATCTTGTTAAAATGGTCTTTGTAAAGATACTAATGTATTATCCTAATAAAATAATTTTATCAAAGAAGCAACTTTCAACAATTAAAAAATATTAGCGGAATTAAAAAACGACCTCTTTCATTGAATTTAATGATTTATCTCATATATATTTGCAAGTGTTCCACTAATATCTTAAGAAGTGTAGGGATGGTAATGGAGACCCTCATATCCACCTCTTCTTTTACCTTCCCAACCCATCTAATTTAATGCGGGTGTGGAGGTGGGTAATTTCCATTGGAAATGTTACAGTCATTTCCTACTCATTTATTTATTGAGAATGAAAAAAAAATTGACACCAAATTCTATTAAAGTTTTCATAAAATCTATCAATATAATCATAAATATAACTGAAAATGAAATTGAAATCATAAAAACAAATCAAAATTCCAAGAATCCACGAAGTAAATATCAATGGGTAAAAATGTCATCCTGAAAAATGAGAAATAAGATGCATACCTCATCCTTCTGAGTACTGTACCGTTGCAAGACAAATTTTGTTGCAATGAGCAAAGCTCTTATTTGAAATTCATGCGTGATGTTCTGGTGCTTCAACTTTATGCAATGACTAAATTCAAATCTGACCGGAAGACAAACATCATCTTTAGGAGGTTGCGTGAGTGCAGCCATTGAATTGGACACCATCTCCAGTGACGTGCATCCCCATGCATCAACTTCTCTTATAGTCAATGGAAGCTCTGGCATAGATTGAAGGAACTTGCAATCTCTTATGGATAACCAAGACAACTTAGAAAATTTGATGCTTTCGGGTATTCTCCTAATATTTGTTCTAGAGAGATTTACATCCGACAATAAGGGTAAATAGGAGAACAAATTATCAGGGTTCTGGGATACAGTGGTGTCTCTAAGAACTAAGTTTATCAAGGGCATGCCATTTGACAAGGGATCAGGCAAATTTTCAAGTTTCGAACAATTAAAGAGATTCAGCCGTGAAAGATCCCAATTGTAGACAGTATCTGGGATAAACTCGAGATTTTTGCAATTACGAAGGTTAAAAGTTTCAATCCAAACTAGATTTGCAATTGATGCTGGTAACTTTCTAATTCCTGAACCCTCTAAAATAAGATGGCTTAGATTTGGCATTGGCTCCAAAATTTCTGGAAAGTACTCTAATTTTGAGCAACCTTCAAGGTCAAGTACTTCGAGAGATTTTAACTTACAGATGCTAGTTGGAAGACTTGTGAGCTTGTTGCAAAAACATAAATAAAGATCGACAACCTTAGAGAGACACTCAATTGATGGGGGTACTAGTTCTATTGCTGTCCCTTCCATATACAAATATCTTATATTGCTTGGAAGTTCTGGAAACTTGTGAAACTTTGAGCAACGAGGTAAATAAAGAGATTGCAGAGACTCTAGCTTTCCAATGCTCGTCGGAAGATGCTCAAGACTTCTACAGCAACTGAGATCTATTGTCTCCAAATTTAATGCCAAAGAGAGATCTGGAATATCAACCAGGTTCTCGGATCCTCGAAGATTCAAAGTTTTTAAACTTCCCAAATTCTACAACCATAAGAGAAATGGAAAAGAGTTACTTTTATTGCATGAAAATTTACATAAGATATGTAAAATACGGCGACTAAATCTTACCTGAATGCCATCCCATAGTTTCTCTAGCTTACTGCCTTTCAAAAGTAGCTCGACCAGTTTTTCTGGTATAAAGTTTTGAGGCAAAGATCTCGAAGGGTAATTCTCCCAACAAAGATATCTAAGCTCGTCAGGAAGATACTGAAGACCTTGAGGAAGGTTTAACTTTTTGGTACAATAATGATAATATTGATTACGAAATAACAGAAATTTTAAATTGAACATGTTTTGGAAGGCATGAGGATTAACGTCTGTATTGTTTTCAAGTTCGTGAAAGTTCAGGGATATCGCTTGGACTGCTCCTGTCCCCTAACAATCAATAAGAAAACAGAGATCATGAACATATAAATAAAAGGCATACAAAAACTTGCAATACTTGCAATTAGTAAACTTGAAATATGGTAGAGAGATGTGCTCGCAATGGCTAGAGACACTCATTACACATGCATTGTGCATATTATAAGAATATTTATTTATTGTAGCTGGGTGGCACTTACAGTTTTATATCTCAAGACACGGCAGATATCTTTACCCAACCACAATCTACTGCGATTTCCAGGCTCCTTAGATTCTTCGTGAACAATTTGGTGGCCCATTTCTTGCAGCAAATCATGCATATAAAACCTATTTCCATCGAGAGTTATGAGAGCCTTATCAACGAGAATTTCAATTCCTGCTTCCACATGAAGATCACAAGCATGTAGTATTCTTTCTACAAATTCTCTATCCCTGCCTTTGAAGAAGCATGCAATATCAAGAAAAATCTCCTTCTCATTAGGTTCTAGACAATCATAACTAATCCTCAATACATTATGAATATGTGGATTTAGACTTTCTTTCAATTTACCCAAGGCACTTTCCCACACTTTTGTGCTCTTAGAACAAAGGTGACCACCCAAGACATTAAGAGCCAATGGAAGACCTTGACAATATTCGACCACCTTTCTTGACAGCAATGCATAATCCTTCGGGAGAGAGCTTCCACGAAAAGCTTTCGAGCAGAATAGTTGAAGTGCTTCCACGAAATCTAAGTTCTCAACCTTGTATCTTCCATGAGCAGCAATATTTTCGAGCACTTGAGCATCTCTGGTCGTTATCACGATTTTACTGCCAGGACCAAACAGATCCCCTTCTCCAATTAAATATTCTAACTGTTCCGCGTTATCCACATCGTCAAGAACAACGAGACACCTCGTATTCAGAAGTCTATTCTTCGCGAATTCATTGACTATTACTGAACTTTCTTCCCCCAATAATCCAGAAAACAGTGCTTTTTTAAAACTACTCAATCCGCTTCCTGCTTCCTTAGTGTTTTCAAGAAAGAAGCAACCTTCGAATTGAGATGCAAATCGGTTGAATAAGACATGAGCCAAGGTTGTCTTGCCAATGCCGCCAATGCCCCAAATGCCCACAATACGAACTTCTTGTGAGCCGATGTTCAACAATGATTCAATTTTCTCAATTTGTCTGTCAATTCCAACCAAGCCCTTGTGATTATCCCACGATGATAAGCGATTTAACTTCCCCACAATATCTTTGACAATTGCCTCGACTAATTTAGAATCAGACCTGCCCTCATGAAGAATATAATTGCGGAAGTCAGCAATAAGCAACCAAAAGAGAGTAATGGCAAATACGTTCGCTTTCAATACCATAGACTAGTTCTATGGGCACATCTCTCTTAACTCTTCACACCCCATTCTAAACACACATCCCTCTTAAGTTAAAAAAGATTAAATTTACTTATTATACACCCATATATATTCCTAAATTATCCCTAACTATTTCCATAAAATGAATAGCCTCCACCATTTTAAATTTCTTTTCACACCCACCTTTTCTCTTATTATTTCAAAAGTATACTTGCATCAGATGAAAAACTCGATATATTGTAATCGAAACTTACTCTAAAGTACATTTTTATTAGTTTTTAAATTTATTTCTCCACTTTATTTGCAGGTTAAATTTAAAATTTTTCAAAAAAAAAAGTTTTTTTAATAGAGAAAAAGGCAAACAACAAAAGAAATTCATATAACAAAAATATAATACAAAAAAAAAAAAAAAAAAGCCAATGTAAGGCATCAACAATTGAATTGAAAAAAAAAGGTCAAACAATAGAATAAGAAGTAATTAAAATATAAGCGAATTACCATTTTTTATTTTATTTTTGGGTGAATATATAGTACACCAACAAGAATATTAACCGCAACATTCAAGGGGAAAAAAGCCAACAAATTAAATAGATAGTAAGGGATAACACAAGCGAAAAAACATAACTGTAAAACTATTATATAGAGAATGTTAACATACGCAACGTAATTTTTAATAATACTCAGCGAAGAGTAAAAATTAGGGTGAAATTTAGGAATTTGTTATAGGTTTCAAAGTAATAATGTTTATAAGTTGTTTATTTAGAGATTTGATATGTAGGTGTATGTAGAAATAAAAATGAAGTGTAACTGATTTTTTTTTTTTTTTTTGTATGATAGAATTTTATATATTTAGATAATTAAGTCTATAATAGGTGTCCTTTCATGTCATTTTGTTTGAAGATTTTTTTGAAATTAAAGCAGTTGATTAATTAGGGGGATGTAGAGAGTAAGAGGAGTGTGCCAATCGAATCATCCTTGAATAATTACATGCGAACAAGTCCTTGTTCTGAAATTCAAAATAATTTGAACACGTGTCTAATACTAAATGCCATATATTTCCTTTAGTAAACTATTTTCAAATAAAAATTGATTGTTTATCCATTTTTGTAATAAAGTTTTATCATAAGTGAAGTTTTTCCTCTAAATTTCTCTGATTTAAAGAGATTATCTACTAGTTCCCCTAATATTTTGATGCTTGATAATGTTAGCTAAGAGTGAAAAAATAATAATAATAATAATTGAACAATATTTCGTAAGAGGAAAGGAAAATAAGAAGGAAAAAAAGAAAAATATCAAGATGAGGAACGCATGTGATTATCTCATAATTGGAAAAGAAGAAATAAGATATTGTAGGCTAAAATAAACTCTACCTACCTAAATTTCAATTTTCTGACAAATTGATATCCAACTCTCTCAAAATAATCATTAGACAACGCATGCAAATACTTTTTCTACCCAAAAAAAAAAAAAGTGATCAATGGTGTTTCAAGCTAGTGGGCAATTTTTGCGTCGTGGTTCTAATTGCTAAGACGTATAAATAAATTATAACTAGGAATTCATAAGTTAATTAGAAATTACTTGTTCACTGATGACTCCCATCCAGATAAATTGCTCACTGCTGTCAAAGCCTTCCTCCATTGTTGCACCTTGTCCATGTGAAAGCGCTGCTCAAGAGTAGTAAATGCAGCTGCGTAACTCTCTTGTTGTTTTCGAACATATGATGGATCGACGTGGTAAAAAATCGGCACCACGATCTGTTTATCTGTCTCCTTACATTGGAGAATATGATGGAGTTCTTCCAAACACCAAGAGGATGTAGCATAGTTTTTCGATAGAATGACCACTGAGATTTTTGATTCTTGAATCGCTTTCATAAGTGCAGGTGAGATTTCATCTCCTTTTTCAAGAGTCTCGTCATCTAAGTAAGCTTTGATTTTCTTTTGAGAAAAAGCTTTGTAAAGATGGTCAGTAAAAATATTACGAGTATCCTCACCTCGAAAACTGATAAAAACATCGTACAGTTTTTTCCGAGCAAGATTAGAAGAAGAGTAAGCGGCTGCCATAAATCAAAATGTACTGTCCCCTACAAGATCAAACTGAGAGAGGGAGGCGATCTAGATCAGATTTAAGAAAAGGAAAGCAAAGGAAATAGGAAATAGAAGGAGAAAATAAGAGAAAAAGATGAGCAAGAAAACAAAGACTAAAAAAGTCTATCCGATGTAAAGTGGGAGGAAAAAAAAAAAAAACAGAAGTGGAAAAAGCATTAATGAGTTAGAAGAGGAGGGCAAAAAAGCATTGATATCAACCGCAATTTGCAGCGCTAGGAATTTTTTTTTATAAAAGAGAAAGCCAAGGCTAATTCGGTCATTTTATTGACTTTAAGTGTGAGTTATTATTATTATTTTTTTAATTTTCGGATAGGTACTATACAAAAATTATATTTTGAGATGATTATTTTACATTCCGGTGCAAAGACCTTTTGTGTCATACGTACCCCCCCATATTACCCAAATATAATGACGGAATTAGCCTTGTGTGTGTGTGTGGACGGCTCTGAATAGTAAAGAAGATGAAGCCATGATAGGAAGGAGGAAGGGAGGGAGGGAGAGAACTTTAATAGCGCAGTACATGAGTTGTTAGTTTATCTTTTTATTTATTTTTATTTATTTATTTTTTACATTGCCCTCATGGAGGAAATCATATGTGTAACTATTAAGAGTAATTATATTTACACCTATTAAATTCATAAATGATCACACCTAATTAATAGTTTTTTAATAAAAATTTAAACTCTATACTTTTATAGACAATATTTTCATGATATCTTATTAACCACTCATGCATTATTGTAATTGTAGATTTGATTTAATTTATAAATATATAATAAATCTTACTTTTCTCGTTTTTTTTTTCCCTTAAAAAAAGTTATTCTAAGAAAAAAAAGCATGCTTATTTATTTTGCTACATAATATTTTCATTAAATAAGTTAAAAGTCCCAATAACATAAAAACTCAAGATTCACCAATATTTTTAAGACTCTGCTCATCTAAGTAAGCTCTGATTTTCGAACAAAGAAAAGCATCATATAGATCACAAGTGAAAACGTTACGAGTGTACTTACCTTTAAAATTGATAAAAAATCGTATATATTCTTTCGAGCAGGAGTAGAAGAAAAGTAAGCAGCCGCCGTGTCGAAGCTGTACGTACTATACTCAACAAGACCAAATATTTCTAAGAGAGGCAGGCTGTATATCAGATTTAAGAAAAGGAAAGGAAAGCACCACTTGTCATGTAAACCTTGTTGCCCAGTTTGTTCTGTGAAACTTGCCTCCTGGAAAAAAAAAAAAAAAGAGGGAATAGGATAGGAAATAGAAGGAGAAATTTAATACAAGAAAGATGAAAGCATTTCGATAGAAAAGGAAAGGAAAGAAAAGGAAAATTGGTTGGAATTTTCTGAAGCAACCAGGTGACCCACAAGCTTGCATTGTTTCCACGAAGAAACGAAAGGCAAAGCTAAAGAGAAAGCAATAAAACAAAGACTAAAAAAGTCTATCGTGTTGTGCGGCTTACGCCAGAGTCAGTCAAGTTATAGAAATTGAAGAAAAGGAAAATCCACGCACACATTCTTCGTATCTCCAGCAGCATCCGATGTAACGTGGGAGGAAAAAGAAACCAAAAAAAAAAAAAAAAAAAAAGTGGAAAAAGCATCACAATGTAAGAAAAGGGGACAAAAAACAATGATCACAACCGCAATTTACCGTTTCATAAAAAATTAAAAAGAAACCGTAATTTACCAAGTACGGTGACCTAATGGTATAGATTACTATAATGGATTTATGATCAAAAATTGAGGTGGTCTTTTTAGGAGTCTTAAATGAGAAGGCTTATTTTTTATCCGCCTAATACTTGATGGAGACTGCTTGGGACCACGTCTCCAAATATCGTTATTGTTAATATAATATTCGGTGAGGCTTAGATAACTCTGTTCTCATCAAGGGGTATGGCTTGCCTATAGGGCCTTTAATGACTATTCCTATCAGCATCTAGAAAGCCCTTTTGATAATGTTCCATGAGTTATATATGTTAATACAATTAGTTCCAAGACTTTTTTTTTGTTTGCTCTTACAAACCCAACATGAAATACATTTAAATTCTTGAATCGAAACTTGATTGAAATGCTTAATGAGTTTAGGAAAGTTACCTTTAAACCTTGAAAGTGGATCTAGACCTTTGATCAAAAAATTTCCTTCTTACTTCACTTTCTCCAAAATCCGAACCCACCCCCTCCCCCCCCCCTCCTTTTTTTTTTCTTTGGCTTCGGCTCCTAAGGTGAGAGGGAGAGAGAGTTGAGAATGAACTAGAAAGTTTGGGATTTCACTAAATGATCCAAACTCAACCTTACATCACCTATTTATAGGTGAAAATTCTTGATTTTCCCATAATTATTTTTTATTCCTAAAATTGCATATATAACCCCAAAAATAAAATATTTACTCTTTGGTCCTCTTAGGTGGCCGGCCAAGTGTTGGCTTGAATCCACAAACAAAATTTTCCATACTTATCTACACTTTTGATTACTTGTTCCCCAAGGCTACCAAGACAACCGGCCATGTGGAGGCATAGGTGGAGAGATAATCCAAAAACAATAAATAAAAAAATTGTGTATTATCCACAATTACTTGGCCTCCAAATACGATCATGTTTTATACTCCCCTTAATATGCAGTCTAATTTCTTAATAATCCAGATAGTGTCAATACTGTTTTAACTACAAAAAGTATAGTTATACTGAACTGCAGTCCAAAATTCATCTGCACTTAACTGGACCACATATGGATTTTTCTTAAGACTTGAAACTACTTAGTTCTCCTTGTTACTCCTGATTATTCTAAAACAATCTCATACCTTATTCTTAATTCTGCATCTATAATGACGGTTTATCACAGTATAATTTCCATACTGTTTTCTAAACTGCAGTACCGTCTTATTCAAGTTATAAATTATCCTGGTCATACATAGCAAGAATAAAATCATAAATCATGATCAAGTCTTACGATACTAGAAGAACTCAAACATACTCTAATAATAAAATTACGAATTTCACATTGATATTCATAATTTATGTGAAACACAGAGTATGGATTTAAATTCCTTTATATATAAGGGAATCATAAGTCCGTAAAAATTTCGGTTGTTACAGTAGTACTCCAATAGATGGCTACATTATTAGATGCCGCTAATTATATATAGAACTAATAATTCAGGTAGTATTTATGTCAATTTAAAGAAAAGTAAGGATTAGTTGCACCATTAAAATACGAGAGAATTGGGACCCAATAATCTCTTAAAATATATAAAAAAGCAAATGCTCATATTTGTCCTCCCCTCAATGGCCGTTATGTTGCAGTTCCAATGCCTGCCACGAGGCATTTAAAAAAAAAAATTTAATTTTTTAAAATTTTTTTTAAAATTTTTATTTATTTTTATTTTTTGCTTTTACTTTACTTCGTTTGTCTATTCCAGACACACAAAGCGCGTGCTGTCCAACTAGTAATCCTAATAATAGCAACACTAGACATACAGTACTAAACATATTGTTTAAAAAATTTGGGGATGAAATTGCCAAAATAATTAATGGAAGGATCAAAGTGAAAAACCAGTGAGAGTTTAAAGAGAAACGTGCTAATAAACTTTTTTTTTTCCTCCCCCTCTAAAAAGGGACAACGACTAATTACTGTAGAAGTCATAAATAAAGCACTAAAACGTGGTTAAAGTTTGAAAAGAGGGTGAGTGAAAAGCTAATTAAAAAAAGAAAAGAAAAAAAAAAAAAAAAGAAAAGGCCACATGATTTCTGAGGAGTTGTAATGGGGCTGGAGTGCTCGTGTTTGAGGAGCTAGTCCCCATGTGTAGGGAACGATGTTTTCAGTCTCGGTGCTTCTTAAAAGACACATGAACACTTATAAATTAGCCAAATGTTAATGGGGTATGTGGGACATATATATAATTACACGAGATCTACTGCACAATTACCAAAAAAACTAATTATAATTAGAGACTAAGCACATGTCCATGTAGGATCATTTTTTTCTATTCTGTTGTCCGTTAAAGTTTCAAATTTTTTATGATGGAGCTTTTGACAGTGCATGTTTTTAAATATTCGCTTCAATCAAAATCACTTCAAAATAATAATATCTTTGCAAACTGACATAGTGATTAAAAAAATAATCTTATTAATGCTTCTAATAGAACATACAAATGTCAATTTACCTCACCTAGTGTAACCGGCCATCTGTGTGGATGTTGATGCATTTTTCATAGAGAAAATTGTAGAAGCAACCATTCAAATAGATATATGCCCTTTTTTTTCTCTCTCTCTCTCTCTTACTTAATGCTATACATTATAAAATTAAAGATTAAAAAATTAAAACTATTATAATTGGACAATAACTTAGAAATGTGCTTCTTAAAAGGCAACCTTTGTAAATTATCCTAATTCAGAAATGTAGACATTAACCACACGCGGAATGTTGGGTTTTCATAAGACAGAAATGCAAAAGATAATTATATATATATATATATTTATTATACATATTCTCTTTATTGTATTTATGTTAATTTTCTGTGGTATGAAGGAAAACCCAAAGAGAATATTTTGGTGCCAAAAAAAAAAGTGATTAAAACAAAAAAGGCAAAGGAATATGGAAAAAGGGGGCTCCAACTTGATTTTTATTTGTATAGAAACTGGAGGCTGTGGTTTTCTCAAGATTCCAACAACTTTTTCAGTGACCTATATCTTAAATAAAATAAAACAACACAAGACAACAAAAATCAAATGATTTCATTTTTTTTCTCATTTTTTTGTTTCAAGTTCAACCAACCTTGGCTATTTGTCCTTTATGTCACATTTTACTCTCACACAGTGGCCTCGGTGGTGAACCCAAACTAAGCAAGTCACGCCTCCAACACTCTAAGGGGCTAACATAAGGAGACAACGGCTGTAATGTTTTTAGTCTCAATCTAGTATTTTTTTTTAAAACTGGATATTGTAACAATACTAGTTGAAATACACGCATGTGCGAAATATATAAACAAAACAAAGGAAAACAAAATAAAAAATTAATTTTTTAAAATTTTTAAAATTTTAAAAAACTAATTTTTTATTTAAAATTGTCGTGTGGCTATTTAAAATTTTTTAATTAAAAATTTAATCTTTTTAAAATTGCTACATAGCGGGTTTAAGACAAGCACGAAATAGATAGACAAAACAAAGAAAAGCAAAACAAAAAATTAAAAATTAATTTTAAATTAAAAAATGTCATGTGGTGGGATTAGAACCTGCCATGTGGCAAGAAGGTAATAAATAAATAATAGTGTATGATTAATGAGAGAGAGAGAGAGAGAGAGAGAGAGAGAGAGAGAGAGAGAGGGGACAAAAAAGGAAGAAGTTAAGGCAAGAAAAGAGAGAGAGAGAGAAGAAAATGACAAAATAAATAGACAGTTTTTGAATAGCTAAAGAGTGTAACTTTGCTTTGGAAACAAAAATATATCACCCATAGATTTTAACCAATTTACGGAATAAAATATTTCATTATGGAAACGACAACATTTTAATGAAAACGAAACGACATGTCTTTACATAATACTAATTTACGACAAGTTTGTACGTGTGTGTGTGTGTTATGTTTGTTAAATTTTTTAGATCTAGTGGAATATTATCTTTAAATAAGGATGCATTTGAGTTTTAAATAAAATGTATTTCAACAAGACATTGTTAAAATATGAAGTTTAAAGAAATTAAAGAGACCATAATTAAAAATATATAAAAGAAATTAAAGAGACCATATATCGATCTAGAAAATAATTATTTTTATAGGTACATTTATTTTAAAAAATAATATTAGGACAACTCGGAAAATTTAAAGTAAGGACAAATTTGAAAAAAAAATTACATACTAGGAAAAAAATGGAAGTAAAAAAAATATTTTACTATATACATTGAATTTTGAAAAAATGCAAAAAGATTTTTTTTAAAAAAACATGGGTAAAAAGAGAAAGAAAAAAAAAGCGCTATAAAAAGCAAGAAAAAGAAAAAGGAAAAAAAAAAAAAAACCAAAACAAACATTTTAGTTGAAAATTTGATGCACTGTAACTTTTTTTTTTTTTTTTTGGACACTTCTTATGTATAGTTACATATGTTTGTTTTAAAGGGAATATAAAACAGTTGACAACGATGATGTTCTAATTATGGAAGAATCTAAACTTAACGAGTATAATCCGAGGACCTTTAAGGGAAAGGAAGTCCTGAAGACAAAAGGCAAGCCAGATCGAAAGAAGAGTAGAACATACCTAATGCTAATGAAAATTTTAAAGAATTGGATCCCATGGATAGAAATAAGAAGTATTTAATATATATTTTTTATATTTCAAGATTCAACGTTATATATATTTATATATATTCAGATTTTTGTGGTCATATAATGATCATATTATTATCAATTAAAGTTTTACTATGTTCGAAACATTCATATGATCATTACGATAATGACTTTATCATTTGGAGAATTATATTTTGTCATACGATATTTATACTATAAGGATCTTATCATTAAATTATATATCCCTAATTAATAACAATATGGTCATGATCTATTTGATAATAACCGTATTACTTTATAAAAAATCTTCACATAGTATAGTCTAGGTTTTAGTATGTAATAACCGACTTTTATGCAAATTACGATTTCTGTTATTTGAAATCAAAGTTATGTTATGTATATTTATATAAAATGTCTGATCTGATTTTATCAGAATTAGAATTATGTATGATTTTATTCCGGTCAAAGTTTGACCAGGAAAATTTAAGATATGATTGAGACGGTACTGCAGTATAATTAACTGTACGAAATTATACTATGAAAAACCATCATCACGAATACGGAAGTGAGAATAAGGTACGGGACTATTATAGAAATATCAAGCTCAATATTTAGAGTATTAAGGCCGAGAGGTTTCAAGTCTGGAGAAAAATTTTTACACAGTCTAGTTAAGCATAGATGAATTTTGGACTGCAATTTAGTATAACAGTACTGTTTTTAGTTAGAAACAGTATTGATAATATCTAAATTAGTATGAAATTGGACTGTATTTTGGAAATCAAGCCAAATGGATCTTAATTGGAAGACACCTCATCAAAGTAGATAATTAAGTAAAATTTCGGATTTTTTTAAAAATTATGGAAAGTATTATTAAGGTGATCATTAAACATTTGCTTGGTCACCAAGCCACCTCCCAATGGCCAGCCACCTTGCATGGATTTCTAGCAATTATTGCATTTTTGGGGGACTATTGTGCTAGTTGTGAAGAAAACTAAATCACCTATAAATAGGTGATGTGTTAGTTCATTTGACCATTTTAGGTCCAGTAAGACTTTTAGTTCACCTTTTTAGTCACAAAAATCCCCACCAAAGCCGAACTCAAAGGGAGGAGGAAGAGCAAGGTTGGTCAGATTTTTGGAGAAGAAAAAAACAAGAAAGAAATTTGTCGGATTCAAGCTTAAAGATCATATCCCAAGTCCTTGAGGTAAATCCTCTAAATCCCTAAGTTTTTATTCAAGTTTGGAGCAAGATCTTTAAGTGTATTTCAAGTATGAGATGTAAAGAGCATAAGCTCATTTTCTTTCTTTTTCTTCATGCAATGGTTTTATTGAGCTTGATTTGTGCATGTTAGAGTTTAGAAAGTGTGATTATATGGTTGTATGTGTTTTTGTTTAAGTTATGATTTAGAAGGCATGTGCTAAGGGTGTATGCTCACTAAGTGTTTGTTATATGTCCCCAAAATGTTTAAGAATGATCTTTAGATTATTGACAATGGGTTTATGCTACTTGATTTGTGGAGGGTTTGAATAACCCCAAAAACCCTAGTAATGGTAGTATTTACCATTAGGGTTTATGTGTAAATAGTATAGTATGTATGAGATGTATGGCATGAAAAATGTTAGTAAATGTGCTGCATGTTTGTCGTAGGTTCACGGTTTTAACCGTTTGAGGTAGTGTACACGTAATTTTTCGTACAAACCAACGAAACCGAAAACTGCCAGTTTTGGACCAAAACCGGGCAGAATCTGGAATCTGAGTTTTAAGGCCTTTAGAGGCCGAATTTGATGAAAGTCAAAACATGACAGTAGTAGAAAAAGGAAAGTCCTAGAGGATAGTGTAGACCATTTTCAAAAATAAGGCTCTAACGACCTCAGTTTTTAGCAAAACCCGAGCCTAGCCTGGGCAATCCAGTATTCACGGCCAGGCAATTTCAACAAGGTAAATGGGTAAGTTAAGGGCTAAACTGGATTTTAAGCAAAACATGAAAGTTGTAGGAATCCCTAAGATCTACAACTTTCATGAAGAAAACTTTTGCAAATTCAAAACCTATTTTTAAGTAAAACTGATTTTTTAAAAAAAACTGAACAGGAAAACAAGAAATACCTGCACAAGATTTTCAAAACAGTACAGAATTAGATAGTTTCTACACATACACTGATAACTGAGTTTGTGAGACTATTTTCAAAAAAGGTTTTTAGAATTTCATAGTTTTACTATTTTTGAAAAAATAAATAATAATAAGTAAGGATTAATAGTAAAGAAATAATTAATTGGGCCGGGTAATAAAAAGGATACCCATAGTAACCACAAAGAGGTTACTAATTTTTATATGCCAAGCTTTGGACTCAAGGTTACTCATAGTAACCTAATTAAATACTACTGGACTTTGTAATCAAGATTTTGTTCTGAGGAAGTAAACCAAATAGTGTTTGGTTGTTGATGGATTATGAGCCCTAAAGTTACATTTGGTAACCAAATGAAGTATCAACATTTATATGAAAGCGGGACATATAACTAAGATTATGGATAAAGGTTGGTTGGATACCAACACTAAATGCAATAAGTTATGGTAAGATAGGATGATTCTTATCTTACGTCTTTTTGTAAATAGGTAACTAACTATGGTTGCAACTCGTTGGAGTAACAAACCTCTGATTTAGTAAAACCAGTAAGTACAACTCCGCCTATAGCATAGGTAATTTATTTTATTGATTGCATGTTTTCAAAGTCCATGCATTTATGAATATAATGTGTATGATTTATGATTCATATTGTGATATCACGAAGCATGTTCACTATCGATAACTTATATGGTAAGAATAAGACTAAGTTTCAAGTAAGAAACTATTTTAAGAATATGATGTTTATAAAAGATGATAAGTAAGTTCTGTGTCGTACCGACCTGTACTAGGTCAGGTTTAGTCCGTGGTTTGAGTTGGATTGGATTGGCCGCCCCAATCATTCCATGGAAATGCGCCACGGTACGTACACTATGTTAAGGGCCCATAGTATGTTAAGTTAAGAAAGAATAAGAAAGCATAATCAAAACATAATTAGTTCATGCATTGCTTTATTATGTTATGTTTTGCGGATAAATAGTTGTACTTGTTGAGCGAAAACTCACGACTTACGTCTATGCTGTAGGTAAGCTCCCTACTAGCAATGTTTGATACAAGACGATGGAGCGCAGCAGAGCTATCTATGAGATTACGGCTGGGAACCACTACGCGTTTTGTCGTTATATATGTATGCAGTTTTATATGTTTCCATTTCAAACTCGAGTGCTTGAATTAGTACTTATACCTATATGTATATTTGTACGTCTATATGTAAGTGTATAAATCAAGTGAAAAAAAAAATATAGTCCGAATTTCCGCTTAATAATATAGTAAGTAATTATGTATGTTATGTAAGATGTAACGGCCTACGTAAGGTGGGTCATTACATAGTATGATTATTATCATATTGACCGTGTCATTGAACAAAAAAAAAATTGTATGCATAAAATATAATTTCATAGCATGATGACACCGTCAACACGATATTGACAACAGATACAAAAAATCAGCAACTAATAATAAAACATAGATGATCAGTGTTTTAGGAAAAAATTTTGGGTGTGATTTTTTTTTTTTTGGGAAAAAAATCTTTTTGGGTAATTGATATAAATGAGGTTTTTTTTTGGATGAAATCTTTTTATTTTTTTGTTTCTTAAATTAAAATTAAGGGTGTTTTTGTTAAGACAATGATCAATTTTCTTTTTTTGCAAATATGTTTCTTTTGGAATTTTTTAAAAGGACGAGTCTATTGATACCCCCTATTTTGCTTTTCCCATCCACCTTCAAAATATTAACAAATTAATTTTATAATTAAAAAATTACTTGTTTTACCCCGTAGTTTTCTCAAAAAACCCTTATAACTAAAATGTTTGTCTTTCTTCTTTGATCACATTCTAAATCTAAACCACTGCATAATTTTTTTAACAAATATGTTTTCTTTTAATTCTGTTTTAATTTTTTTCTCACGAGATTTTTTTTTTCTTATTTTTCTTTTTAAATATCCAATAAAAATTATTTATCAGTTTATCTATTGAGATAAAAATCTATGAACTTATTTTTTGATATATTTCTTCTTGAGACAATAAATTCTTGAGGATAATATACTGACGAAACTGAATATTACACAAGCATGATTGAAAATATTATGAATTTAGTTAATACTTTTATTAGATAATTAGAAAAAGCTCACAATTTATCGAGTTTGCATGAATTCTTAACCATTTCAGTCAGTTATTCCTAAAATGAATAACCAATTAAATCAACATATTTGATTATATATTCACATCATGCATGCATGTTTTCTATTTGCTTGTTATTTTTTAGAAAACAAAAAACTAATTAAAATGTGGAACTTCAAAACCTATTGAAAAATATGAATAATAACAAACAAAATAAAAGAATATTCTCTAAAAAAAATCTCTCGCGGAAATAAATTAAAAATAACAACAAAATATAATATATTTTTTTAGAAGTAAGGAAAAGAATGTATAGGGTAATGGGAGGAGAACGAAAAAAGTAAATAATTTATTTATAAGGAGTGGAACATGTATTTATTTAATTCTAAAATTAATATGGTAAGTCGTTTTAAAAAGTTAGTAGAAAAAGTAAAATGAAAGGTGGCAATAGACCAATCATTTTTGAAACCCTCGCTCTAATTTGACCATATATATAAATGATCCTAGAATTAATTCATTAAAAATAGATAGTTGAGATTAAATCAATAAAGGCTCTCATACGTAGTTGCTTGGCTACAAATTGAGACAAAGGGCGAGAAAAATGTATGTTTTGATTGATTCTTTAGATAAACTCAGTCAGTTTTATTTCTGAGACTTTCTAGTTAGATCAAATCTGATTTGAGTTTCGGAGAGTCTTCCGTGTAAGAACCCTATTATGTTCTAGAGGTGAAGCCTCAGATCAACACTCCGGCTATCTACGTAGGGCTGACTACGTACACGTGCGCCGTTACTTTACTTACTCAACTTACTTCGTAGTTTCTAATACTTGAACTTTTAGAAAATTTCAGAATAAATTTTCTTTTTTTTTTCTTCATAATTTAATTAAACTTATCCATATGGATAAACTTCACCATGCCTATCCATTACTTATTAAGCCGATTAAAAGGTCACACATAATCTTTTAAACCGGACTTTTGAAACATCATATACGTAACATGGTACATATTACTTAATCATACATGTACAAGTTAATAGTTTAAAGAGTTTGTGGAAAATCTACATAGTACTGATATCCCACACCGTCCTTCACTTGCTGCATCATCCACATGACCCACCAATTAAGCTGCAGGCTTTTTACCTACAGTATGAAATAAACTGATGAGCTTTCGTCCAACAAGTACAAACATAATCTCACAAAAACATAACAAATATCGTGCAACTTATGCTTGAACCAATTATGATTATTTATGAATATTTTTATGTTTTATTATGAAATAAACTTATTATCTTGTTTAACATATGAGCCCCTTGTGCATGTACCAAATGCTCGTAATCCACAGAAAGTTAGGGTTTGCAAGGTCGCTAACAATTATGGGAATCATATACATAACCCTTCATGCATCAACGGAAGGTTAATTATACCCTCACGCATCAACGGAAGGTTGATAATCATATACATAATACTTCACATATCAACGGAAGGTTGATTATACTATCACGCATCAACGGGAGGTTGATAGTCATAAACATAACCCTTCACGCATTAACGGAAGGTTTGAGAATTTTCTTGAGCATACATAATCCTCCACGCATCAACGGGAGGTTGGTACGACAATTTATTGTTTTGGTTTAGTCTTGTTCTTGTTACTTTACTAAGACTAAGATTCTTTACTTGTGATTTTATTAGTCATGATGCATATGATTCATAAATATGACATGACGTACATAACGATCAATGACATAAAACAACTTGAGACATGTTTATAAAACATGGCATCATCGTAAAACATGACATAATAGTAAAAATATGACATATATATAAACATGGCATATCATGGCATACATGTAAGCATGTCATACTTGAAAATAATTTACTATTTTTTATACTGTAGGTGAAATTTGTACTTGCCTGATGTCCTACGCTCTTGACCTAATGTCCAACAAGGCACATCAATAGGTTTTATTCCTGTTTCAATTAAGGCGTAAGATAAGAGTCATCCTATCTTACCATAAATCATTACATTCAATACTGAAATCCTTAACTAGTATTTATCAGTAACCCTAGTCACATGTCTTCCACATACGATAATGATATTTTATTCGGTTACTAAATGTAACCCTAAGGCACCTGGCCTAATCAATCAATATCTTGTTCGATTACTTAATGGAACCTTGGGTTAAAGGCCCAATCATACGTGAATAGTAATTAGCATCTTATTAGGTTACTATTAGTAACCCTGAGTATAAGCCCAATCATATTTAGATCTTAGACCCGTACCTCATTAGGTTACTAAGGCCAAATTACTTTTAAAGTAATACCCTTATTAGGATACCATTGGTAACCATGGGTTTTATGCCCAACCCAATAGTTTGGGTATCTCATATGGTTACTATAAGTAACCTAAATTATTTGTCCTATTAAAAGTTGGTAATCTTCTCGGTTACTATTTGTCCTGTAATTGTTTACCGTAGGACTTGGCTTATTTTATTTATTTCATTTCTTGTTTGATAAATTTTAATCCCTTTTTATAAACTACTTAAAATAGTCCCATAAACTTTGGTTATCAGTGTATGTGCAGGAATTTCTTGCTTATGCACTGTTTTTTTAGAAATCCTGTGTAGGAATTTCCTATACCCTGCACAGTTTTTGAAAATCTATTTGTACTTTAAAATCTGTTTAGAATTTGAAAAAGTTTTCTTCATGAAAATTGTAGACCACATAGAAATTAATCTATAACTTTCGTGTTTTCCTCAAAATTCAAAAAAAAAAAAAAATCAGTCTTACTACCCACTTTGGTTATTCTGTGGTAATAACATACAACTAGAGCTCTTTTGTTACATGATGTAAATTAAGATAAAATTTAATCAACGATTGAAATTGGACACTGAAATGTTAGTGTTTCTATGACCTATCTTAATTAAATACTCGTATTAGGACCTAACCACCGACATACATATATATATATATATATATATTTATTTTAATATTCTTCTAGGCCACTATGTTTGAAAACATTTAATATGAAGAAAACAATATTTGCACATCACCTTGATGATAGTGACTGGTCCAGTTAAATGTACTTTGCACGTATGAAAATGTTCTCTCTTTGTCTAACTTTTCTTTGATTCCATTTCCATGTCTTTTTATATTTTCTTGCTGTGGGAAAATGAAGTTGAAAAAGTAGTAAACAATATCTTAGAAGAGTACAGAAAGTCGGTGATTTTGGGTTCTGCGTTTGTTCTAATAAAGGTCCAAAATCAAATAAAAGTAAGGAAAAAGAAGAAGAAGAAGAAGAGAATTCTTTACAAATTATATTAAAAAAAATACTCCTCGGAAGGGCACTATTGTAAACCGTCACATGCATTAAGTAATATTTGTTATCATAGTTTTTTATCCGACAATCAGATTTGTAACTTTTTTGTTCGTTATTATAATAATCAGTTGATTTCATTATAAAAATATTCAACAATACTAATATTTTGCTCCAATAGCTATTACTGTGACGCCCCGCCTTGTACGGGCCGTCACTACTTGACTTAACTTAACTTACTTGAACTTAAACTTGTTTTATCCCATTTTTCATCATAAAAATAGTGGGGATTTTTTTTTTTTTTTTTTTATAGCGGAAGCAGTATATTTACATACACTCTTACATAAATAAAATAGCTGTTTGTTTTCTCAAAATAGATATATTAATTAATTCCTCTTGAGATGTGAATCCCAACCCGTTCA
>CM046370.1:13096417-13122931 GCA_025413025.1 Ficus hispida
TAACTTAGCTTAATTGTGATGTAATTAAGCTTAAAGGCTTGTTTGGTTCAATCTTTTTGAAAAATTGTGTAATTTCAACACATTGCAATAAATTTTAATACTGAGTTGCTTAAATACTCAGTATCGAAAATTATATTGCATTAAAATTTTCGATCTGTGAAAAACTCGATCGGAAAATCTTTTATCATAAATTTCCGAATCCTTCGCCTGAACTCTAGCTTAGTATGCTTGATTTTTCTAAGGTGATTTCAATTCTTATTCAAACTCATTTTGATCACGAAATGAGTTTTTAGCAGTAATTTCACTTATACTGTGATCTTAAAAAAAAAATATTCTTGTTTGACGTTTTCGACCGTTTCGGTCTAACCGACTTATTGGTCAACGTCAACTTGTCTTGAAAATGTGCAAATACGACCTCCTTCACTCATAAAGGTCTATTGCGAGTTCATGTAATTTGTTTTTGAGTCTTAATAAATCTTAAGAACTCGTTAAACAATTTAAGTTCTAAAACGAACTTCCTATGAAATACCGATTACGGTAAATATTTACACGAAATTTCTATAAAATATGTATTGAAGAAATTCGGGTGTTACATAATAAATTATCAGTTTTTTTTTATCTTGACCCAAAAACTAGCTTTGATTTGGATCTAGTCCCCCTCCCCAATAAATTTGTCCCAATTATCCGTACAAGTTTTCAAAATAACTGTACTTGATTTTTCTATTTTCTCATTGTCTTCAACAACTATCTAAACATATATTCATTCAGATTTTAATCCTTATTCAGATTTATATATCTAAACATCAATTCCGATCGCATTTTAAATTTTATGCGAAATCTTCCAAATTGTCCAAATTCAAAGTTGTAGACCAAGGATGGCCTTAAAAAAATGTTAATTCTCCTTTTTTTTTTTTTAGAAGATGTTGGAATTTCTTCCAAATGTTTCAGACCTTGCCTACCTTAATAGTATATAGTCTAAAAATATATTCGTTTTAACATGCACGTGAACAAAAATATGATATTGGCCTGCATAAGTTCTTATAGGTGATGACAATTTTTTTCTTTTTAACTGAATTGACGAGAGAAGACAACTAATATCAAGATACAAGAGAACATCCCAATTAAGTTGGCACCCTCTTTGCAACTATCTTGTACTAAGCTCCTACTCGAGTATTATTGAAAAAGTTAAAAAGAAACATACAAAGTTAAGGTTAAGAGGAAAAAGAAAGAAAGAAACAAAAAGAAACTGAAGCCATAAATAGGAAGAAAAACAATACATTAAACCGGAAATTGCTCCCAAAAGATAGTTTGTGCTCACACTTTAAAAGACAACTACAAATATGTCTTATTAAAAACCTTAAGCTAAAAATCAATGGGAAAAAGACTAAAAAGAAAAAAAGAATACATATCTACCACATGTTGGTCGGTTAATTTTTAAACCGATATCTAGGCAATCTTTCCATTTCTCTGTTCATAAGGACACACAAACATCAAAAGGAGAGAATCAACCGAGTCTCGGAGTTCAAAGACACGCCATACTTGCAAAAGAGGAATAAGATTCAAATCAAAGTAAATCACAGTTGGACCTATTATCATAAGATGCTGCAGCGACAATCCCGCAAACTTTTGCAAGTTTATCAGTCACATGATTGCCTTAATTCTTTAATATATGGGAAACATGGAAGGCAACGGAATCCAGAAACAAGTCCCCAACCAATGAATCTGTATTCGCCAAGGATCATAAGTACTCATATTAGAGAAAGTTTTAAGCACAAAAGAGCAATAAGATTCAAATCAAAGTAAATCGCAGTTGTACCTATTATCCTCGAGAATTTTGGAACATTGTTTTGGCTTCTCCGTGATACAAAGTCGTCTCAGAATTTGTAGCTCGGTGATGCATCGTCCCTTATCATAATGTTATCAAGAGCATTAGATTCATGCAAACAAGATCATATTTAAGAAAGTGCATTGTGTAACGTAGGCAGCTTATCCTAATCATCATAACGTTGAAAAACAAAAAACAAAAAACAAAAAAAAAAGAAAAAGAAAGGAGAGTACAGAATAATTAGCTCTATCATTGGTTGATTATCATCCTCAAGTACAGAAGCATCCGTTTGCAGTCGTTTTGCAGAAACTTCTACAAGCGTCCAGGAGAAGTTAAAGTAGTCAGAAATAAGTGAATCGACACATCATTATTTAACCATTACAAAAACAAATTAAAAAGAAATAAAATGAAAAAAAGTAACCCTCACCTTTCTGGGCTTCAAAAAGCAGCTCTGTTTCAGTCCATGGTCTTTCCTTTCGTCTTAATTTGAGATATGAAATCACGAAATTCCACAGTTAGCAGATCATAATATTACGAAAAGATAGAGAATATAATATGTTAATACGTGCAATCAGGAAGAGAAAATACTTTCGGCTATGTCGGAGACTAGATACAATTTCTTGAATTGAGCTTGCACAAAAGAACAGATATCCGGAATGTGAAACTCCTTCCCTTGATAAACGAGCTGATTCTAGCACACCAAATAGTATCCACAAGTAGAGAAGCAAAGACTAAGAATTCCTCATAGACGTTTGAATTCGGATCACATTGTAACACGATGTCAAGGAAAGAAGCCATGGAATAACAGAGGAGGGAATCTGTGCGGAGGCCCCAGACAGACATGAACCAAAGAGGTCTAACTCTGTCGCAAAACAGAAACAAATGGGTGGTGGTTTCCAAACCCAACCCACACAAGGGGCATCTGGTATCAACCCCATCATTCAGAACTGCTCGGACCGGTAAAACATTGGGAACAAGCTGCCACCAGAGTATCTTGTACCTGTCGTCTAAGTTGAAGCTCCAAATCTTCTCACAAAGTTCCTTCCCAGATGGGAAAACCTTTAAGTAATGCAACTGCTCCAACATACTCTTTTGAAATCTACTTTGTTTGCCCTTATCGGTGACATCATTGGATTGGCCACTGATGATACCAAAATCAATTGCGTCTTCGACACGTAAAATGCGGACTCCAAACCTTTTCATCTCTGCCTGTGTTCCTATGATGTTAAAAGATATCTCTCTTGCTAAAGAAAAGCTTTCTTCTTTACTCATAAATGTTGTCATAAACATATGCAGCGACTCGCGTTTCTCACGCTCGAAATCTGTATTCTCATACTCGAAATCTGTAATCGCACACTCCAAATCTACATTATATCGGGTTTTCCATTCGTTGCCGTCAATTGTTTTGACATTGATTTCACACCCGACATACGTATCCTCACACTCCCAATCTACATAGTACTCGTCAGTATTAAGGATGAAGCAAAAAGCAAAACCCATAAAGAAGGACTTGGGATTATAAGGAAGCCTAACATTCATCGAACGTCCTTCCGTTTGAAAGTTGAACCATTTAGGAATTTCTTCACCTGGATACCACATCTCAATTTTACCAGACTGCAGTGTACCATGAATATATGACGGTTAGTTTTATATATAATATTAATTTATTTACTACAAGAAATGACAACTTTGGTGCAGCTTATAAGTTGGATAAAAATATCACGTTTATTTCATATTCACGAAAAATCAGTCAATTTGCTGACTATATTAATTAGTAACCCACCTTCAGCATTTTCTTTTAACACTTCTATTTTTTTTTTTTTTTTTTTTCATCTTCTAGCTTTTATTTTTGCTTTTCTTTTTTTCCCCGTCTAAAATAATATTAGAAAGCATTATTTCGGGTCTCTAAGGCTTATTTAGATTATTTAGACATTTAGGAATATTAGAAAGCACTGTTAAGGGTCTCCAAGGCTTATTTAGACTATTTGGACATTTAAAAATATAATAAGTATCGGTTAGGATTTCTAAAGGTCATTAGGATTATTTAGGCATTTAGGGATATTGAAAAGCATTTTATTCATAGATAAAGGCATAACCTAATAGTAGTTTCACACTTAACTTCACCAAAAAAGTTCAAATCTCCCTAATTCCAACTAAAAAAACAAACAAACAAAAAACAAAACAAAACACAAAACAAAACAAAAAAAAAAAAAACAAAAACAAAAACAAAAAAAAAAAAGCATTTTTGTCCTCTCTCACTTTTTATATTTTTTTTAAAACTTTTTTTAACCTATTTAACTAAAGTTAAATTTTCAAATATGCTTATGAAATAGTACTTTTTATTCTAATTTGTCCTTATCAAAATTGTTTTTCCAAATATGTTCCTTTTTAATTTTTTAATTAAAATCCTCCAATTATCTTGTTAAAATGGTCTTTGTAAATGTACTAATTTATTATGCTAATAAAATAATTTTATCAAAAGAAGCAACTTTCAACAATTAAAAATATTAGTGGAATTAAAAAACGACCACTTTCATTGAATTTAATGATTTATCTCATATATATTTGCACGTGTTCCACTAATATCTTCAGAAGTGTAGGGATGGCAATGGAGCCCCCATATCCGCCTCTTCTTTTACCTTTCCAACACGCCTAATTTAATCTGGGTGTAGAGGTGGGTAATTTTCACTAGAAGTGCTAGTTATACTCATTTCCTACTCATTTATCCATTGAGAATTAAAGGAAAAAAAAAACTTAAATCAAATTCCATTAAAGTTTTCATAAAATTTATCAGTATAATCACACATATAATTGAAATCATAAAAACAAATCAAAATTCCAAGATTCCATAAAGTAAATTCATAAAATAAACTAAAATATTAAAAAACTAAAAATTCTCATTTATATATACAAATACATACATATATTTATAAGGGTGAATATAAGCAGAACATGAGCAGGTATGGGGGAGGAGCTCCCCCAACCCGCTCTCGCACCCACATGGGGTTTAATCTTAACACCAATACTCATATCTAATTCTCCATACCCACCTCACTAAGGGGGGTACTCGTATCAATGGGTAAAAATATCATTCTAAAAAATGAGAAATAAGATGCATACCTTATCCTTCTGAGTACTGTCGCCTTGCGAGGCAAATTTTGTTGCAATGAGCAAAGCTCTTTTTTGAAATTCAGGCATGATGTTCTCGTGCTTCAACTTTATGCAATGACTAAATTCAAATCTGTACGAAAGACAAACATTATCTTCAGGAGGTAGTGTGAGTGCAGCCATTGAATTGGACACCATCTTCAGTGACGTGCATCCCCATGCATCAACTTCTCTTATAGTCAATGGAAGCTCTGGTATAGATTGAAGGAACTTGCAATCTCTAATACACAAGCAACGCAACTTAGAAAATTTGATGCTTTCGGGTATTCTCCTAATATTTGTTCTACAGAGCTTTACATCCGACAATCCGGTTAAATAGGAGAACAAATTTTCAGGGATCTGGGATACATCCGTGTCGCTAAGATCTAAGCTTACCAAGAAAATGCCATTTGACAAGGACCAGGAAAATTTTCAAGTTTCGAACATTCATAAAGATCCAGCCCTAGAAGATCCAAATTGTAGATAGTGTCGGGGATAAACTCGAGATTTTTGCAATTATGAACACCTAAATCTATAATCCCAACTAGATTTGCAATTGATGCTGGTAACTTTGTAATTCCTGAATGCTCTAAACGGAGAATAATTAGATTTGGCATTGGCTCCAAAATTTCTGGAAAATACTCTAATTTTGAGCAAAATTGGAGGTCAAGGATTCTGAGAGATTTTAACTTACAGATGCTAGTTGGAAGACTCGTGAGCTCGTCGCAAAACATAAATAAAGATCGACAATATGAGAGAGACACTCATCAATTGAGGGGGGTACTTTTTCTAGTGGTGTCCCTCTTAGATCCAACAATCTTATTTTGCTTGGAAGTTCTGGAAACTTGTGAAACTTTGAGCAACAAGATAAATAAAGAGATTGCAGCGACTCTAGCTTTCCAATGCTGGTCGGAAGATGCTCAAGACTGTCACAGTAACTAAGATGTAGCTCCTCCAAATTTAGTGCCAAAGAGAGGTCTGGAATTTCAGTCAGGTTCTTAGATCGGCAAAGATTCAAAATTTTTAGGCTTCCCAAATTCTACAACCATAAGAGAAATGGAAAAGAGTTACTTTTATTACATGAAAATTTACACAAGATATGTAAAATACGGCGACTAAATCTTACCCGAATGCCATCCCATAGTTTCTCTAGCTCACTGCCTTCCAAAAGTAGCTCGACAAGTTTTTCTGGTATAAAGTTTTGAGGCAAAGATCTCAAAGGGTAATTCTCCCAACAAAGATATCTAAGCTCGTCAGGAAGATACTGAAGACCTTGAGGAAGGCTTAACTCTTTGGAATCATAATACAGATAAGATTGATCACGATGAAAAGACAGAAATTTTAAATTGAACATGTCTTTGAAGACTAGAGGATCCAAGTTTATGTTGTTTCCAAGTTCACTAAAATTCAGGTACATCGCTTGAACTGCTCCTGTCCCCTAACAATCAAGAAGAAAACAGAGATCATGAACATATAAATAAATGACATCCAAAAACTTGGAATTCGTAAACTTGAAATATGGTAGAGAGATGTGCTTGCAATAGCTAGAAACACTCATTACATATGCATTGTGCATATTTATAAGATTATGTTTTTTATTGTAGCTGGGTGGCACTTACAGTATTATTCCTCAAGACAGGGTAGATATCTTTAGCCAACCACAACCTACTACGATTTCCAAGCTCCTTAGATTCTTCACGAACAATTTGGTGGCCCATTTCTTGCAGCAAATCATGCATATAAAAACTGTTTCCCTTGAGAGTTATGAGAGCCTTATCACTGAGAATTTCAATTCCTGCTTCCACATGAAGATCACAAGCATGTAGTATTCTTTCTACAAATTCTCTATCCCTGCCCTTGAAGAAGCATGCAATATGAAGAAAAATTTCCTTCTCATTACGTTCTAGACCATCATAACTAATCCTCAATACATTATGAATCTCTGGATTTAGACCTTCTTTCAATTTACCCAATGCGCTTTCCCACACTTTTGTGCTCTTAGAACAACGGTGACCGCCCAAAACTTCAAGAGCCAATGGAAGACCTTGGCAATATTCGACTACCTTTCTTGACAGCAATGCATAATCCTCCGGAGGAGAGCTTCCTCGAAAAGCTTTCGAGCAGAATAGTTGAAGCGATTCTTCGAAATCTAAGCTCTCAACTTTGTATATTCCATGAGCAAAAATGCTATTGAGCACTTGAGCATCTCTGGTCGTTATAACGATTTTAGTGCCTGGACCAAACAGATCACCTTCTCCAACTAAATATCTTAACTGTACCACGTTATCCACATCGTCAAGAACAACAAGTGACTTTGTACGCCGAAGCCTATTCTTCGTGAATTCATTGACTATTACTGAACTTTCTTCCCCCAATAAGCCAGAAAACAGTTCTTTTTTTAAATTACTCAGTCCCCTTCTTTTTATTTCTTCCTTAGTGTTTTCAAGAAAGAAGCAACCTTCGAATTGAGATGCAAATCGGTTGAATAAGACATGAGCCAAGGTTGTCTTGCCAATGCCTCCAATGCCCCAAATGCCGACAATACGAACTTCTTGTGAGCCGATGTTCAACAATGATTCAATTTTCTCAATTTGTCTGTCAATTCCAACCAAGCCCTTGTGATTATCCCACGATGATAAGCGATTTAACTTCCCCACAATATCTTTGACAATTGCCTCGACTAATTTAGAATCAGACCTGCCCTCATGAAGAATATAATTGCACAAGTCAGCAATAAGCAACCAAAAGAGAGTTATGGCAAATACGTTCGCTTTCAATACCCTTATTATCTATTTATTTATTTTTCTTTCTATTCTTTTTCTTGCCTAGCCATTTTGAATGAACACTAGTTATATGGGCACACCTCTCTTGACTCTCCACACCCCATTCTAAACTCACATCCCTCTTAACTTAAAAAAGATTAAATTTACTTATTCTACACCCATATATATTCCTAAATTATCCCTAACTATTTCCATAAAATGAATAGCCTCCACCATTTTAAAAGTATACTTGCATCAGATGAAAAACTTGATATATTATAATCGAAACTACTCTAAAGTACATTTTTATTAGTTTTTAAATTTATTTCTCCACTCTATTTGTAGGTTAAATTTAAATTTTTTAAAAAACAAAAGTTTTTTTTAATAGAGAAAAAGGCAAACACAAAAGAAATTCATATAACAAAAAATATATATAATACAAAAAAAAAAAACCCAATGTAAGGCATCAACAATTCAATTGAAAAAAAAAAAAGTCAAACAATAGAATAAGAAGTAATTAAAATATAAGCGAATTACCATTTTTTATTTTATTTTGGGTGAATATATAGTACACCAACAAGAATATTAACCGCAACATTCAAGGGGAAAAAAGCCAACAAATTGAATAGATAGTAAGGGATAACACAAGCGAAAAAACATAATTGTAAAACTATTATAGAGAATGTTCACATACGCAATGTAATTTTTCATAATACTCAGTGAAGAGTAAAAATTAGGGTGAAATTTAGGAATTTGTTATAGGTTTGAAAGTAATAATGTTTATAAGTTGTTTATTTAGAGATTTGATATGTAGGTGTATGTAGAAATAAAAATGAAGTGTAACTGATTTTTTTTTTTTTTTTGTATGATAGAATTTTATATATTTAGATAATTAAGTCTATAATAGGTGTCCTTTCTTGTCATTTTGTTTGAAGATTTTTTTTTTTTTGAAATATTAAAGGAGTTGATTAATTAGGGGGATGTAGAGAGTAAGAGGAGTCTGCCAATAGAACCATCCTTGAATGAATTACATGCGAACAAGTCGTTGTTTGGAAATTTAAAATAATTTGAACACGTGTCTAATACTAAATGCCATATATTTCCTTTAGTAAACTATTTTGAAATAAAAATTGATTGTTTATCCATTTTTGTAATAAAGTTTTATCAGAAGTGAAGTTTTTCCTCTGAATTTCCCTGATTTAAAGAAACTATCTACTAGTTCCGCTAATCTTTTTATGCTTGATAATGTTATCTAAGAGTGAAAAAATAAAAAAATAATAATAATTGAACAATATTTCGTAAGAGGGAAGGAAAATAAGAAGGAAAAAAGAAGGAAAAAAGAAAAATATCAAGATGAGGAACGCATGTGATTATCTCAAAATTGGAAAAGAATAAATAAGATATTGCAGGCGAAAATAAATTCTACCTACCTAAATTTCAATTTTCTGACAAATTGATATCCAACTCTCTCAAAATAATCATTAGACAATGCATGCAAATACTTTTTCTACCCAAAAAAAAAAAAAAGAGAGAAGTGAACGATGGTGTTTCAAGCTAGAGGGCATTTTTTGTGTGGTGGTTCTAATTGCTAAGACGTATAAATAAATTCTAACTGGGAATTTATAAGTTAATTAGCTAGAAATTACCGAATCACTGATGAATCCCATCCAGATAAATTGCTCACTGTTGTTAGATCCTTCCTCCATTGTTGCACCTTGTCCATTTCATCGCGAAAGCGCTGCTCAAGAGTAGTAAATGCAGCTGCATAACTCTCCTGTTGTTTTCAAACATGTGATGGATCGACGTGGTGAAAAATCGGCACCACAATCTGTTCATCTATCTCCTTACATTGAAGAATATGATGGAGTTCTTCCAAACACCAAGAGGATGTAGCATAGTTTTTCGATAGAATGACCACTGAGATTTTTGATTCTTCAATCACTTTCATAAGTGTAGGTGAGATTTCATCTCCTTTTTCAAGAGTCTCCTCGTCTAAGTAAGCTTTGATTTTCTTTTGAGAAAAAGCTTTGTAAAGATGGTCAGTAAAAATGTTACGAGTATCCTCACCACGAAAACTTAAAAAAACATCGTACAGTTTTTTCCGAGTAGGAATAGAAGAAGAGTAAGCGGATGCCATAAATCAAAATGTACTTCCCCTACAAGATCAAACTGAGAGAGGGAGGCGATCTAGATCAGATTTAAGAAAAGGAAAGCAAAGGAAATAGGAAATAGAAGGAGAAAATAAGAGAAAAAAATGAGCAAGAAAACAAAGACAAAAAAAGTCTATCCGATATGTAAAGTGGGAAGAAAAAAAACAAAAGTGGAAAAAGCATCGATGAGTTAGAAGAGGAGGACAAAAAAGCATTGATATCAACCGCAATTTACAGCGCTAGGAATTTTTTTCAGAAAACAGAAAGCCAAGGCTAATTCGGTCATTTTATTGATTTTAAGTGTGAGTTATTTATTTATTTATTTATTTATTTTAATTTTCGGATAGGTACTATACAAAAATTATATTTTTGAGATGATCCGGTCCAAAGACCTTTTGTGTCATACCCCCCCTATCATCCAAAATATGATTACGGAATTAGCCTTGTGTGTGTGTGTGTGTGGACGGCTCTGAATAGTAAAGAAGACGAAGCCATGATAGGAAGGAGGAAGGGAGGGAGAGAGAGATAGAACTTTAATCGTGCAGTACACGAGTTGTTAGTTTATCTTCTTTTTATTTTATTTTTTCAATTGCCCTCATGGAGGCAATCATATGTGTAACTATTAAGAGTAATTATATTTACACATATTAAATTCATAAATGATCACACCTAATTAATAGTTTTTAATAAAAATTTAAACTCTATCCTTTTATAGACAATATTTTCATGATATCTTATTAACCACTCATGCGTCACTATAATTGTAGATTTGATTTAATTTATAAATATACAATATATCTTACTTTTCTCATTTTTTTTTCCTTAAAAAAAGTTATTCTAACAAAAAAAGCATGCTTCTTTATTTCTTATTATTTTGCTAAATAATATTCTCATTAAATAAGGTAAAAGTCTCAATAATATAAAAACTCAAGATTCACCAATATTTTTAAGACTCTGCTAATCTAAATAAGGTTTGATTTTCTAACAAAGAAAAACATCATAAAGATGACAAGAAAAAACGATACAAGTGTACTTACTTTTAAAACTGATTAAAAAAAATCATATATCTTCTTTCGAGGAGGAGCAGAAGAAGAGTGAGCGGCCGTTGTGTAAAAGCTGTACTATACCCAACAAGATCAAATGATACTAAGAGAGGGAGGCTGTAATCAGATTTAAGAAAAGGAAAGGAAAGCGCCACCTGTCATGTATATATAGTTTTGAATAAAGCTTGTTGCCCAGTTTGTTCTACGAGACTTGCTTGCAGGAAAGAAAGAGGAAATACGATAGGAAATAGAGGGGGAAATTTATTACTAGAAAGATGAAAGCATTTAGATAGGAAAGGAAAGGAAAGGAAAGGAAAATTGGATGGAATTTTCAGAAGCGACCGGGTGACCCACAAGCTTGCATTGTTTCCACGAAAAGCAAAGCAAAAGATAAAGGCAATAAAACAAAGACTTAAAAAGTCTATCGTGTTGTGCGTCTTACGCTAGAGTCAGTCAAGTTAGAGAAATTGAAGAAAAGGAAAATCCAACCGCAATTTACCGTTTCATAAAAAATTAAAAAAAAACCATAATTTACCATATGTGATGACATTGTGGTAATAGTTTACTATAATGGATTTGTGGTCAAAGATTGAGGTGATTTTTTGGGAGTCTTAAATACGAAAGATTATTTTTTACCCGCCTAACACTTGATGGAGATTGCTTGGGACTACGTCTTCAAGTATCGTTATTGTTAATATAATATTCGGTGAGATTGAGGTGACTTTCATGTGGCTTGTCTATAGGACCTTTAACGAATATTTCTATCAGCATCTAAAACTTTTTTGATAATATTTCATGAGGAGTGTTAATACTAATAGTTCCTAAGACATTTTTTTTGTAAGTTAAAAAAAGAAACCTGAAATTTACGGCCCCCCTTTCGTTATGTAATTTGGCAAAAAAAAAAAAAAAAAAAAGAACAATGTACCGCACTAAGACCAAAATTTCATTTAGACTAAGAATTGCTAAGAACACTTTCTTAGGGACTTGAATCGTCTAAACAATTTTCTCCCTTAAATCATATCCAACCAATTACGTAATGACAACTCGAAGAAAACTCGAAGAAAAGTAAAGACATATTTGATTTACAACTGTGATACTAAGAAATAAAAATAAATTAAAAAAGGGAAATGGGAGAGAGAAAGTAAGAGGTTAATGATGGGTATTAGACGGGACTCTTGAACTTACATTTTTTTTTTTCCTCCGGTATCTTGCAAGTAAATAAATATGGCTTTTTTTGTACAGCTATCCCTAATTTTTTTTTTTTTTTTCAATTTGACAATTTCTTAGTCCTTTTTTCCCCCTTGGCAATAACCACTAAGGACAACTCTAATGCATACTCTAAAATAGAGTTTTGCACCAATTTGGAGTATGAAGCTTCTCCAATGCATACTCTATATGGAACTTCAAATATAGAGTATGAACAGTATATTTTATATTTGAAGTATCACTGTTCATACTCTAAACTACTTTTTCTTTATTTTAGAGTATAAAATAGAATATAAATGATAATAAAAAAAATATAAATAGAATATTCCTTTTAGAGTATGATATAGAGTAAATGAGTTGGAGATGAAATAGTTATTTGAAGTGACAGATACTCTATTTTAGAATTTCTGTACTTTAAAATAGAGTATTTGGGTTAGAGATGGCCTAACTTACAATTTTTTATACAATCAATACATATTGCTCACGTAGATTAAATTTAAAACGTTTTTGTTTTTTTGCATATATCTTGCATGTGATAGCCCAAGAAGGGTATTTCTCACCATTTTATTAAGTTCAATAAATTTATTTGAAAATTTGAACCTAATTCAATTATCACTCAAATTTAAAAATCTAAGTTTTTATTTTTATTTTTAGAATTTTATTGAAATTAAGTAAAAATAACTAAAGGTGGGAATTTGGGACGGGCCAAATGGGCCGGCCCGTGGCCCGACCCGACCCGACTTTTATCGATCCGGTAAAAGCCCAGCCCGATACTAGGAGGCGGGCCGGACTCTCATTTTAGTCCCGGCAGACCAGCCCGGCCCGGCCCGAATATTTAAGCCCAATGGGCCGGCCCGGCCCGTCCATTATTTAAAATTATATATATATTAATTTTATTAAAATTTTTATTATTTTTAAAATTTTTATTAAAAAATTATATAGATTAAATATTAATATTATATTATATATATATAAAAAGAAAGAAAGAAAGAAAAAAAAAAGTAAATAGATTGGACCAACGGCTATTATAGCCGTTGGTCCAAAACGACTAATAAGCCTAATATACAGTATGTGCTCAAAGTCAATGGGGCTATTATAGCCAACGGCTAATAAGCCTAATATATACATATACTTATACAGACACACACTTACACAGACAACGGCTACAAAGTGTTTTTTTTTTTTAAATAATAATAAATTTTTAATTATTTTTATTTTTTAAAAATTTCATTCTCCCATTCTATAAATACCCTTTTATTTTTTCATTCTTTCATATATCTTCTCTCATCTCTTCTTTCAATTTCTTATTCTCTAATTTCTTTCTTCATATTCTCTTATTTTCAATTTCTCAATTCTCATTATTCAATATTAATATTCTATAATTTTTTTGTCTGTATCTCCTAAATTTACAATAACTCATTTTCTCATTATTTTTACAATCCTCATTCTTGTTATTTCTCTATTTTTTAATAACTCATATTGTCATACTCATTATTTCTAAATTTTAAATTTCTAATACTTACTTTCCTACAAAAAAAAAAAAAAATCAAAATGGATCCAAATCCAAATGTTCAACAACCAATTGTTGATCTTGATGATGATTACCACGTGATGGATGACCACGACATCGAAGAAGTGGAGATTTCCTGTATGGAAGCTGGCGACAATGTCTCTAAGATCAGACGTAGGAGTTTCAGTACTCCAATAGGACCAATACCACCAAGTCCAATGTTGGCACCATCAAGAAGTAGTTCGGGAAGTACCAGTTGTCCACCAAAAAAGCCAAAAGGTACTGCTACTAGAACCACTTCACATACTTGGCAATTCTTCGATGCTGTGCAGAAAGAGGACTTCGGCCCCGACGGCAAAAAAACACAAACAAGACTAGCAAAATGTAAGTATTGCCAAAAAACATTGACTGCTAACAGCTCAAGTGGGACCCGTCACTTATTAGCCCATGGTGAAAGATGTGCTGAGAAACATTACAAGGGAAGGGTGCCGACACAAAGCACTCTAAAATTCAACTCCGATGGCACAGTAGGTACTTTTTCTTATGATCCCATGGTAGCTAGAGAATCTCTAGCTCGTTTAATTGCCTCTACAGATTTACCTATTAGTTTTGGTGAAAATACTTTTTATGAAGAGCATATTCAAAGATCTTTTTGTCCACAATTTAAAGCCGTTACTAGAAAAACTATTAGGAGTGATATTATATCTTTTTATAGTTAAAAACGCACTACATTAATATCTTACATGAATACAAACACATTTTGTATTGCATTGACATCTGATATTTGGGCTGCTAGGTCAAACCAAGATTATATTAGCGTAGTTTCACATTATTTAGATCCTCAGTGGCAATTACAAAAAAGAATTATTGGCTTTAGACTTATTGATAATTCTCACAATGCTTTAAATATTACTGATAATATTATGAGTGTTTTAAATGAATTTGGCATTAGTAATTGCATTATTTCAATCACCCTAGATAATGTTTCGACACATATCGCTGCAATTTATTTTCTTGAGAGAAACTTATCAGAATATATTGGTGGAATTTTATTACATCAACGTTGTGCATGTCATATAATCAACCTCATTGTAAAAGCAGATATGAAGTTGGTAAGTAGTAACATAGAAAATATTCGTAATGCTCTCCTTTGGATACATAATTCAAATCCTCGCATTGCTGAATTTAAGAGGTATTGCAAAGTAGAAGGTTTAAAACCTCGGAAATTTGGGACTGATATGCCGGTAAGGTGGAACTCAACTTATTTAATGTTGAAAAATGCAATTGAATATAAGAATGCTATTTCTATGTTTTATAATACAAAGCATAATATGATTTTATTATCTGATGTTGATTGGTTTATTGCTGAATGAAAGATCAAATGATACTAAGAGAGGGAGGCTGTAATCAGATTTAAGAAAAGGAAAGGAAAGCGCCACCTGTCATGTATATGTAGTTTTGAATAAAGCTTGTTGCCCAGTTTGTTCTACGAGACTTGCTTCCAGGAAAGAAGAGGAAATACGATAGGAAACAGAGGGGGAAATTTATTACTAGAAAGATGAAAGCATTTAGATAGGAAAGGAAAGGAAAGGAAAATTGGTTGGAATTTTCTGAAGCGACCGGGTGACCCACAAGCTTGCATTGTTTCCACGAAAAGCAAAGCAAAAGATAAAGGCAATAAAACAAAGACTTAAAAAGTCTATCGTGTTGTGCGTCTTACGCTAGAATCAGTCAAGTTAGAGAAATTGAAGAAAAGGAAAATCCAACCGCAATTTACCGTTTCATAAAAAATAAAAAAAAAACCATAATTTACCATATGTGATGACATTGTGGTAATAGTTTACTTAATGGATTTGTGGTCAAAGATTGAGGTGGTTTTTTGGGAGTCTTAAATACGAAAGATTATTTTTTACCCACCTAACACTTGATGGAGATTGCTTGGGACTACGTCTTCAAGTATCGTTATTGTTAATATAATATTCAGTGAGAATAAGGTGATTTTCATGTGGCTTGTCTATAGGACCTTTAACGAATATTTCTATCGGCATCTGAAACCCTTTTGATAATATTTCATGAGGAATGTTAACCTAAGACATTTTTTTTTGTAAGTTAAAAAAGGAAACCTGAAATTTACGGCCCCCCTTTCGTTATGTAATTTGGCAAAAAAAAAAAAAAAAAAAAAAAAAAAAGAACAATGTACCGCACTAAGACCAAAATTTCATTTAGACTAAGAATTGCTAAGAACATTTTCTTAGGGACTTGAATCGTCTAAACAATTTTTCTCCCTTAAATCGTATCCAACCAATTACGTAATGACAACTCGAAGAAAAGTAAAGACATATTTGATTTACAACTGTGATACTAAGAAATAAAAATAAATTAAAAAAGGGAAATGGGAGAGAGAAAGTAAGAGGTTAATGATGGGTATTAGACGGGACTCTTGAACTTACATTTTTTTTTCCTCCGGTATCTTGCAAGTAAATAAATATGGCTTTTTTGTACAGCTATCCCTAATTTTTTTTTTTTTTTTTCAATTTGACAATTTCTTAACCGTTTGGCTGGTGAGTTTAAACTCACCACCATCAATTTTTATCTTTTTTCTCAAAAGTTTTTTATTTTTTCTGAAAAAGTCAACCAAAATCACTATTTAAACTTACAAATCTTAACTCAAACTCAAACACCAAACACCCTAGTCATTTTTTCCCCCCTTGGCAATAACCCCTAAGGATAGGTCCAATGCATATTCTAAAATAGAGTTTTGCACCAATTTGGAGTATGAAGCTTCTTCAATGCATACTCTATATGGAACTTCAAATATAAAGTATGAACAGTATACTTCATATTTGAAGTATCACTGTTCATACTCTAAACTATTTTTCTTTATTTTAAAGTATAAAATAGAATATAAATGATTATAAAAAAGAATATAAATAGAATATTCCTTTTAGAGTATGATATAGAGTAAATGAGTTGGAGATAAAATAGTTATTTGAAGTGACAGATACTCTATTTTAGAGTTTCTGTACTTTAAAATAGAGTATTTGGGTTAGAGATGACCTAACTTATAATTTTTTATACAATCAGTACATATTGCTCACGTAGATTAAATTTAAAACGGTTTTGTTTTTTTGCATATATCTTGCATGTGATAGCCCAAGAAGGGTATTTCTCACCATTTTATTAAGTTCAATAAATTTATTTAAAAATTTGAATCTAATTCAATTATCACTCAAATTTAAAAATCTAAGTTTTTATTTTTATTTTTAGAATTTTATTGAAATTAAGTAAAAATAACCTACATTGCCCAAGAAGGCTATCACATGCAAGTGATGTGCAAAAAGCCGTTTAATAAATGTACGTGAGGAAAAAGGGTTGGATGTACTAAAAATTGTAATTTCAAGAGGTTAATTACAAAAAAATAAAAATAATAATAGTTTAGAGACTAGATTAACAAATTCGAAAACTTCAGGGTTACAAAATAGACAATGGAGATCAAGGCTGATGATTGGAATAGTCGGAGATTTTTCAGCTAGTTTGTAAGATCTTTAACGCCTGAAAATGACTATCCAGTAATGTATTGAGCGAGGTTATATAAATTGAAACTCTGAGATGAATATTTTGCTCATTTGAAGGAATTTTTATGTGTATTATCAGTTTTTTTTTTTTTCAAATTTAAGGGAGACATGATTCGAACTCTATACCTCTAGGTGGAGTCAGGTATGGTATTAAAAATCTATCATTTTTATAGATATTATTATCATTATATCTTATTAACCCACTCATACGTGTAATTGTAGATTTGATTTAATTTATAAATACAAATTAAATCTTACTTTTCTCAAAATTTTCCTTAAAAAAAAGGTACTCCAACAAAAAAACATGCATATTTATTTCTTATTATTTTGTTAAATATTGTTTTAATTTCATTAAACAAGGTAAAAGTCTGATAACATAAAAACTCAAAATTTACCAATATTTTGAAGACTCTGCTCGTCTAAGTAAGCTTGATTTTCTAACAAAGTAAAGCATCATAAAGATGACAAGTAAAAATATTAGGTGTGGTAGTCCTCTGGGGGTATTAAATGTGAAGATTTGTTTTTTAATAGTTTAATATTTGACGAAGAGTGCTTAGAATTGTGCCCATATGTATCATTATCATTAGTATTCAGTAGGATTAGAGTACGTCCTCTTAATGACCCGCATGTAAAACCTTAAGTGAATATTTCTATCAATATTTAGTGACTTGAATTGCATGTCCAATTTTCCTGACTTAAATAATATCCAACTAATTTTGTAATAATGATAACTCAAGAAAAAGTAAGACATCTGATTTACAACTACAACACTCTCAAAAAAAAAAAAAAAAAGAAGGAAAATGGGAGGGAGAGTAAGAGGTTAACAATGTTATCAGATAGAATCTTGAGCTCTATTTTATTTTATTTTATTTTTGGTAAATTATTCTTGATTCATGAACTCTTAATAGGTGAGAAATGGGTCCTAAACTTTCTTTTTTCTTTAAATATGTCCCTAAATTCTTAACTAGACGAGGGTTTGGGCCATTACTTTTTTTTTTTTTTTTTAACCCATGAACTCTTTAAAAATGTGTGTTTTGATCCTTAAGTTAAATTTTGGACAAATACTAGGGTACTATGGTGACGTGACAGTGACAGTGACGAGGAGGTCGAATCTGCTGATCATGGTATATGATGATGGACATTCTTCTTTTTTTTTTTTTTAATAACAAAAATACTATAGTATACTAAAAAATCAATAACCAAAAATAATCTTTGTGAATAAAAAATCATAAATCATTAGTATGAAAAAAAAAATTTTGATGGAGACAACTTAAAAAAAAATGTTTCTTGTGAGGATATAAATCAGTATAAAATAAATTAAAAAAAAAACCAAATGTAATGTTAAATTATTGTGTCAGAGGTTATTTTTGACATTTGGATTAAAAAATATACTCTTTAATAGAGTGTTACATTTGATGTAGATTTAGTCATATGCTAAACTTTATTGTAAATATACTACAAAGTATAGCTAATACAAATTTAACATTAGATTATTATTAATTGTCGCTTTGACTTTTTCATTCAATTACAATATTTTTTATTTTAATTTATTTAAATAATCAAAGTTCACTTTTATAAGTATCAAAGCAAAAAATTATGACAAAAAATAAAAATAGCATTACAAATAGTATTATACGTTAGAGTATAAAGATAGAATAATATTATTTTCATATCTTTTAGTAACAAATATATTATTAACATTAACAGATATGCATTGGAGATGATCTATGATCTTTTGAAACTAAAGGATTGAATACGTATATTTGAAGGATTTTTCAATTGCGTTATCAGTTAATTCAAAGATTATTGGAGAAACATTTCTCTATTTTGAATTAGCTTGTGCATGCTTATGAGGCTAATACCTCATGATTATTCCGGCATAACGTTCTTCACTGTACGGCAAGCAAACACGCCTTCCATTCCTTTGATGTCAGCAAAATTTCAGACTTGTTTTGCTGAAGAGAAGAAGAACCAGCAGAAACTTGGGAAAGAAAAAAAGAAATCTCCCAATTGATAGAAAATCACCAATAATCTCTGAAAGAGCTGGCCCCATTACTAAAATGATGGAAGCGTATTCGGTCTCTCATCTTATGTCTCTTCGGTATATCTTCGAAATTACTTTCCTCAAAGCATGGCAATCTTCACAAGATCGCAAGTTTTTCGCGATCCAAATTTCAGATCCCGGACTCGTTTTGATCAGTCCGAAAGCAAAAGCAAGCTTCTCACTGTGGTGGCTCAACTAGAAAGCCTTCACTTCATTATCAATCTCGAGCAAGACTTCCGAAATTAAGTTTTGGCTGATACCCTTCTTCTCTCAATTTCTCTTCTATTTCGTCCAACTTTGAATATATTTTTATGCCCTCTGGATAACTGGAATCTGCCACGTTTGTACGAAGAACGCGCTTCTAAATAATAATAAAAAACCCTACCATATAATATTGGAGTCGAGAAAGTTACAATGGATATGAGTGACTGATTGCAATTAATTGTTAAGTGATATAATGGAAGATAAATTTAATCAACAGCAGAAACTAGCACTGATTGTCCCCCTGAACAAATAAAAGTTCTGATTTGGAGGATTAGTTTGGAGAGGTTTCACGCGCTTATTCCCCCACTATATAATTATGCTTGGGCCTGTTGGCTCTTGGCTTTTACTGAACTTTCCTATTTTGATAAATTGTATAAGTATAGAGCTTCTTTCTTTATTGGTTTAAAGTTCAAGTTTTAGTTGTTGTTGTTGTTTTTTTTTATTTTTATTTTTTCAGTTTCCTCTTTTAATTTTTTTTTAATATCTGTGTTTACAGTCTTTAATACCTTTCCTTCCGTCATCTCTATGTTCTTTTTTTTTTTTTTTTTTTTTCTCTATTTAGCTTTAAATATATTTTTTCCCTCCTTATAGTCCCGTACCACAATAATGGTATCAAATATATTAGCTTCAATGACCAATAATTAACATATTAAGATATATGTCTGCTTTGCTATCAAAATGTGTGTGTGTGTGTATTAAGATATCTAAAATATGCTCTTGTAAATATTATACAGATTTATGAACTCTTTAGTTTTTTTTTTTTTTAATTTATGAACTTTTTAAATTTTAAGATATTAGTTTAACATCTATATTTGTATTTAGATACATTAAACCATACAATCCGTCAAGCAAAATTATAATATGTTTTATATACTTAATAGAATTTCATTATTAAGAAAGATCACAGTATTTAAAATGGTTTTTTAATAAATTAATTTAAAAATTTTATCTTTATTGTGCTCCTACTATATTCAAATTCTGACTCCATCATTGTTTATATATCAAATCTTATATTACTCATCGTTTTGTGCTAACCACCAAATTGATAGTATTCTAATAATCCATTGTGTTTTAAAATAATATAGCCCGTTGGTTTGTGAGTCAATGCATAATTTTAACTTTTTTTTTTAATGGCATTTTTCTTACAAAAGTCTGAACTTTTTGTTTGGATGGTGCGATCATACTCATGACTAAATAGAGATGAAAAAAGAAAGAAAAGTACATAACTGTGAAAGCAGCCATTCAATATAGACATGTATAAGTTTTTTTTTTTTTTGTCTCTTTATTCTAGTTTGGATTGAACCCTCCTTGCTTAGCTAATTGATGTTTAATAAATAATAAATAAATAAAAAGCTTAAGTTGTTATCACTTAGACAATAATTCAAAGATGTGCTTTTTCGGGGTTAATCTAGGAATCACCTATGAAAGTAAACAAGAAAATGGAAAATCGAAAGGGCAAGTCAATAATCTATGAGCCATTAATTTAACTTATTATTCTTGAATTAGGCTGAGCATGCACCTAATACTATAAATGTTTAAATTACTTTCAACTGTGAAACACCATTAGTATTCCGGCATGTTACCATCTAAATTACAACAATAGTAGTATTAACTTTTTGATGACAACCCATGTGATAATAAATTATCATTTTTTTTATCTAAACCCAAAAACCAATATTAATTTGGATTTAACCCTCCTCCCAAATTTAATTTGTCCAATCCGAACAAATTCTAATAATACTAAACTCCATTTGATTTTCCCATTTCTCTGTCCACAATTCAAACCATTGCTTTCAACAACCATCCAAGCATATATTTAAATTTTAACCCTTAATCAGACTTATAGATCTAAACATCAGTTCGGATTACATTTTAAATGCTTATGCAAAATGCTAATTTATCGATCCACTTTTACGATAATTCTATTTTAAGTTCTTATAGGTGAATTGATGATTTTTTACTTTTATTAAATGAATGACGAGAAAAGACGATTAATATTAAGGTGCAATTCCAACTAAGTTAGCACCATCTTCTCAAACTATCCCGTACTAAGCCTCTCACTTGAATGTTATCGAAAATTAAAGAAACTTACAAAGTTAATGTTAAAAGGGGGAAAAGAAAGGAAACCTTTTTTTTTTTTTTTTTTTTTTTTGACTGAAGCCATACAAAAAATAAAACCTTAAACCGGAAGTTATTCCCAGAAGATAGAGCCTGAACTCACACTTTGGAGGACAATCACAGATATATCTCGTTAAAAACCTTTTAGCCAAAACTCAGTGGGAAAGAGACAAGAACGAAAAAAGAGTACAAATCTACTATATGTGGTCGGTTAATTTTTAAACCAATAACAAGGCATCATCCCATGTCTGTTGATAAGGACACACAAACATCTGGAGGAGAGAACCAACCAAGTTGCCGAGTTCAAAGACACGCCCATATCTGCAATTTTATTAGTCACTTGATAGCTTTCTTTATAAATATGAGAAACACGGAAGTTGCTCGAATCCAAAAAAAAGTCCCAATCAACGAGTCTGTGTTCGACAAGGAACATAAGTATTCCTCAAGCTAAGCTAAGCGAAGTTTTAACCACAAAGGAGGAATCAGATTCAAACAAAGAAAATCAAAGTTGTACCTTTTGTCATAAGATGCTGCAGTGATAATCCCTCATATTTCTGCCACGAGAGCATTCATAACTTCCAAAGCAACCTTTTAGAAGCCTCTAGAAGTACGAAAAATGCCACCATAGCTAGCTAGACCAGGATCTCTGTGGGCCGCTCCGTCGGTATTTGATTTTATACCAATTAACCTCAATAATTTTTGGAACATTGTTAGCTTCCACACAAAGTCGCCCCAGATTAAGGGAACATTTTAAGACGTTCATGTTTCTAAAAATTTCCAAATCACCCAAAGAAGAGATAATAGCAGTAATCCAGAGGTTCAAAAGTTGAGAACTCATCTTTGTTTTTGAAGCATCTCTGAGGAGAGTGTAGACATTGTCCCTTTGCAGTCGTTTTCCAAAAACTTCTCCAAGCGTCCATCATATGTACAGAGAGAAGCTGAAGAGCATGAAAAAGTGAATCAACATATTATTATTCTCAAAAATAAATCAGAAACAAATGAAAATGACGGAAACCTTACCTTTGGAAGCTCCGAAAGGCAGCTCTATAAATCCTGTCCATAGCTCTCCCTTTCGTCTTAATTTCAGCTATGAAAACCATGAAATTTCACAGTAAGCACATCATCATTAATGTTATAAAAGATACAGAAAGTGATGGATTAATAGTTAATACGTGCAATCAGGGTGAGAAAAAACTAACTTCGCAAAGGAAACCGGAAACTATAGCTTTGTTATTGTTCTGGTTCGGCATATGTTGGCGACCATATATAGTTTAATTGAATTCAGCTTGCACCAAGGAACCAATATCCGCAGTGTGAAACTCCTTTCCTCTATTAACAAGTGGTTCCTAGCACGCAGAATAGTATCCACAAGTACAGAACATAGATAAAAATTCCTCATCGTACTGGCAGTCGTTTGAATTCAAATCACCATGTAACACGATTTCAAGGAAAGAAGCCATGGAATCACAGAGGAGGGAATCTGTGCGGAGGCCCCATACAGACATGAACCAAAGAGGTCGAACTCTGTCGCAAAACAAAACAACTGGGCAGCGGTTTCCGATCCCAACTCACACAAAGGGCAACTGGTATCACCCACATGATTTACAACTGCTTGGACCGGTAAAACATCCCGAACAAGCTTCCACCAGAGTATCTTGTACCTGTCGTTTAAGTTGGAGCTCCAAATCTTCTCACATAGTTCCTTCCTAGATGGGGGAAACCTGAAAGTAATGCAACTGCTCCAACATACTCTTCTGAAATCTACTGATGCCAAAATCCTTTGCATCTTCGACATATAAAATGCGGACTCCACACCTTTTTATGCCCATCTTTCCTTTTATTCTGAAGTTAGACATCTCTTTCGCCGAAGAAAAGCTATCGTCTTTAATCATAAATGCTGTCATGAACACATATTGCAGCGACTTGGGATTCTGATGAAAAAACATCTCCAAACCCGTTGAATGTTGGAAGTGCCTTTCATTGTCGTATATTGTTTTGACATTGATTTCACACTCTAAAGATGGATACGCCATGTTCATGTACTCGTCAGGTTCAACAATGACGCAAAAGCAAAATCCATAAAGTTGGGATTATAAGCAAGCATAATATTCATCGAACATCCTTCCATTTGATAGTTGAACCACTTAGGAATTTCTTCACCTGGATAACTCATTTTAATTCTACCAAACTGCAGTGTACCATGAATATATATTTATACATATATGAGGGTTAGTTTCAAATACAAGAAATGACGACTTTGGATAAAATTATCACGCGCGTTTGTTTCATATTCATAAAAATAAGTCAATTTACTGACTATATTAAAAGACTGTAAGTACAATGCAAAATCCTCTTAAGATATTAATTATCTTAATAATATAATTTTCTCTACGAAGAAACTTTCAACAATTTAAAAAATATTAAGATGATGAAATTAAAACGATGTTTTTCATTTAATTTCATGTGTTTTATCTTGTATATATTTGCAAGTTTTCCACTAGTATCTTAAAAGAGAAAGAAGATGTATACCTTATCCTCCCAATATCTGCAGTGCAAGGCAAATTCTGTTGCAGTGAGCCAAGCTCTTATTTGAAATTCAGGCATGATGTTACGGTGCTTCAACTTTAAGCAATCATAAAACGCAAATACGACCTAAAGACAAAATTAGAGGTTGTGTGAGTGCAGCCAATGAATTGGACACCATCTCCAGTGACGTGCATCCCGTTGCATCAACAAACTCTATAGTCATTGGAAGCTCTGGTAGAGACTGGAGGAACTTGCAATCTTTTATGTACAATCTACGCAACTTAGAAAACTTGATGCTTTCAGGTATTTTCCTAATATTTGTTCTAGAGAGACTTACATCCAACAGTAAGGTTAAACAGGAGAACAAATTATTAGGGATCTGTGATATACTGGTGTCGCTAAGACATAAGCTTCCCAAGGGCATACCATTTAACAATGGACGAGGCAAACTTTCAAGCATTGAACAATTAGAAAGATCCAGTGAAAGTTCCATATTGTAGATATTGTGTGGGATAAATTCGAGATTTTTGCAAAAACTAAAGTTTAAACTTTTAACCCCCACTAGATTTTCAATTGATGCTGGTACCTTTCTAATTCCTGAATAATCTAAACAAAGAAGACTTAGATTTGGCATTGGCTCCAAAATATCTGGAAAGTACTCTAATTTTGAGCAACCTCTAAGTCCAAGTTCTTTGAGAGATTTTAACTTACAGATGCTAGTTGGAACACTCTTTAGATTTTTACAAAAACTTAAACTAAGATTGACAACCTGAGGAATACCCTCAATTGACGGGGGTACTAGTTCTATTGCTGTCCCTTCCATATTCAAATATTTTATATTGCTTGGAAGTTCTGGAAAATTTTGAAGCTTTGAGCAGAAAGACAAATTGAGATATTGCAGCAACTCCAGTTTGCCAATGCTGGTCGGAAGATGCTCGAGTCTTCTACAGCTCTTGAGCTTTACCACCTCCAAATTTAGTGCCAAAGAGAGGTCTGGAATTTCAGTCAGGTTTTTAGATCCTTCAAGATTTAAAATTTTTAAGCTTCCAAAATTCTGTCACCAAATTAAGAGAAATGGAAAGGAGTCACCTTTATTACATTTACAAAAGATATGTAAAATTACTGGAACTGAATCTTACCTGAATGCCATCCCAGAGTTTCTCTAGCTTATTGCCTCCCAAGCACAGCTCAACAAGATTTTGTGGTGTGAAATTTTGAGGCAAAGTTCTTAAAGGGTAATTCTCCCAGCAAAGATATCTAAGCTCGCCAGGAAGAGACTGAAGTCCTTGAGGAAGGTTTAAATTTTTGGTACCATCAAAATAATTTTGGCCGTGAAATGACAGAAATTTTAAGCTGAACATATCTTTGAAGACTTGAGGATCCAAGTCTATGTCGTTTCCAAGTTCACAAAAATTCAGGGACATTGCTTGGACTACTTCTGTCCCCTGACAATCAATAAGAAAACACATTCATTAAAACTTATAATTGGTAAACTTTACATAAGGTATGGAGATGAGCTTGTAATAACAGGAAAACCCCCTACGCATGCACACATTGTACATATATATGTATAAATTATGTGTGTATGTGTATTTCGTCCCTTTTTTGTTCAAATACTTGGTCTCCTATTTTCTAAATTTAAACACGCAAAATCTTGAAAACGCTGACAAAACATATGTTTGTGCCGCCCTTATATATGGACAAATTATTTGAAATGGTTTTGTGATTTTTGTGTGTGTGTATATATATATATATATAATATTTCTATATATATATATTTCACATATAAAGTTTCTTGAATTCTTCTTAACGAAATTTATTGTAGGAGGGTGACACTTACAGTATTATATTTCAAGACATGGCAGATATCTTTAGCCAACCACACCTACTGCGATTTCCAGGCTCTTTAGATTCTTCCGAATGATTTGGCGGCCCATTTCTTGCAGCAAATCATGCATTAAAAACCTATTTCCCTCGAGAGTTATGAGAGCCTTATCAACGAGAATTTTAATTCCTATTTCCACATGAAGATCATAAGCATGAAGTATTCTTTCTACAAATTCTCTATCCCTGCCTTTGAAGAAGCATGCAATATCAAGAAAAATCTCCTTCTCATTAGGTTCTAGACCATCATAACTAATCCTCAATACATTATGAATCTGTGGATTTAGACCTTCTTTCAATTTACCCAATGCACTTTCCATACTTTGGTGCTCCCAGAACGAAGGTGACTACCAAACTTTAAGAGCCAATGGAAGACCGTGACAATATTCGACCACCTTTCTTGACATCAATGCGTATTCCTCCAGGGAGAGCTTTCTCGAAAGCTTTTGAGTAGAATAGT
>CM046370.1:13123031-13135480 GCA_025413025.1 Ficus hispida
ATCTAAAACTTTCATGTTTTGAACATTTTCTGATTCTGGCTCAGTTAATACCAGTTTTTGTTTGAACACATGTGAATCGTTGGAACCTGGTCACCCTGACCAGTTCTCGGTTTTTCTTCAAAACCAAGGCCATTGAAGCCTTATTTTTAAAATCTGTTCACGTTGCCCCCTAGGAAACACCCTAACGAACAACTTTCATGTTTTAAGTTTTTACCCATTCGGCCTCTAAGGACCTGTAAATCCTACTTTTCCGAGCTGCCGGGTGTTGGACCCGAGAGCAGTTTTGGTGTTAGTCCAAATTTCACGTCCCTATGCGTCGTTCTAGCTCGACCGCCCAATGCGGGACCTAATAAAACATGCACGTCTTCTAACGTCCCTCATTCACATAAAATTTTAAATCCCGTGCTTCGGATTCAACTCAAGGCCGAGACCCTCCCTTGGTCCACGGTTTTGAGAGAAAACACCCATTCAACAAAACTCAACCAAATCATCATACAAACCCTAGAACATGCATCTAGAAATTTGATAAACATAATAGAGACATGAAACCCTTAAATATAAACCCTAGCATGCATCTCTAGCACACAAAAATCATAGAGCATTACTCCAACCAAACATGCAAAATAATCACCTTAAAAACCTAAATCAAGCATAAAAATATAACCTAAGCTATTTAGGGCCAAAACCGAAAATTATGAGCTCAAGCTCTTACAACTTTTGTGCTTGAAATACATAGTAAAACCCTTGAGAAAATGAACCAAAAATTTGAACCAAGAACTAGAGTAAGATTTGGATTTTACATCAAAAAATCCGGGTGACACTAGCTTGATCCTAGTTGAAATTTAGCCTCCAATGGTGCACGGTTTGGACCTCAAAAATGGTCACAAAAATTTTGTTAACTTCCTCTCCCAACCAACCTTAGAAAAGAGAAGAAAAATGCCCAAAAATCTTACCTTTGAACTCACAAAAACCGAAGCTTTAGGGGGGGGTTCTTCACAACTTTTTGGCTTGATTTTCTCTTGGTTTCTTAGCTCTCTCTCTCTCTCTCTCTCTCTCTCTCTCTCTCTTTTTCGGATTTCTTGGAGTGAAATGCCGAATGGTATGGCTGAACATGGGGTTAAGGGCTGCTGAACTTTGGGGTTTGAAATCCCTACAAATAGTGTCTCTAGCTAGGGGAAATCATAGGCTTTCTTTTCCAAGAAAATTTGGTTCAAAACTTGCTAATTAGTCCTCCAATTTTTGCAAGCTATTGCTCACAAGGACATGAGTGGCCGGCTGCTAGAGGGGAAGAAATGGAAGAGTGGTTGACAACCCATAGATGAGGTGTCACAAGCTCATTGGTCCATGTGTGTGGAGGATTAAGTCCTAACTTAGCTTAATTGTGATATAATTAAGCTTAAAGGCTTGTTTGGTTCAATCTTTTTGAAAAATTGTGTAATTTCAACACATTGCAATAAATTTTTAATACTGAGTTGCTTAAATACTCAGTATCGAAAATTATACTGCGTTAAAATTTTCGATCTGTGAAAAACTCGATCGGAAAAATCTTTTCTCCTATTTTTCCGAATCCTTTCGCCCTGAACTCTAACTTAGTATGCTTGATTTTTCTAAGGTGATTTTAATTCCTATTCAAACTCATCTTGATTACGAAATGAGTTTTTAGCAGTAATTTCACTTATACTGTGATCTTAAAAAAAAAATATTCTTGTTTGACGTTTTCGACCGTTTCGGTCTATCCGACTTAATGGTCAACGTCGACTTGTCTTGAAATGTGCAAATACGACCTCCTTCACTCGTAAAGGTCTATTGCGAGTTCATACAATTTGTTTTTGAGTCTTAATAAATCTTAAGAACTCATTAAACAATTTAAGTTCTAAAACGAACTTCCTCATGAAATACCGATTACGGTAAACATCTTACACGAAATTTCTATAAAATATGAATCGAAGAAATTCGGGTGTTACAATTACATAATGTTATAAGTAAGTTAGCTAATTCTTATAAGTAATTTATTAGAAAGTTATTACTATCGGATCTGTCTAACTGCCGGATAGAAATACAATTTCTATATACATATACTTTATTTTGATATGATTTTATCTAAATTTAATGTTTTGAAATATGCACCGTTAATGAAGATGTTTCTGTCATTAAAATCTAAAATAATAATAATGAAAGAAAAGTACTTTATATAAGAATAAGAGACTCATCATGCATGTTAGAGAAAGAAAACAATTAAGAATGATGAAATCCCCCTGCCAATCTATAATACCTTTTTTTTTTTTTTTGGGTATGTAATTGACATATTGAAAAAGAAAATCCAAAGAAAGAACAGGAAAAAAGTGGGGTGGTGTTGTGAGAGCATGTGGCCAGCCATGCTCTTTGCTCTCTTGAAGGTCTCACATGTATTGGAGGAAAAGCTGTTTCTTTTCCTTTGTTTTAGTATTGTTTAAAAAAAAAAAAGTAATTGTGATATAATATTTATTAAAATTGAAGTTGTGTCTGAAGTAATGACTTTTTGGTTATGATGCTAGGCAGAGAATAATCTAAGACTTGATTATTTTTGTTTGTGGCAAGTGATGGTAATTAAGATATAGTAGAACCTCATTAATTATATATAATAGCATAATCTCATTGATTTATATATTATAGAACACGTAGATATTATTAGGTTGAATAGCTAATTGAGAAGAGAGAAGAATTGCAAATAAGTCAACCATTTAAATCTTTAATTAGGCTTGATTTATGTAGGTTTGCTTAAATTTATTCGTTAATTTTTTTGGGCCGCCCGCTAAACTTGCTTACTTATAAAATAACAATTTGATAATCTTTCCCACAACTGGGGGCAAAAAAATAAGGGGAGTGAAAAGACGATGGCCTTCCTCAGTAGTATGTGAAAAGAAAACATAAAAATTGATTCAGTAACCTTAAAAGCCCAAATCACCCTCTTTTGCCTCCTAATTTCTTCTACCTCACAAAAGAGGGAGGGGGGGGGGGGGGGGGGGGGGGGGGGGGGGGGAGAAGAAGGATAGATTACTCATTCAGTTTCTAATCTTTTTATGAAGTTGTGATTTAATCATTTTTTAAGTGGTTGAAAGGTCTCAAAACTCTTTAAAATGTTGCAAATTGATCATAACAAATGTTTAAAATAATGTAAATATAGTGGATCACATGTATGACACATATGTGAATCATGTAAAACTTTTTTAATTACCCTTAATTAGTAAATATGAGTGATTAACATGGTTTTTTTTGGTTAAATTTTTAACATTTTCATTACTAAAAAGGACTAAATTGCACTCTTTTAAAGAGTTTAGGTAAATATTGGCCACAAAAATAGGTTGGAGACCAAATCAGAATTTCATAAAAAGGTTAAGGAACAAACGAGTAATTTACTCAAAAAAAAAAAAAAAAGAGCAAGAAAAGAAGAAGAAGAAGAAATAATAATAATAATAATAATAATAATAATAATTTGGCTCCTTGGACATCAAGCATGGTTCATTTTGTAATAACCGAATTTTTTTACGGACTCGTGATTCCCTTATATATAGAGGAATTTAAGTCTGTACTATGTGTATATATAATGTTTCATGAAAATTATGAATATCAATGTGAAGTTTATAATTTTATTATTAGAATATGTTTGAGTTCTTATAGTATCATAAGACTCGATGATGATTTATGTTTTTGTCCTGGCCTATGTATGACCATGATAACTCATGACCTGTGTAAGATGGTATTGCAGTATAATAAGCAGTACTATAGCCGACAGTCATTACGGATGCAAAGCTAAGAATAAGGTATGAGATTACTCTAGAATAATTAGGAGTAATATTTAGAGTAATGAGAGCTAAGTAGCTCCAAGTCTTAAGAAAAACCTATACGCGGTCGAGTTAAATACAGATGAATTCTCGACTGCAGTTCAATATGACTATACTGTTTATAGTTAAAACAATATTGTACTATCTGGATTATAAAGAAAATGGACTGTGTATTAGGAGAGAATGCCAAACATGGCATTACTTGGAGGCCAAGTAAGTAAAGATAATTATGTGAATTTTGGGAATTTTTGAATAATGGAAAGAATTAAGTGGATGAGTATGAAAAGATTTTTTGGTGGATTAAGCTCTCAATGTCCGGCCGCCTCATAGGATTAAAAGGCAAATATTTTGTCTGTAGGGCCAAATACGCAATTCTAAGAAAGTTGAATAAATATTTGTATAAAATTTGGAAATTTCCATCTATAAATAGAGGTTGTATGTAGAACTAGAACCATTTAGCTGAACCTTCCAATTTCTGGTTCTCTTCAAACTTTCCCTCCCTAGTCTTAGGAAAAAAAAAAAAAAAAAAAGAGAAAGAGAGAGAGAAAGAGAAAGAGAGAGAGTGGCCGGTTGTTGGTGAAGAGTATGGAGGAAAGAAATTTCCCATCCCAAGTTCTAGAGCAACCATTCTAGGTTTAGAGGTATTCCTCTTAATCCTTTAAGAATTTCATTAAGCTTTTGGTTGAGAATATATGTGTATTTCAAAGTTTGGGTTGTAAGAGCATAAGCTCATAATTTTTGTTTTGCCCTATATTATGATTTGGATTTGATTGGTTATGCCTAGATCTATGCTTAACTTGGTGATAAATCGAAGCATGTGTTTGATTTTTTTTTTTTAATGCTCTATGTTGAGTTTAAGGTTATGTGTGCTCATTGCTCACCATATGCTTGTGGAACTGCTTTCACATGCTTAAGTAGAGAGATCTTATGAATGATGATGATAATGATGATTGTGAATGCATGCTAAGTGTATGTTGGTTAAGGAATTAACTTAAAAACACAATTTGGTAAGCTTGAAAAGTTTATCAAATATTGTGTTTTTCATGAAGATGAACAAGCGAATGATTGAATATTAAGAATGAATCCAATGTGTTGCATGTTGATGTAGGCTCACGGCTTCGACCGTTTGAGGTAGTGTGTGCGAGTTTTTAAGCAAAAGCCAACTAAATACAAAACTGCCAATTTTCGGATTTTACTGGACAGTTTTCTAGAAACTTAATTTTCGGTCCCTTAGAGGCTGAATTTGGAAAAAGTTATAACTACAAAATTGTAGAAAATTAAAAATCCTAGGAGGTGAGTAGACAGTGTTTGAAAAGAAGGCTCCAAAGGCCTCTTTTTTTTTTTTTTTAATCAAAATCCGAAGCTGGTCATGCACTTTCAATCAAACTAAGAGGCTAATTTCAAATGCAGTTTTCAAAGTTTTACAATTTTACGATCCCGATTAAAAGAAATTGTAGTTTTACAAAGAAAACATTTTTAAAAAGTTTTGAATCCATTTGAAATTTCACAAGTAGTTTTGAAAAGGCAATTTCAAGTGTTTAATCAAGATAATACTGAAATTATGAAGAGGCCCAAATTACTTAAATATATGGTAACAATTCTATGACGAATAGTAATCGGATAGTATACCGATTGCTATATTGGGCTTTATGTTTATGGTTACCTATGGTAGTCAGATAGGATACCACTTGTTATAATAAGGTTTGTATCCCTAATTACCAATGATAATCATATTGGATATCAACATTGTATGCTATGGTTGATTGAGATATGTGAAAGAATGATTCTTACGTTCTATTTGAAAACAGAAATATAACCCGTTGCTTCACCTTTTCGTACGATAGGACAAGAGCTTAGGATATCTTATAAGTACAAATCTCACCTACAGTATGAAAAATAATAAATTATTTTCAAGCATGATATATTTACATGTATGCCATGATATGCCATCTTTATGTATATGTCATGTTTTTACTATTATGTTATGGTTTACGATAATGCCATGTTTTAATATAGTGCTATGTTTTATAAGCATACCTCAAGTTGTTTTACGCCATTGATCGTTATGTCATGCAATACTTATGTATCATATGTATCATGACTAATAAGATCACAAGTTAAGAATTAGTCTTGAAATTAGTCTTTGTTAAAGACTTCATGTGGAAGCATGAATTTAAAAAAAAATCTAGAATTTTCAGTAAGTTTAAGTATTTAAAACCGAGATTTAATTTAAGTAAATATGATAATGGCTTATGTAGCCAGATCGTTACACATTTAAGCGTAGGTTCAGAAGCTAAGTTCCCCAAAAGAAAATTCTCTATATCTGGCCTTTCAATTGTCTATCAACAATCCAATTAAAAAAAAGCTATAAATAGTATCTAATAACATTGTTAAACTTTTAATTAAATTGGAATAGATAAGGTTATGATTCTAAGGTTTTTTTTTTTTTTTGAGGAAATGTCCCTAGAAAGTACACATCTATAGAGTATTGTCTTATGATTCGGATTTTTACCTTCCTATAATGTCAAATAAAAAGTCATTTCAGGATAAAATCCGAATCATAGGACAAAAATCCTAAACACATATATTAAAAGAGCTATTCGCACAATTTATTCATGATTCTAATTATGAGGTCCATCCTATCCCCATTAACTTATAAAAGATGACAATAATAGGATTTGGTTATAACCATCTCAAAGGGTGACAAGGGGAGATTTAGTGGTGTTTGGTTTTGTTTTGAAAGTGTTTTTGAAAATGTTTCTACATGTCTTCTAAATAATGTTTATTTAGTAAGTACTTTGAAAACGAAAACGAAAACAAAAATAAAAATAAAAAAGGGTGAGAATGATTTTTGTGAAGAAAATGGAAAACGATTAAAAGTTATTTTCTCATTTTCATTTTCATTTTTAGCTATCTACCTTAACACATATTTTTTAAAAACATACCCAAATACAATTCACTTTTTTCTTAAAACCGAATCTATCTCTCTAAAAAGTAAAAAACATAATCAAACACAATTAAAAAAAAAAATCTCAGTATCATTCACATGATATTCTCATATCTAATTTCATACCAAAATATAAAATCATTTTCAAAACAAATAGAACAATACCAAACACCACCTTAGGATCAAACCTGAGAAGTTTTCTTTCAAAAAGAGTGTATACAAGCTGGCCCGGAGTTGTGTTTTGCAATATTTGAAGGGGAAGGTAAGGTGGGCCTCTAGCGCCTTAGTCTTGGGGATACAAAGTGTTGAGATGACTGAACAGAGCGCAAAATGGGGTTTAATACTCAAAGCACCAAAATTTTTATTTGAAAGTAGAGCACAAAAAATTATTATTCACTTAGACGGTTTAAAAAACAGTAACTAAACAAAAAGCTGCTGAACTTTTTGCTAAACAAAAGTGTTGTATTAGTGGTCGTAGTTTTTTTATTTTTTATTTTAATTAGTGGTAGTAGGTTCTTTAATGCTTAGTTAGATATTATGTTCACAGACATAAAAAAAAGTAACTCACGTAATTTGTGAGTTCACAGACATGCCATATTCCGAGTACGTATCTCCTTGATCTAGAGGCCTGCATACAAGTTCTTTGATCTTCCACTATTGATTCGAACCAAAACCTAATTTTTCGGGTACAAGAAGAAAATGCATTCTCATATGATATAAGAGGAATTTGCAGTCATTTTAAAATTTGCATTTCCATTAGATTAGTATCTTCCTTAAAGGTAAAAAAATGGTAAAATATAATTTATGATTACATATAATAGTTTTCAATCGGACAAAATCTCACGTTCAAATTAGATAATGAATTATAATTCAATACAATTATATGATTTATGAATATGATATGCATAAAAGAATTGTATCTCCCAATACCATCGTACTTGTATTATTAATCAATGAGATTGAAGAGATGGTAATAATATGTAGAGTTGATACATTTCAATTAAAAAGACCCCAAGTAGCAAAACTTTGTGGTTTTGAATCCTCTCTTTTTTCTCATAATTTTCTTGCCTCTAGTAAAATTCTAATTCCCATTGACTGAGGAAACGGAAGGATTATGACAGGCCTAGAAAAAGGTTTAATAGGACTTATTTAAATATCAACATTACTTGTTGTTTATTTTATGCATTGCTTAAGATCTATTGCAAATGAGCTCTATAACCTTTCATACTTGATTCCTTCCCAAAAGAAAGGGGAAAGCTAGCTAGTTAGCTTGGAATACTTTGTGGTTTAAGAGTCATGTAAAAGTAGAAACTTACAAGAAAATATCTTGGCATCTCTTGTTTACTTTTTTTTTTTTTTTTTTCCTTGGCACTCATTTTTCTGGGTTTATATAATGCATAAAGGCACCAAGAGAAGCTTAACAAGTTCAAACTGATCCTAAGAAACGTGGAGCATAAGACATTGTTCGTGTATATTTCGTGTATATAAATCTACACAAGTGTACGTAATCGCACTAGTAATATAGAATGTGAGTTGAGTATCGTCTCCACAGGGATTGAATCACTAAAATGAATTGCAAAAGAAATAAGCACAAATCAAATTGAATTTGGAATTTGAAATCAGGAAAATGCAACTAACTAATGAACTAAAATAGGTATAATGAAAAGGCACTAAAATAGACAAAAAGAACAATATCCAATTAAGAGTCTGTAAATCAAGAATGAGAATTAAGCTAGGATTGCCAATTTCCCCTCAATTACAAGTCTAACCCGAATGCTGTAGGAAATGCTGCAGCAAAAACCGTTCTGTTAACTGAAATTCAATTTTATCACAAAATTCTTCCGAATTAATTATGACTAACAATTCTTTAAACCTTTTTCAACATATTCCTATGTGAATCTAGTTCTTAGAATACAAATTCATGCACCAATTTCAATGGGTTATACAAGGAAAATAATATATTCCTATACCATTCACAAATCAATATAAACTTTAAAAAGCATATTGAACTTGCATCATCCAAGTTATATCCAGCTCCAATTAACCTTTCCAGAATTAAGTAAAGCCTCGTTTCCTATAAATTGATGGCCAATCAACAATAGAAATTTAACATTCAAAACACTCGGATGAACAGGAACGAGATTTGCTCAACATTTCAATAAAACATTCAAATCATCCTCCCAATTTCGGGTCCATCAACAATCCTAGCTAAAGAAATTTAGCTCATGTTCAAGATTACATAAACAAGCATAAATATAAATCCCATGTTCAACAGAGAATGAAAATCCAGAAATAATTCAAGGAAAGAGTAGAAAAAGGAAAAACTCCAAATGGCTAGTGATGGTCCTTCTCGTCCTATCTTCTTCTCCTCCTGAACTCACTCTCCAAAATTGGTGTCAAAAAATGGAAGCTCTGCAGCTCCCCCTTTCTCTCCACTCTTCCTCTCTATTTTTCCTTTTTCAGTTCTCTGCTTTTTTTTTTCTACCTCTGGCGGCTGCCTTTCTTTCTAAAACAAAATGTATTAACCCTTTAGGGTAACCATCCCAGCTCACGTGACCCCCAGCTGACGTAGAAAAAATTGGTCCCCACAAATATGAGCTGTACTCTCCTTTTTTTTTTTTTGCTTTTTTCAGAAATATGCCAGCTGGACGAATTTACTGCAAGAAATGCTGCAACATTGCTGTAGCATTTTTGGCAAGCTTCTTTCACTTTTTAATTCTGCATTTCATTCAAAAAATTAAAGCACAAATTAGCCCTCATTTGACCAGAATTTGCTTCACAATTACCAAATATCAACCAAACACTAAACCCAAGATAAAAAGTTCACACAAACATAAAACATAGGAAAATATACTAAAAATAATACAAATACTCTCTAAACCAATTGCATCCAAGTCTAAAAGTGCCTAAGATAACTATAATTTCTAGAGTTATCAGACATGCATGGAAAGGCATGAATACTAGTGAGTTTTGGAGAAACTTGAAGGTTTAATTACCAGCACCATGTTACCATAATAAAAAAAGTAATTTTCTTTATTGCTTGAAAAGATAATGTCGGTGTGATGCTGTTGAGGTAAATCCAAGATCAGTTGCGGAAGAGGTTAGCAGTCAATTTATAAGTATGAGGTAAAGCTTTTATCTCTTGAGCGAGTCTTTGGCTTCAGAAGGTCTAATACCACCTAATAGATGCAATTTTTGAAAATAAACTCCTGATTTATCTCATAAATTATACTATTTAGTAATTTGAAATCATAATTTGCTCCATCTAAGGTGATTTCTTGATTTATGAAAGAGTAGTGCTAAGTAAACCAACTTCAATATCAATTTTTTGAGTACTAACTCACATGCTATATTTTCATTAGTTGATGCAATCTATGCTTATCAATAAAAGAATAACATATATATCACATAGGTTGGTATTAAAAAGTTGGAATTAACTCAGAGTTAATGTTTCTAATACTTTTGTTTATGAAATGGCTCTGCAATCCGTATTTTCTGTTGGTTATTCTTTGACCATTCATTGATATGCTTTGGTTTTCCTCGTTGTTAGCATCCATTTTGATAGGTTACAACTCTAGGGCTAAGTAGTCAATCTTTTCTAGGTGTGAAGAATAAGTCTTAGCATCCTTTTATCAGAAGAAATATTTCGACTCACTGATAATCGACCCACTTCATCCTCCTTTCGCCTAGTTCGCGTCCATGTAAGCGCTTCCCCCTTCCCTTATTTATTTATTTATTTATTTATTATAATAATTAGATTAATTTTTTAACGGTTTGATTTATGAGTGTTTAGATTAAAAATTTACAACATGCGATAAAAAATTGCATTTCATCATATATCAAATCATTAAAAGAAATTATTTCAATTATTAGAATGGCAGTTCATACATTCCAGTAGTGAAAAATAATGGTTAAATTAAAATTTTAAGAGAATAATAATAATAAAAAAAAGAAACTAAAATTTTAAGAAATATCTATATCCCAGCATCTAAATATCTAAATACAAACGTGCATGGCACGTACTTTTAAATAATAAATAACAAACCAAAACATATAAAGTTAGAGCTAAATTTGCAATAGATACAAGTATCAGAATTAATCTACTTATTCTTTCTTGAACTTTGGTTAAGAATGCACCTAATACTATAGATCATTAAATACCAGAATTGGCACCCTATGATTGTTTTTTTTTTTTTTTTGGCTAATCATGTAGGTTCAATTTTAGACATTTAGCATGCGTTTGGTTAAGGTTTGGATTATAAAATTTGGTATTTAAATTGATTATGTATTTATCAAGATATTTGAATTGTTCGGGCTATAAAGTGTAAAAACTGAAAATGTATTTGGAAAAAAAAAGGAGTTTGTTTTATTCGTCGCGAAATTCCATTCAATTTTTTTACAAAATACTTATCTCATTTGGAGTTATCTATGCAAAATTATGGACTTTTAAAGTTTGATTTACAAAACTTTATGAATAGTGAAGCTAAGGAAGAAAGACAAAAATTAGATTGTAATTATATGGTTTGGATTGTTTCAAACGTATGCTTAATTACCTTCAAACTGTGAAATATCATGAGGATTTTTTTCATCTTACAATCTAAATTATAACAATAATAGTATTAGGGGTACTAATGTTAATTTTTAACTTTTTGACAACATTTCACGTGATAATAAATTATAATTTTTTTTATCTGGACCCGAAAACTAGCTTTGATTTGGATTTAGTTTCCCCTCCCAATAAATTTGTCCAAATATCCGTACAAGTCTCAATAATAACTGTACTTGATTATTCTCTCATTGTCTTCAACAACTATCTCAACATATATTCAGATTTTAATCCTTATTCAGATTTATATATCTAAACATCTATTCGTATTGCATTTTAAATGTTTATGCGAAATCTTTCAAATTGCGCAAATTCAAAACTGTAGACCAAAGAGGGCCTTAGACAAAATGTCAACTTCTCCTTTTTTTTTTTTTTTTTTTTTTTAAATTAGTCTCTTCATAATTAACTGCTACTATCCTAAAGAACAAAAATCGAAATCGAAATGAACAGTACTTGGAGGGCAAGTAGATGTTGGAATTCCTCCAAATGTTTCAGACCTTGCCTTCCTTAATGGTATATAGTCTAAAATATATTCATTTTAACATATACGTGAACAACAATATGATATGGGCCTGCATAAGTTCTTATAGGTGAATTGACAATTTTTTATTTTTAACTGAACTGATGAGAGAAGACAACTAATATCAAGGTACAAGATAACATCCCAATTAAGTTGATACCCTGTTTGCAATCTATCGTGTACTAAGCCACCTACTCGAGTATTATTGAAAAAGTTAAAAAGAAACATACAAAGTTAAGGTTAAGAGGAAAAAGAAAGAAACAAAGGGTTCTCCCAATAACTAAAAAGTGGCTGTCTTATTTGTCAAAGAAAAATAGAATACGTTATAAAGAATTAATTAATCAATTAGATATTCGGGAATCAAAAACACGTTAATTTTAATTTGAAGAGGCTTTTTGAATTATTGAATTATTTGATGATCTTTCCCTCATGTTCGGCTATAGTGGGAGCCCCGGAATCTAGAGCCACTTGACATTCCAGCCCAATTCCAACAATGCACTTTTCCGAGCGAGAAAGCGGAACTGCTTGACGTTGCATATTAGAACTCATTAAAGC
>CM046370.1:13140650-13286879 GCA_025413025.1 Ficus hispida
ATACAATGCAAAATCCTCTCTCGCGAGAGGTGTGGAACCCACCATCAGCATTTTTTTTTAACTCTTCTATTTTTTTTTTTTTCATCTTCTTGCTTTTACTTTTGCTTTTCTATCTTTTTTTTCTTTTTCCATGCCTAAAATAATATTAGAAAGCATTATTTTGGGTATCTAAGGCTTATTTAGATTATTTAGACATTTAGGAATATTAGAAAGCATTGTTAATGGTCTCGAAGGCTTTATTCAGACTATTTGCACATTTAAAAATATAATAAAGTATTGCTTAGGATTTCTAAAGGTCATTGGGAGTATTTAGGCATTTAGGGATATTGAAAAGCATTTTATTCATGAATACAGGCATAGCCTAACAATAATTTCACACTTAACTTCACCCAAAAAGTTCAAGTCTCCCTAACTCCAACATAAAAAAAAAAAACAAACAAAAAACAAAAAACAAAAACAAAAACAAAAACAAAAAACAAAAAACAAAAACAAAAAGCATTTTTGTCCTCTCTCACTTTTTATATTTTTTAAAACTTTTTGTAACCTATTTAACTAAAATCAAAATTTCAAATATGCTTATGAAACAGTACTTTTTATTCTAATTTGTCCTTATCAAAATTGTTTTTCCAAATATGTTCCTTTTTAATTTTTTTAATTAAAATCCTCCAATATATTATCTTGTTAAAATGGTATTTGTAAAGATACTAATTTATTATGCTAATAAAATAATTTTCTCAAAGAGGCAACTTTCAACAATTAAAATATATTAGTGGAATTAAAAAACGACCTCTTTCATTGAATTTAATAATTTATCTCATATATATTTGCACGCGTTCCACTAATTTATTAAGAAATGTAGGGATAGCAATGGAGCACCCCATATCTGCCTCTTCTTTGAACTTCCCAACCCACCTAATTTAATGTGGGTGTTAAATCAAAATTCTAAGAATCTATAAAGTAAATTCATAAAAGAAACTAAAATATTAAAACACTAAAAATTCTTATTTATATATGCAAATACATACATATATTTAGAAGGGTGAATGTAGGTGGGGCGTGAGCAGGTATGGAGGAGGACCTCCCCCAACCCCTTCTTGCACCCGTGTGGGATTTAATCTTAACCCCAATACCCATATCTTGTTCTTGATACCTGCCTCACTAAGGGGGGTACTCATATCAATGGGTAAAAAAGACATCCCGAAAAATGAGAAATAAGATGCATACCTCATCCTTCTGAGTACTGTCGCCTTGCAAGGAAAATTTTGTTGCAATGAGCAAAGCCCTTATTTGAAATTCAGGCAGGATGTTCTGGTGCTTCAACTTTATGCAATTACTAAATTCAAATCTGGCCCGAAGACAAACATAATCTTTAGGAGGTTGTGTGAGCGCAGCCATTGAATTGGACACCATCTCCAGTGACGTGCATCCCCTTGCATCAATTTCTCTTATAGTCAATGGAAGCTCCGGTATAGATTGAAGGAAATTGCAATCTCTTATGTTCAGCCCGTACAACTCAGAAAATTTGATGCTTTCGGGTATTCTCCTAATATTTGTTCTAGAGAGATTTACATCCGACAATAAGGTTAAATAGGTGAACAAATTATCAGGGATCTGGGATACATTGGTGTCGCTAAGATCTAAGCTTCTCAAGTGCATGCCATTTGACAAGGGACCAGGCAAATTTTCAAGTTTCGAACAATTACGAAGATCCAGGCGTGAAAGAGCCAAATTGTAGACAGTGTTTGGGATAAACTCGAGATTTTTGCAATTATGAAGGCCTAAAAATTTAATCCCAACTAGATTTGCAATTGATGTTGGTAACCTTTTAATTCCTGAATCCTCTAAACTAAGAGAACTTAGATTTGGCATTCGCTCCAAAATTTCTGGAAAGTGCTCTAATTTTGAACAATGTTTGAGGCCAAGTATTTCGAGAGATTTTAACTTACAGATGCTAGTTGGAACACTCTTGAGCTTTTTACAGGAACTTAAACTAAGATTGACAACAAGAGAGAGACACTCAATTGATGGGGGTACTTGTTCTATTGCTGTCCCTTGCATATCCAAATATCTTATATTGCTTGAAAGTTCTGGAAACTTGTGAAACTTTAAGCAACCAGTTAAATAAAGAGATTGCAGCGACTTTAGCTTTCCAATGCTGGTCGGAAGATGCTGAAGACTGACACAGCAACTAAGATCTAGCAGCTCCAAATTTAGTGCCAAAGAGAGGTCTGGAATTTCAGTCAGGTTCTCCGATTGGTGAAGATTCAAAATTTTTAGGCTTCCCAAATTCTACAACCATAAGAGAAATGGAAAAGAGTTTCTTTTATTACATGAAAATTTACACAAGATATGTAAAATACGGTGACTAAATCTTACTTGAATGCCATCCATAGTTTCTCTAGCTTACTGTCTTCCAAAAGTAGCTCGACAAGTTTTTCTGGTATAAAGTTTTGAGGCAAAGATCTCAAAGGGTAATTTTCCCAACAAAGATATCTAAGCTCATCAGGAAGATACTGAAGACCTTGAGGAAGGTTTAACCTTTTGGTATATTGATCATGAAATGACAGAAATTTTAAATTGAACATGTTTTGGAAGACATGAGGATTAACGTCTGTATTGTTTTCAAGTTCGTGAAAGTTCAGGGATATCCCTTGGACTGCTCCTGTCCCCTACCAATCAAGAAGAAAACAGAGATCATGAACATATAAATAAATGACATACAAAAACTTGTAATTCGTAAACTTGAAATATGGTAGAGAGATGTGCTTGCAATAGCTAGAAACACTCATTACACATGCATTGTGCAAATTTATAAGAATATGTATTTATTGTAGTTGGGTGGCACTTACAGTATTATATCTCAAGACATGGTAGATATCTTTAGCCAACCACAATCTACTGCGATTTCCAGGCTCGTTAGATTCTTCAAGAACAATTTGGTGGCCCATGTCTTGCAGCAAATCATGCATATTAAAACTGTTTCCATCAAGAGTTATGAGAGCCTTATCAACGAGAATTTCAATTCCTATTTCGACATGAGTATGACAAGCATGAAGTATTCTTTCTACAAACTCTCTATCCCAGCCTCTGAAGAAGCATGCAATATCAAGAAAAATCCCCTTCTCATCAGGTTCTAGTCCATCATAACTTATGCTCAATGAGTTATGGATATTTTTATTTAGATATCCTTTCAATTTACCCAGTGCACTTTCCCATACTTTGGTGCTCCGAGAATGAAGGTGACAACCCAAAACTTTAAGAGCCAATGGAAGACCTTGACAATATTCGACCACCTTTCTTGACAGCAATGCATAATCCGCCGGGGGAGAGCTTCCTCGAAAAGCTTTCGAGCAGAATAGTTGAAGTGCTTCTTCGAAATCTAAGCTCTCAACCGTGTATATTCCATGAGCAGCAATATTATTGAGCACTTGAGCATCTCTGGTCGTTATAACGATTTTAGTGCCAGGACCAAACAGATCACCTTCTCCAATTAAATATTCTAACTGTTCCACGTTATCCACATCATCAAGAACAACAAGAGACTTAGTATTCAGAAGCCTATTCTTCGCGAATTCATTGACTATTACTGAACTTTCTTCGCCCAATAATCCAGAAAACAGTGCTTTTTTTAAACTACTCGGTCCGCTTCTTTTTATTTCTTCCTTAGTGTTTTCAAGAAAGAAGCAACCTTCGAATTGAGATGCAAATCGGTTGAATAAGACACGAGCCAAGGTTGTCTTGCCTATGCCGCCAATGCCCCAAATGCCCACAATCCGAACTTCTTGTGAGCCGATGTTCAACAATGATTCAATTTTCTCAATTTGTCCGTCAATTCCAACCAAGCCCTTGAGATTGTTGCACGATGATAAGCGATTTAACTTCCCCACAATATCTTTGACAATTGCCTCGACTAATTTAGAATCAGACCTGCCCTCATGAAGAATATAATTGCAGATGTCAGCAATAAGCAACCAAAGAGAGTTATGGCAAATACGTTCGCTTTCAATACCTTAGTATCTATTTATTTAACTTTGTTTCTATTCTTTTTCTTGCCAAGCCATTTTGAATGAACACTAGTTCTATGGACACATTTCTTGACTCTCCACATCTCCTTCTAAACACACATCCCTCTTAAGTTAAAAAATATATTCCTAAATTATCCCTAACTATTTCCATAAAATGAATAGCCTCCACCATTTTAAATTTCTTTTCACACCCACCTTTTCCTTTTGGGGTTTATTTTGATGTTCTACTTTTGATTATACACACAAATTCTTGTAGTGTGATGGAGGGCGATTTCACCTTTCCCCATAGAGGTCATTTTACTGGGCACTTTTTTCTTTTTTTCCTCATGAATCCTTTTGTTTTGCAGTTGAACAGAAGCTTAATTGGTTTCTATGGGCTCTTGATTTCCGCAGGCAGAGTAAGGTACAGAAGATAAAATATAAGCAAAACCAATGGCTTAACTGTGTCAGCTTGGAAGGCTAGAGAGGGAATGGTTGGAAGAACGTTTGGGATAAAAAGGAGATCATGATCGTGATGATTCCGGTGTTACTTTGTCCTCTTCATTCTGCCTAAGATGCTCTGTTTCAGATCAAATTGAAGAAGAAGATAAAAAACGATACAACTCTTTTTTTTTTTTCTTTGAGGGGTGGTTTTCTTTGTTTTTTCTTCTTTTCTAAATCTGTATTACGGGAGAAGGCCGAAGGGGAAGCCAAAAGTAAAGATAATGTTTTTGTATGCTTACATGTAAATGATATTAGAACTATGATAATTGTTTTAGTCTTGTGAATTTTCTTTGACGTAATTCTTCTTGTAAGTTTGATATTAAAATATTTTATTTTATTAATCAAAATAAATTTATATTTATTTATATTTTATCCAAATTTTATTATGGAAACTATAATTTATGAAAAAAATGACAATTTTACGTTCTACCAAAAAATAATTAAATGAGTCTACTAAATAAAAAATATTTGATGAAGGTATTTTAGTGTCATAGAAAAAGAATTAACAACATCATTAACGACATTTTAAAAAATGTCATTAAAATTTTCAGACTTTCCATGGCACCCCCATTCAACGACCTTTGTAAAAATGTCATCGAATCACATTGACAACATTTTTTAAATGTCATTGAAGACCTTTTTTGTGTTGTGTCAAAAGTATACTTGCATCGGATGAAAAACTTGATATATTGTAATCGAAACTTACTCTAAAGTACATTTTTATTAGTTTTTAAATTTATTTCTCCACTTTATTTGTAGGCTAAATTTGAAACTTTTCAAAAAAAAAGTTTTTTTTTAATAGAGAAAAAGGCAAACAACAAATAAATTCATATAACAAAAAAATATATATTAAAAAAAAAAAGGCCAATGTAAGGCATCAACAAGTCAATGAAAAAACAAAAGTCAAACAATACAATAAGAAGTAATTAAAATAGAAGCGAATTACCCATTTTTTCTTTTTTTGGGTGAATATATAGTACGCCAACAAGAATATTAACCGGAACATTCAAGGGGAAAAAAGCCAACAAATTAAATAGATAGTAATTAAGGGATAACACAAGCAAAAAAACATGATTGCGAAACTATTATAGAGAATGGTAACATACACATTGTAATTTTTCATAATACTCATTGAAGAGTAAAAATTTTAGGAATTTGTTATAGGTTTCAAAGTAATAAGGTTTATAAGTTGTTTATTTAGAGATTTGATATGTAGGTGCATGTAGAAAGAAAAATGAAGTGTAACTGATTTTTTTTTTTTTTTTTTTTTTTGTGTGATAGAATTTTAGATATTTGGATAAGTAAGTCTATAATAGGTGTCCGTTTATGTCATTTTGTTAGAAGATGTTTTTTTTTTTTTTTTTTTTTTGTGTGTGTGGAGTTGATTAATTAGGGGATGTAGAGTAAGAGGAGTGTGCCACTAATAGAACTATATATCCTCGAATGAATTACGTGCGAACAAGTTCTTGTTCGGAATGTAAAATAATTTGAACACGTGTCTAATACTAAATGCCATATATTTCCTTTAGTAAAATCTTTTGAAACAAAAATTTATTGTTTATCCATTTTTGTAATAAAGTTTTATCATAAGTGAAGTTTTTCCTCTAAATTTCTCTGACTTAAAGAAACTATCTACTAGTTCCGCTAATCTTTTGATGCTTGATAATGTTAGCTAAGAGTGAAAAAATACTAATAATAATAATTGAACAATATTTGGTAAGAGGGAAGGAAAATAAGAAGGAAAAAAAAGAAAAATATCAAGATGAGGAACGCATGTGATTATCTCAAAATTGGAAAAGAAGAAATAAGATATTGTAGGCGAAAATAAATTCTACCTACCTAAATTTCAATTTTCTGACAAATTGATATCCAACTCTCTCAAAATAATCATTAGACAATGCAAGCAAATACTTTTTCAACCCAAAAAAAAAAAAAAAAAAAAAGAGAGAGAGAGTGAACGATGGTGTTTCAATTTAGTGGGCATTTTTTTGTGTGGTGGTTCTAATTGCTAAGACGTATAAATAAATTCTAACTGAGAATTTATAAGTTAATTAGAAATTACCGAATAATTGATGAATCCCATCCAGATAAATTACTCACTGTTGTCAAATCCTTCCTCCATTGTTGCACCTTGTCCATTTCATTGCGAAAGCATTGCTCAAGAGCAGTAAATGCAGCTGTATAACTCTCTTGCTGTTTTCGAACATGTGATGGATCGACGTGGTAAAAAACTGGCACCACAATCTGTTCATCTATCTCCTTACATCGAAGAATATGACGGAGCTCTTTCAAACACCAAGAGGATGTAGCATAGTTTTTCGATAGAATGACCACTGAGATTTTTGATTCTTCAATCGCTTTCATAAGTGCAGGTGAGATTTCATCTCCTTTTTCAAGAGTCTCCTCATCTAAGTACGCTTGGATTTTCTTTTGAGAAAAAGCTTTGTAAAGATGGTCAATAAAAATGTTACGAGTATCCTCACCTCGAAAACTGATAAAAACATCGTACAATTTTTTCCAAGTAGGATTAGAAGAAAAGTAAGCGGCTGCCATAAATCAAAATGTACTGTCCCCTACAAGATCAAACTGAGAGAGGGAGGCGATCTAGATCAGATTTAAGAAAGGAAAGCAAAAGAAATAGGAAATAGAAGGAGAAAATAAGAGAAAAAGATGAGCAAGAAAACAAAGACTAAAAAAGTCTATCCGATGTAAAGTGGGAGGAAAATAAAAAACAAAAGTGGAAAAAGCATTAATGAGTTAGAAGAGGAGGACAAAAAAGCATTGATATCAACCGCAAGTTGCAGCGCTAGGAATTTTTTTTATAAAAGAGAAAGCCAAGGCTAATTCGATCATTTTATTAATTTTAAGTGTGAGTTATTATTATTATTATTTTTAATTTTCGTATAGGTACTATACAAAAATTATATTTTGAGATGATTATTTTACATTCCGGTGCAGAGACCTTTTGTGTCATACCCCCCCCCCCCCCCCCCAATATTACCCAAGTATAATGACGGAATTAGCCTTGTGTGTGTGTGGACGGCTCTGAATAGTAAAGAAGATGAAGCCATGATAGGAAGGAGGAAGGGAGGGAGAGAGAGAACTTTAATAGCGCAGTACATGAGTTGTTAGTTTATCTTTTTATTTATTTTTTACATTGCCCTCATGGAGGCAATCATATGTGTAACTATTTAGAGTAATTATATTTATACACCTATTAAATTCATAAATGATCACACCTAATTAATAGTTTTTTAATAAAAATTTAAACTCTATACTTTTATAGACAATATTTTCATGATATCTTTATTAATCACTCATCCATTACTGTAATTGTAGATTTGATTTAATTTATAAATATACAATAAATCTTACTTTTCTCGTTTTTTCCCCCTTAAAAAAAGTTATTCTAACAAAAAAAGCATGCTTATTTATTTCGCTAAATAATATGTTCATTAAATAAGGTAATCTCAATAATATAAAAACTCAAGATTCACCAATATTTTTAAGACTCTGCTCATCTAAGTAAGCTCTGATTTTTGAACAAAGAAAAGCATCATAAAGATCACAAGTAAAAACGTTACGAGTGTACTTACCTTTAAAATTGATAAAAAAAAAAAAAATCGTATATATTCTTTCGAGCAGGAGTAGAAGAAAAGTAAGCGGCCGCCGTGTCGAAGCTGTACGTACTATACCCAACAAGACCAAATATTTCTAAGAGAGGTAGGCTGTATATCAGATTTAAGAAAAGGAAAGGAAAGCACCACTTGTCATGTAAACCTTGTTGCCCAGTTTGTTCTGTGAAACTTGCCTCCTGGCAAAAAAAAAAAAAAAGAAAAAAGAGGAAATAGGATAGGAAATAGAAGGAGAAATTTAATACAAGAAAGATGAAAGCATTTAGATAGGAAAGGAAAGGAAAGGAAAGGAAAATTAGTTGGAATTTTCTGAAGCGACCAGGTGACCCACAAGCTTGCATTGTTTCCACGAAGAAACGAAAAGCAAAGCTAAAAACAAAGCAATAAAACAAAGACTAAAAAAGTCTATCGTGTTCTGCGGCTTACGCCAGAGTTAGTCAAGTTATAGAAATTGAAGAAAAGGAAAATCCAAGCACACATTCTTCGTATCTCCAGCAGCATCCGATGTAACGTGGGAGGAAAAAGAAACCAAAAAAAAAAAAAAAAAAAAGTGGAAAAAGCATCACAATGTAAGAAAAGGGAACAAAAAACAATGATCTCAACCGCAATTTACCGTTTCATAAAAAATTAAAAAAAAAAACCATAATTTACCAAGTGTGGTGATCTAGTGGTATAGATTACTATAATGGATTTATGGTCAAATCACTACTACAAAATTCGGATTCCACGATGGAGCTTCCACGACAGTTTTTAAAAAACGGTCGTAGAAAGTTAGGCAAAAACACGGAGCGGAACACAATTTTCAAAAACTCTCGTGGAAGCCGAAGCTTCCACGATGGTCTCCAAAAACCGTCGTGGAAGGCCGTGCTTCCACGACGGTCTCCAAAGACAGTCGTGGAAGCATCGATGCTTCCACGACGGTCTTTGGAGACCGTCGTGGTAGTTCCCAAAAATTTAAAAAAAAATTTTGAAAAAAGACCCTACCACGACGGTTTTCCTAATAACCGTCGTGGTAGGTGTTAAGGCGGGATTTTTGCAAATTTTTGAATTAAATTCAATTTTTTGGAACATGTATTAAAACCCAAAAAATACCCCATTTCCCACCCCATTACATTTCGAGCATTTTTCACTTTTTCACTCTCTAATACATACTCTAACTCCATACCCAAAGCCGCTCAATTTCCTCCCTCCATTTCTCTCTCTCCGCTCCCTCCCTACTTAAAATCTCCAAAAACTCTTTCTATCTCACCGCTCCTCTTCACTCTATCTCACCTCTCAAATTTTTCTCTTAGCTCCATTCTCCGACGGCCTCCTCCACTACTCATGCGGCCTCCTCCATTCTCCGACGGGTCCACCAAGGAACTCACGTAGCTTTCTCTCTCTCTTTCGCCGTATTCCGCCCTTACCCATACTCAACAAGCCGGTAAGTTGTAGTGTATGTTGCTTGGGTAATGTACGGATTTGGGAATTTTTCGTCCAAAATGTTGATTTTGTTGATTGTGGTTGTTGATTGTGAATTTTCCATCCAAAATGTTGATTTTGTAGGTTGTTGAGTTGGGAATATTCAGTCCGAAATGGCCAAAATCCATCCCCTACATTTTCGGTGATTGTTCATTGTGGTTGTATTTTAGATTGAATTAAATTGGTTAGGTAAGGTACGGATTTGGGAATTTTAGATTGAATTAAATTGGTTGGGTAAGGTACGGATTTGCGAATTCGTTTAATTTCTTCAAAAACATTTAAACCACAAAATCAACACTTTTTTCTGGTAATTTTCCAGAAAAAAGTGTTAATTTTGTGGTTTAAATGTTTTTGACGAAATGAAACGAATTCGCAAAATTTTTTTTTTCGTTGTTACCTACCACGACGGTTTTTTGGAAAAACCGTCGTGGTAGGTTTAGATACCACGACGGTTTTTGCGTAAAATCGTCGTGGTATGTCCTTAAATGTCCATATTTAGGTCCTATTTTTGTCCATTCCACGACGGTTAAAAAACCGTCGTGAAATCTGAAAAGATTCCACGACCCTCGATTCCACGACGGTTAAAAAACCGTCGTGAAAATGTTACCACGACGGTTAAAAACCGTCGTGGTATCTACATTCTGTAGTAGTGAATATTTAGGTGGTCTTTTTGGGAGTCTTAAATGAGAATACTTGTTTTTTATCCGCCTAATACTTGATGGAGACTGCTTGGGACCACGTCTCTAAGTATGGTTATCGTTAATGTAATATTCAGTGAAGCTGAGGTAACTCTGTTCTCATCAAGAAATATGATTGCCTATAGAGCCTTTAATGACTATTCCTATCAATATCTAAAAAGCCCTTTTGATAATGTTCCGTGAGGTATATATGTTAATACAATTAGTTCCAAGACTTTTTTTTTTTTTTTTTTTTGTGTGTGTATGTTAAAATCAGATTTAAGAAAAAGAGAAGCAAAGGAAATGGGAGAAAGAAGGAGAAAAGAAAAGAAAAAGATGAGCAAGAAAACAAAGACTAAAAAAATCTTGTCGTGTTATGCTAGAGTCAGTCAACAACAATTATTTAATCACCCGATAAAGGAAAGCAATCAGACAAAGTTTATTAAGAAATTGAAGAAAAGGAAAGTTCAGGCGCACCTTCTTCGAATCTCAAGAGCATTCCCATGTAAAGTGAGAGGAAAACAACAAAAGTGGAGAACATCAATGAATAAGAAAAGGAGACAAAACAAACGATGCAAACCGCAATACGAACGGCACTTGAAAAAATACCTTCCTGACATACACCCGCTATCACCTTTTTTTCTGTTTTTTTTTTTTTTTTCAAGAGAGAGCTGACTAAGGCTAATTCTGTCATTTACCTGTTTTTAAAAACGACTAAAATTACTTTTTTAATTATAGTATAGAAACTGTACAAAAACTATAGTTTTGAGATAAGTCATTTTATATTACGGTGCAAAGCGCTTCTATCTTTGTTATACCCCACGTCATCAAAAAATGAAATGACAAATTAGTCTTGTGTGTGCGGACGGCTCAAAAGATGAAGCCTTGATAGGTGAGAGGAAGGGAGGGAGGGAGGGAGAATTTCATCAAAATTAAAATTTATTTTTAGACAAATATCATTTTTTTTTCTCCCCTAAACTTTAGTTTGAAACTTTATTTTTTGAACTTTCAAAGTTAGTAGAAATACTCCTTAAATTATTAAATATTATCACGTTTGCTAATTTTTATTAGTTAAATGGATGGAATATGCTTCTTCCAAACTTGGTTGTGAGTACTATAAGGGCCTTCAACATGCATGCATCTGAATTCTCTCTTTCCTTTTAAAATTTGTAAATTCATTACCGACAAAAGAGTCACCACCTGCTTGTTCTCCACTATTTGGTTTGAAAAGATAAGAACATAGATAAAATGCGACGTCTTTTGTCACACTGTATTCGAAACTATTAGCATATTCATCAAACCAAGCTTTGTTGAATCTTCTTGATTGTTTCCCAAATCGATCGAGTCAATTGAAATTTATGGTATCGAGGTTGACAAGGACCATTTTGCGCAAACTAGTATCGACGAACCTCATCACTGATATTGGGATTATACTCTAAAATTGGAATTCGCAACCCAGGATCAGTTGGTAATTCGGTAGGAATATTGAAGTCCATCTTACTTGATTTAGTTATTCACCATTTTTCCCATAGAATTCTGACAGTCTTTAGACTTACTTTTAAGATACCTTTCGAGGACCATAGATGTTCAATAAATTGTCGACAAAATATTAGAATGGACTAATTTTATTATAATGAATGAAACATTTACTTTTAGTGAGTGTAATGTATTAAATTAATTAAAACCTTTTTCTCCTCAAATAAATCAAACTGTATTCTCTAAAACATAATCGAAATAACAATTAAACAATTCAATTTCAACCATTTAAAAATTTAATTATGTATAACTATATTTTAACCAAATGAAAGAATTACAAAAAACAAAAAAAACAGAAAAAAAAAAAAACAAAACAAAAGAGTTAAAAAAACACAAGTTAAAAGAAATTCACCCTCAAAGTTTTTTTTTTTTTTTTTTATTGTAACTACCCTGCGCCCATTCTATATTAATTAAATAATCTATTATTAATTTTTTATATCAGTTAAGGATTGAACCTTGAATTTATGGCTCTCAAAACCCCAAACTTCCCTTTTCCTCACCAATTAGGCTAGCCTTAGTGGCTTGATTTGGTTGTACCTGTTGCTTGTAATGTCGATATTATTGAAGTCTTCCCTTAGCTTCTAAAAGCAGAGTTGTTGCCGTTGACAATAAATAATAATAATAATTATTATTATTTATAATTTATAATTTTTTTTCTTTTCGATTGTATGATCGTGATGGTGGGTAGTGTAAGTAAAGAGAAATTACAGAGAAAGTGAGGGGGTTGCCGCAGGAAGGGGGCTAAATTTGGATATATTTTCTTTCTTTTTCCCTTTATTTATTTCTAAATTAATGAGGTCTTGGACTACTTAAACATAACGGACGTTACAACTTTTATTGGGCTAGTATGTCATTGGTGCCGGAATAAAATGTGTTTAATAACTTCTATTTTTATTTTAATGATATATAGGCTGGGGGGACTATTGTATATATGATTATAAAATCTTACCTATTTATATATGGTTTTCAAAATAAAACAAAAAAATATCTGTAAAGTACTCTAATTTTGAGCAATCTTGGAGTTGAAGTTTTTGGAGAGATCTTAACTTAAATATTCTTTTTGAAAGACTCTTGAGGTTTTCGTAAGAACTTAAATTAAGATTAAACACACGCATATATGTGTATGTATAAGTATTTGGTCCTTTTTTAGTTCAAATATTTAGATTCTGATTTTCTAAGTTCAAACATACAAGACCTTGAAAACGCTTACAATACATGTGTGCGCCGCCCTTATAATGGACGAATTATTTGAAATGGTTTTGTGCTTTTTATATATTTTTTTTTTCCACATAGATAGTTATCGAATTCTTCTTAACGAGTATTATATTTCAATACATGACATGTATCTTTGACCAACCACAATCTGCTGCGATTTCCAGGCTCCTTGGATTCTTCGCGAATGATTTGACGGCCCATTTTTGTAGCAAAGCATGCATAAAAACCCTGTTTTCTTTGAGAGATATGAGAGCCTTATCAACGAGAATTGAAGATCACAAGCATGTAATCTTTTTTCTACAGATTTTCTATCCCCCACGTTTGAAGAAGCAGGCAACATCAAGAAAAATCTCCTCCTCGTTAAGTTCTAGTCCATCATATCATCATGGATTTGTGCCATTGCACTTTTCTTTTAGGTAACTGCCTAAGCAAACAGAAATTCAAGCATACATCTAATAGAGAAAAGAGATTTAGGCCAGAAAAACGGGTTCTATCTCCTTTAATGGATTATTTTACATTTTTATACCCTGAAATTTGCTTTTATTTAGAAAGTATACCCAGCATTTTGAATTTTAATATTTTTATACCACCATATTACACTTAATATACAAATCTATACCTTCTTGGTCAACACATAACTTTGACCTAAAAATACCCAAAATACTCTTAAAAAGAAAATAATAATTTGGACTATTTTATCTTTTTAATTTATACTATGTAATTTGTTTTTATTCAAAAGGTATACCCTGTATTCAAAGTCATGCATTTTATTTCTTTATACTACAATTAATATATAAAGTAATTCATTTCTCGATCAACACTTTATTTTGACATAAAAATACCCAATTAACCTTAAAAGAAAAATTATAAAAATGCAAAACCTTTAATTTTCTCAACATAGAATTCAGACTCACCCTCATAATTATCAAGCCCTTTTCCACCCCTCTACCACGCACCCCTTTTCGACCTGCATTAGCCCCTTTATTTACTTTTAATTTAACAAGAATTTTTTTAGATATATATTTTTTTATTTCATGGGTATCTAACTATTAAAATTAAGTGTTACTGAGAAATGAATAGATTTTTGTTCCATATATAATCTAATAATATAAAAATATAAAAGTTTAAAAAATAAGGTATACTTTTTGACAAAAAAACAAAATGTAGGGTATAAAAATATAAATAAAGTTTTAGTTTTTCTTTTTAGGGGTAGTTTTAGCATTTTAATGTCAAAATTAAGTGTTAACTGATATAGGGTATAAATTTGTTCAATAAGCGTAATCTGATGATATGAAAATGTGAAAGTCCAAAATATATGGTGTAATTTAATTCTAAATAAAACTAAAATACAAGGTACAAAAATGTGAATAAGCTTCCTTTTATTTATCAACGAGCTCTCAACCAGTTACAAAGCAATTATCAGAAAGAGAAATACAATATCGACCAAGGAAAAAAGGAACGAAAAGGATAAGGAGAGAATTCGAGGTTCTCTCAACCTCCACACAACCACCAGAATCTTCTACACACCAAAAGCCTTGCATGCCATTTTCTACCGCCTACTTAATATGAACGATGTAATAGAGCATTGGTGATGTTAAACATCACTCATTAATAGAGATGGATCCTACAACATAGAGCCGATCAGAAAGACTCATCTCTCTATTAGTGTGATGTTAAACATCACTGATGCTCAAAAGTGATTTTCAATTAATACCACCCCCACTATCACCCTTTTCACCCGATCCAACCATCTCACTTGATTCTGTGAGCTCATCATCCGTCTTGGCATTGTTGGAGTCATCAAATCCAACACCCTCTACTCCTGCTTCCAGTTGCTGAATACCCTTTTTTCCCTTTCTGAATGGATGCCAGACTCGGCTTCCAACACCTTCACATGCTTTTTTGATCTTAGAACCAAGGTGAGTACCCAAATCTTTAACAGCCGATGGAAGAACTCGACTACATTCGACCACCTTTCCTGGCAGCAATGCATAATCATCCAAAGAAGCGCTTCCTTGAGAATCTTTTGAGCAAACAAATTTACACACTTGTTCAAAATTTGAGCTCTCAATACCATGAGCAGCAATACTATTGAGCACTTGAGCATCTGTTCTGGTTGTTAAAACGTTTTCACTGCCTTCATCTGCATCGTTAATAACAACATGAGACTTTGTACGTAGAAGCCTATTCTTCGCAAATTCTAGGGTCGAACTTTCTTTCCCCAATATTCCAGAAAAAGGTGCTTTCTGTAGATACCTCAGTCCGCTTCTTTTTATTTCTTCCTTGGTGTTTTCAAGAAAGAAGCAACCAGCTTCGAATTGAGACGCGAATCGGTGGAATAAGTCACGATCCAGGATTATCTTACCGTCTACACCAACAATGCCCCAATTAATGCCTACAATACGAACTTCTAGTGAGCTAATGTTCAACAATGATTCAACTTTCCCAAGTTGTCTGCCAATTCCAACCAAGCCCTTGAAATCGTAGAATGATGATAAGCAATTTAACTTCCCAACAACATCTTGCACAACTGCCTCGACTAATGTAGAATCAGACCTGCCCTCAAGAAGAACATAAGCAGAAGTTAGCAATAAGCAATCAAAGAGAGTTATGGCAAATACGTTATGTCATTATTTATTTATCTGTTTTAAAGAAACTACCTACCTATTTTAAAGAAATTTATCTGTAAACTACCTACTGTTTTGAATTTATATGTTTTAAAGAAACTAGTTTCCCTAATATTTTTGGCGCTTAATAATCCTAACAATACTAAAAGAGCAGGTTGTGAAATGTCCTGCTTATTCTAGGTCATCCAAAACAATACTCATAAGTTTAATTAAATATTCTATTATATGTACTATATCATGTTTAATTATTGTAACCTCTCACTAAAAGGAGTATGAAAAGTTTAATCATTCACAATCTATTCATTTTTAGGTTGCAACTTTTAAAGGCAACTCTATTTTAATGAAAGATTTTAATTATTTATAATTTATTTATCTTTCGGTTGTAACTGTTCAAGTCAAATTAAATGCTTTGATATATGTATTGTATCATATTTTATTATTGCAACTTGTTACTAAATTATTTATAATATATTTATCTTTTGGTTGTAACTATTTAAAACAACTTTATTTTATAAAAAGTTTTAATCATTGATAATTTATTGATCTTTCAGTTACAACTATTCAAAGCAACTCTAATTTAAGAAACGTGTTAATCATTCACAATCTATTTATTTTTTAGTTGTAACTGTTTAAGGTAACTCTTTAATAATTATAGTAAATAACACTTATAAGTGTGTTTGTATGTTATTCAGTTTTCAATCATTAAAAACAATTGTGAGAGAATCATATTTTTGCTTGTGAAATTTGTATGTTTGTAAGTAATTAAGCTTTTCCATGCAATCCCTCACTCAAAAAATCGGTACGCATCAATCTTTCACTATCTCCCTATATATATAATTATTTGTTTCTCTCTCCAAGGAAAAAAATACACCGACACAAACATTTTTATGGATAGAATTCTTTCACGCACACAAGCACGAGAAAAATGTCAAAACATGCGTGTGTCGAGAATTAGAGAAAATTAATGTTTTCTTACTAAAAATATTGTGGTTATTATTTCACTCTTCTACGACTAGATGTTGAGATATTTAGAACCGCTATTTTTTGGAAAACTTTCTACAAAAAAAATTTAATTATTAGTTTTCTTAACTTTAGATCCGTACACATATACTAAACTAAAGATATTTGATAGTTTTTATCAATCTATATTAATTACAAAATCTACTATATTAATTACTATAATATGTATATATAACACGTGCGCACGTGTACAAACTAGTGTTAGCCAAAGAGTGGCGAAAAAAAAAAAATCGGTTATGTTTGGAAAGAGGAAAGGAAAACGGAAAGGAAGGAAAAATACCATGGTGAGGAAAGCATAAGATTAACTAATAATGGGGAAAAATAAAATATGGTTATTCTCATTTATGTCCTTAAATTTTAGGATTACTTCCATTTTGTCTCTTAAATTTTGTAAACACTCGTTTTACCCTTTGAATGTTAAATTGAACCCCACTTAACACATTCCATTAGAATTTCATTAAAAAAAAAACCAAAAAAAGTTAATTAAATGCAGTTTTGTGGTCTTTTTTCCATTTATTTTTAATAGAAATTCTAACAGAATTAGTTAGTAATACTAATTCTCATATTTTTCCCATTGGTTTTTTACTGAAATTCTTATATAAGGGGTTAAAGCAAAGTTAAAGGATAAAGTGAGTTTTTAAAGTTCAATAGATAAAGTAAAACTGACCATAAAATTCAGGGATATATCATAGATGAAAATCATCAAATAAAATAGGATATTTTTTACGAAAATAAATTCGACATACAGCACCAAACATTTGTTATAGTGATTTGGCACTACTATAACTTACTTTTAATTTTCTAACAGACTGATGTCCCTACTCTCTCGAATAACATGGAAATAAGTTTTTCTAACAACCAAAAATAAAATAAAAAGTAAAATAAAAGAGAGAGAGAGAGAGAGAGAAGTGTTGAGTGTTTCAAGCTAGTAAGCAATTTTTGCGTAGTAATTCTCGGAATAAATATATAAATATATATATGATGAACTTCTTAATTAATTAGGAATTTTACCGAATCACTAAGGAATGCCATCCAGATAAATTGCTGACTGTTGTCAAGGCATTCCTCCATTGTTTCACCTTGTCTCTTTTATAGCGAAACCGTTGCTCAAGAGCAGTTAATGCAGTTGCATAACTCGCTTGTTGTCTTCGAACATGTGATGGATCAACATGATAAAAAATTGGCACCACAATCTGCTCATCTATCTCCTTGCATTGAAGAATATGACAGAGTTCTTCCAAACACCAAGAGGATGAAGCATAGTTTTTCGATAAAACTACTACAGATATTTTTGATTCTTGAATCGCTTTCATAATTGTAGGTGAGATTTCATCTCCTTTTTTAAGATTCTCCTCATCTAAGAAAACTTTAATTTTCTTATCAGACAAGGCTTTGTAAAGATGGCAAGTAAATACATTACGTGTATCCTCACCTCGAAAACTGATAAAAACATCATATAACTTTTTCCGAAGAGTAGAAGAAGAGTGAGAGGTTGACATATCAAGATTTTCCGTACCCAAAGAGGTCAAACTGAGAGAGGGAGGCGATCTACATCAGATTTAAGAAAAGAAAAGCAAAGGAATTAGGAAATAGGAAATAGAAGAAGGAAAAAAAGAAAAGAAAAGAAAAGAAAAAGATGAGCAAGAAGACGAAGACTAAAAGCAAATAAAATAAATAGGCGATCCATCCAATGTAAAGTGGGAGGAAAGAAACAAAAGTGGAAAAAGCATCAATGAGTAAGAAAAGGGGGACAAAAAGGCATTTTTTTTTTCAAAAAAGAGAAAGCAAAGGCTAATTTGGGCATTTAGTTGATTTTTTTTTTTTTTAAACTTAAGAATGGAGAGATTCAAACTCTAAACCTTATAAAATAGTAATATGTGATATTTTTCGCTAGTTATGCCTGCAATCACATCATTTACTTGATTTCAAGTATGAGTATTTTTTTTTTAATTAAAAAAATTCAGGATATAGACCATTTGTGTCATATATCCCTTTTCACACAAAAAAAAAAAAAAAAAAGGAAAAAGGACCATAAAATGATGGAATTAACCTTGTGTGTATGTGGACGGCTCTGAATAATAGTAAAGAAGATGAAGCCATGATAGGAAGGTGAGGAAGGGAGGGAGAGAGAGAACTTTGATCGTGCAGTATTTAATTGTGAAAATAAGTTGTACATGAGTTGTTCATTTATCCTTTGGCAAAAAACAATAAACAATAAAAAAACAAAACAAAAAAACAATGACAATAACAAAAAACAAAAAACAAAAAGATTTGTTAATTTATCTTTTCTTCCACCTTAAGTTATTAATTAGACGATGAGCCCACATAAATTTTATATTCTAATATTGCCCCTAACATGTATCCAATCATTTGTGTAATTGTTGTGTAATTGTTAAGAGTAGTTATATTTAAATCCATTAAATTCATGAATGGTCATATTTAGTTAATACTTTCTTAATAAAATATTTAAAATCTATCTTTTTATAGATACAATTTTCATAATATCTTATTAACCCTCTTCTACTCCACTGTAATTGTAGATTTGACTTAATTTATAAGTATAAAATGTATCATACTTTTCTTTTCTTTTTTTTTTTCCTAAAAAAAAAGTACTCTAACAAAAAAGCATGCATATTTCTTTCTTGTTATTTTACTAACTAATGTTTTCATCAAATAAGATAAAAGTCTCAATAACATAAAAACTCAAAATTCTCCAATATCTTTTTAAGACTCCGCTCCTCTAAGTAAGCCTTGATTCTCATCTTACGAAGAAAAGCGTCATAAAGATGTTAAGTAAGAATAATACAAGTATCATCGCCTCTAAATCTTATTTAAAAAAAAAAATCGTATGTCTTCTTCCGAGCAGGAGTAGAAGAAGAGTACGCGGCCGCCGTGCTGGGGCTGTACTATCCCAACAAGATCCAATATTACTAAGAGAGGGAGCTATAGATCAGAATTTATAAGAAAAGCAAAGGAAAGCACCAGTTGTCATGTATATATATAGGTCGAATAAGCTTGTTGCCCAGTTTGTTCTGTGAAATTATTTGCCTTCGGGAAAGGAGGAAAGAGGATTGAAATTAGAAGGAGAAATTTAATACAAGTAAGGATGAAAATATCGATTTCGACGTAAAATCAAGGTTTGGATTTATAGATATATTGATAGATAATGTCAATATGGATGTTGATAAAGATGAAAAAAAAAAAGTAGCTGTAAAAAATTAGAAATTTCAAGTGAAATTACAAGAAATGAAAAAAGACCTAAACAATTCATAAATAGATCTATTTTCATAATAAAATTACGTATATAAGTAAATATATGCAAAACACAATGTACAAAAAAAATTGGTTTATTATTAAAAATATATCTTAATAGAAGAACAGCTTCATTAAGTGCAAATTTTAGAATATCATAATATTTTTCATAACAATAAAAACATATAAAATCCATATTGGAAATCATGAATACCTTAATAGAATAACAACTTCATTACGTACAAATTTTAGAATATCATAATATTTTCATAACAATAAAAATGTATAAAATCCATATTTGAAAATATTTTTCTTTTTTCAAAGAACTTAGATTCCTCACAAACTAGCATTATAGTTTTATTCATAGCTAAAATGTACAAATTGCCAAAAACAAATAATTCACGTGAATAAAAATACGATTATATTGAACTTCAAGTATTGTTATTACAGACAATGCAAAATCACAAAATAGAGTGCTCATGAATTTTTAATATACTAAAAAATTCATTTTATTTCTGTTTTAAGTCATTTTCTTCGTTTTTATGCAAACGGATATCAATATATATTTAAAAGATATATCCATAGAAATATTCGTATATCAGCTAGATACTCCGACAAAATTACGAAGGAAGAAAATAGATATTTATATGTTACGGATACTATCCGTAAGTATCAGTATTTCATGGATACTTCAATAAAAAAATATCTTACTCTGCATATATGCATCAATGGTCCCATTTACAGATAATCGTGAAGAAATATCGATGAAGTTGTTGATATTTTCTCTTACCTATATTTAAAAGAGTGAATAGATATTTTGGTTGCCTCCAATGATTGTCACATGGCAGCCACATAGGCCCCACGTAAATACTTACATGGTGGCACAGTCAACGCCATGTGCCTTTTTTTTTTTTTTTTTTTTTTTTTGCTTTTTGCTTTCTCTTACCTACATTTAAAAGAGTAAATAGATGTTTTAGTCTTACCTCCAATGATTGACATGTGGCAACCATGTAAGCACCACGTAAATACTTACATAGTGGTACAATCAACGCCATCTGGTTTTTTTTTTTTTTTTTTTTTGCCTTTTGCTTTCTCTTACCTATATTTAAAAGAGTAACACTACTAGAATTTATGGATACCACGACGGAAATTCAACGACGGTTTTTAAAAAAACGTCGTCGTAAATTCGGAAAAATACGGAGCCGGAAAGCAACAAAAAAACCGTCGTGGAAGGACGAGATTCCACGACGGTTTTAAATAACTGTCGTGGAAGCTCCTAGATTCCACGACGGTTAACAAAAACCGTCGTGGAAACTCGAGCTTCCACGACGGTTCACAAAAACCGTCGTGGAATCTCGGCTTCCACGACGGTCTTTCGACCGTCGTGGTTGGTCCCAATCGCGCGGGCGCGCCTGGGCCGCGGGCGCGCGCCTGGCTCTGGCAGGAGGAGGCATAGCGTTCCACGACGTCTTTGACCTTCGTGTTGGTCGCCAAGCGCGCGGCCGCGCGCTTGGGCCGCGCGGGGGCGCGCCTTGGCTGCTAGTGCGTGGGCCTTGGCCGCGCGGGCGCGCGCTTGGGCCACGCGGGCGCGCGCTTGGGCTGCGCGGGCGCGCGCTTGGGCTGCGCGGGCGCGCGCTTGGGCCGCGCGGGCGCGCGCCTGGGCGCTTCTTTGACATCCTTCCACGACAGTCAAAAGACCGTCGTGGTAGGTCCTCCCCGAGGACCTACCACGACGGTCTTTTGATACCGTAGTGGTAACTTTTTATACCACGACGGTTTTTAAAAAAAACCGTCGTCGTATCCATTCTGTGAAATTTTAAAAATAAACCGGGAAGGGTACGCGTTTGTATGTTGTCCAAATTTTACGTCCTACATATATAAAATCAAATGAAAGACCTTATTTCATACACACTCTCTCTCTAATTTTCAGTACATCTCTCCCCTCTCTCCCTCTTTGCTTGCCTTGCATTCTTCATTTACAATGGAATTTTCGGCCTCGCATAGTCCATTCTCTCTCAAATTTTCGGTAATTTACTCAACTTTCTCTCTGAAATTTTCGGCAACTCTACTTTCTCCCTCTTTGTTTGCCTTGCATCCTCCATTCTCTCTCAAATTTTCGGCCACTCACTCAACTTTCTCTCTCAAATTTTGGTAACCCCCTCAACTTTCTCTCTGAAATTTTCGGCAACTCCACTTTCTCCCTCTTTGTTTGCCTTGCATCCTCCATTCTCTCTCAAATTTTCGGCCACTCACTCAACTTTCTCTCTCAAATTTTCAGCAACTCCACTTTCTCCCTCTTTGTTTGCCTTGCATCCTCCATTCTCTCTCAAATTTTTGACAACTCGACTTTTTCCCTCTTTGTTTAAGAACCGTCGTGGTAACACGGCTACCAAGACGGTTTAAGAACTGTCATGGGGCTACCACGACGGTTACAAAACCGTCGTCGTAGCCATGCTTCCACGACGGTTCTTAAACCGTCGTGGTATCATGGATACCACGACGGTCTAAGACCGTCGTGTAATCCGAGATACCACGACGGTTTTAAAACCGTCGTGGAATCCATATATTTTCCACGACTGTGGATTCCACGACGGTTTTTAAACCGTCGTGGAAGTGTTACCACGACGGTTTTTAACCGTCGTGGAATCTGATTTCTGTAGTAGTGTAAATAAATGTTTTGGTCTTACCTACAATGATTGTTATGTGGCAACCATGTAAGCACTACATTGATTTTTACTTGTGGCACAGTCAACGTCATGTATTTTTTTTTTTTTTTTTTTTGCTATTATTATTGTTTTATTTGTCTCTTCCACATGCATAAAACCTATGTAATAAAACTAGTTTATCAAAAAAAAAATGAAAGCATTTAAATGGCAAGGAAGGAAAATTAAATGGAATTTTCTAAGCGGCAGGAGGAGCCACACTTGCATTGTTTCCACATAGTGGAATTAATGGTTTCTTTAGCTCCTCAAAAGGAGAAAGAAATAAGTTCAAAAACCAAAAGAAAAGCATACGAAAAAGACAAAGCAAGAAAACAACGACTAACCTTGCTTACAATTCGGCAACTGGAGATAAAATTTTTAATTTGAAATTTGTTAATTTTTCAAAAATTAGTTATAATTTTTATTGACTTTTTGGAAAAAAGACAAAAATGATATGAAAAAATATAGTTTAGTTGGAGTTAAACTCAAATGGCAAACAAAGCCTAAGTTTATCGTGTTAAACCAGAGTCAGATTGGATAAAAAAGAAAATCTAGGTGCACATTCTTTGTATCTTGGATTGGCAATTTCAAACACCGAGAATACGATTCGAAAGTGACACAAATTAAATGGGTTTAAACCGCATGTTTAAGGTTTCAGTCATAATTGGGTTGGCATGGATAACACGAAATTAAACAGACCAAAAACCTGTTAGTTTGCTTAACCCATTTAACACGTTTAATTATATGGGTTGTCTAATATATTTGAATCTTGACTATATTTTGTTGCTAGAGTTGGATGTTTGTTGATTATTATGTTTATGTTTGTGAACCAAAAAGACCAAATATACTTGTGTTTACTATTATAAAGATTGAAACTTCAGATTTTTTTTTTACCATGTGTTATTTTTTAATAGTTTTTTTTTTTAAATAATTGGGTCATAAATAGGTTGTTTTTGTGCCAAACTCATTACAGACCATTTAATTATTATATTCGTGTATCGTGTCATATTAGTCATATTTTAAATGTTATTGTGTTCATGTATAGGTTATTAACATGTTTATTAATAATTGTTGTGTTTGTATTTACCCGAATTATGTCCTGCTGTTATTTTGTCAGCCCAAACACAATCAGTGAACACGGATTATCAGTCCTATTTGTATCTCAAGAGCATCCGACCTAAAGGTGGGAGGAAAAAGGGAGGGGGACGGAAAAAGCATCTAATCTAAATATGGTAAAAGGGGACAAAAAACAATGATATCAACTGCAACTTATCGTTTCATAGAGAGAAAAAACCCCATAATTTATTAAGTGTGATGACCTAACAATAATAGATTATCATGATGAATTTATGATCAAAGATTCGAATGTTAGATAGTCTTGTTCGGGATTTTAAATCTGAAGGAAGTTAAATACTTGATGAGGAGTATTTGGGATCACGCCTCCTACATTTTGTTACTGTTAGTGTATTCGGAAGGGTTGGGGTAACGCCCTTCCCGACGAAGCGTAAGGCCTGTCCGTAAGGTCCTCATTGACATTTCCTATCAGTATCGACGGATGACTTTTTTCTATACGGCAATTCCCGGTCCCACCAAGGCCAAAATTTCTTCTACAAGAATCCTGAGAACACTTAGGAACTCTGTCCAATTTTTCTAACTTGACTCACATCTAACCAATTACGTAATGACAACTCCAGAGAAAGTAAAGATATATGATTTACAATTGCGACACTCTGGGGGAAGGAAAAAAAAAAAAAGAAAAAAAGAAAATGGGAGAGAGAAAGTCAAAGGTTAACGACGTGCATTAGACAAACACCTCTCTCTTTCTCCCTCTCTCTCTCTCTCTCATCTTGTAAGCAAATACAGATAGAGACAAATCGGGATTTACGTTCACTAGGGGCACAATTAAGGACATAATTTCTAAACATTAAAATGTATTAAAAAATTTAGTAACGTTTCTCACATTTAATAAAATATTGTTAAGTAATCGTTGATTTTATGGTTTTAATGTATATAACTGTGGAGTTAAACCTGAAACTAAAAACGTTCAAGAGTCCTCGCGAGGGAAACGAAGCTGCTCACCAGTTTGCTTTCTTTGGTTTAAATTCGTTGGTAGAGCTTTGGGGCATTGACAAGAGTCCTTTGTTCTTGTCTCCTTTTGTAAAGGCTGATTTAGCCTAGGAATAAAATGCCAACCTTAATTTCAAAAAAAAAAAAAAGTTCATGAAAACACTGGTATTTAATTTACTAATAACATAAACGTACATATCTTAATACTTTTTTTGATAACATAAACATAGCTTAGCCAGTTAGCTCCTGACTATTGAAGCAAAATACCTAATGCAACGAAAAGATTTTGCACAGAATTTTGAGTACAAAATGCAATATTGTTATTAAACGCTAATTTATATAAAGTATGCATATATATATATATATATATATATATATATGCAAAACAAGTCAAATTGAAGTCCAACAAAAGAAACCCCAAATCCTGACACTTTAGAAAGTTGGGGCACCAAATTGGCACTTCTCCAAACCCATTTATTAGCTGCTTTGTGAGATATTTAAAGTCTATAAAAATGATTATCCAGTTATGCATTGAGTGACGTTATCTATAAATATATAATTGAAACTCTTAAGACTGAATATTTGGCTTATTTGAAGGAATTTAAAGTTGTGTTTTTATCAGTTAATCCAAATATTATTGGAGAAACCTTTCTCTATTTTGATTGAGTTCATGCATGCTTATGAGGATTCTTGCGGCATAACGTTCTCGAATTCAGCATAGCGTTCTTCACAGTATGACAAGGAAATATTCCTTCCGTTCCTTGATGTTAGCAAAAGATTCAGACTTGTTTTCTGACGAGAAGAATAAACCAGCAGAAATTTGGGAAAGAAAAAAAGATATCTCCCAGTTGACGGAAAATCACCAATAATCTCTGCAAGAGCAGGACCCATTACTGAAATGGTGGAATCGTATTCGGTCTCTCATTATTATGTCTCTTCGGTATGTCTTCGAAATTACTTTCATAAAAGCATGGCAGTCTTCACAAGATCGCAAATTTTTCACGATCCGAATTTCAGAACCCGGACTCGTTTTGATTAGTCCAAAAGCAAGAGCAAGCTTCTCGCTATGGTGGCTCAACTGGAAAGCCTTCTCTTCATCATCAATCTCGAGCAAGACTTCCGAAAGTTTTGGCTGATACCCTTCTTCTCTCAATTTCTCTTCTATTTCCTCCAACTTTGAGTATATTTCTTCTGCTTCTGGATGACTCGAATCTCCCACGATGAACTCGTGAATTTTCCCGTCAATCTCAATCTTACTAGACCCCGGTGGCTTTACAAGCCCTCTCTTGTTCATCGATTCTCTTGTCCTCGCCTTGTCATGCCATTTTCCCACCGATGCATACACATTGCCAATAAGCACCAAACTCCCGCAATCATTCGATTCCAACTTTTGATGCTCGAGATGTTTTATCAACCGCTCCGCTCGATTCACATCTTTATGAACTTTGCAAGCCCATATCAAAGTTCTCCACAGAACTGCATCCGGTTCTATGGGCATTTTCATAATGAACTCCTCAGCATCTCTTAACCGTCCGGCTCTTGCAAGAAGATCCACCACACATCCATAATGTTGAATAGTAGGCCAAACTCCGTACTTCTTTTGCATGCTTTTCAAGTATGCATGACCTTCACTAACCCAACCCGCATTCCTACAGGCAGATAGGACTGCGGTCATTGTCCTTTCATCTGGTTTAATGCCAAGTCTTTGCATCTGATCAAACAATGCGACAGCTTCTCGACATTTCCCATGGCTTGCAAGCCCGGCTATCATAGCAGTCCAAGCGAAAACATCTTCCCCCACATCACCCTCGTCGAAAACCCGCCTTGCGCTCTCTATGCACCCACATTTCGTGTACATATCAATAAGCGCAGTTCTAATATTACCCTTCAAACCAACCCTTCTCTCCTCCACCAACTCATGCACTCTCCTACCGACGCCCAACGCCCCAGCGTCTGCACACGCCCTCAAAACCGACACCACCGTCGCCTCATTAACCTCGACCCCGTCCTCTACCATCTCACCAAACAACCTCAACGCCTCCAAAGGCATGTCATTATCCACAAGCCCATCGATAATCGAAGTCCAAGACACCACATCTCTCTCACGCATTTCATCAAACATCTTACGCGCAAGCCCCGGCTCGCCACATTTCGCGTACATATTAATCAACGAATGCCGAACGTACCTATCCGAACACAAACCGGACTTCACAACCAGCCCATGAAGCTGTTTCCCTTCGTGGGTCAGCCTCAACCGGGCACACGACTTGAGGAGAAACGGGTAGGTGAACTTATCGGGTCGGAACGAGAAACGGGTCGGGTCTCGAACCATGGAGAGGAACAAGTGGAGAGCTTTAACGGGGTCGGGGCTTTGGGAGTAAGCTCTGAGAATGGTGTTGTAATGGAAAGAAGCTGGGGAGGGAAGAGAGCGGAGGAGGAGGCGGGCATAAGCGAGGTCGCCAGAGGGGGAGAGAGCGGAAAAGGTGAAGAGCTTGGAAAGGTCGTGGGTGTTGCCTGATTTCAGACTTTGGCCGTGGAGTTGCAGAGCTTCGGCCATGGTCGTTATCTCCATTGTGGGTCCGTCTGTGAGTCTATCTGGCCGGAGACATTATTAACGAAAAAAGGTTCGTCATTTTATTTTTTTTTTTTTTGGGTCTCGTGGTGCTAGTGGGCCCCTACGACATGTCGTTTCGTAAACAAAGCATGTTGGAACAACGTCGTTTCTGTCTGGCAACTGTCAGGTGTACATCTTGTCCCCCCGATAAATATATAAAATAAATAAAAGGAAAAAATTAAAATTAAAATTAAACGAACAAAAATAAAAGGACCAAAGCTTGATTTCTCAATCTGGCATGTTCCTGTTTCCTGCTCAAAGATTGTTTGAGTAAGTTCTTTGTCCTCCGTTTTACGTTTTACATATTTTCCTTCTGTTTTCTGTTAATTATTTTTTCCTGTCTTGTTTGAAAAAATAAATAATGAAAAGAATAATACACTAATTGAACAGCTAATTTTCCTTCTTTTTTCGGTATGATGAGATCCGGTTTAGGTACGAAGCTTCTTGACGTTGTCAGGATTATATTCTCTCCATAAAAGTCCCTTTTTGCCCCCCTTTTTGTCATTTTCATTCTTTATTCCCATTTTGAGAATTTAGCTACTTCTGATTTATTTACTTATTTAGTATTTTCTGCAGTTTCAGAGTTTGTGATCTGAAGAAAATATGGTGAAGGAAACGGCTTATTATGAGCTACTGGGTGTCAATGTTAATGCCTCCCCGGCTGAAATCAAGAAGGCTTACTATCTCAAGGTAACCCAAGTTTTAGCACTTTTTGAAATATATGACAAATAGTTTTTTTTTTTTTTTAATTCTGAGAATGAAATGGTAGTCGGACATGAAAAATAGAAGTTGGGTTTTGCCCATCTCAAAAGTTTGCAGGCTTTGATATTTGTTTTTCGTCATTGTAATTTGGGTGTCCATTATTTTTTCCACAAAAAGCTTCTGGATTCTCCCACCAACGGATGGTGCGCCGATTATGATGTCTTTCTTGCTTCTTCTTGTCGTGGGATGAATCAAAATTTTGATATTCCGTAATCCCACTTTGAGGTCTCTGTCCTATTTATGGTCTGTGCGGCGTTGGACTTAAGGTGATAAAGAGTGACTTTGCGTCTGTTACTTAAGTAGGCCCGTGGATTCTGCTATAGATGAAGGGGCAGGGGACGGTGTGACACCAAATGGTACCGCTTTTTGTTTCAGCAAAAAGGGGGGGTGGGCGGGCCTTTTTGTTTCAGCAAAAAGAGGGGGGGAAGATTTTAGATTCTTAGTTGTTACTGTTTACAGTTCCGATGGAGTAATCTGCCGTCCAAATACTTGGATAGGTTAATAGAAATGATAGATGCATGGATCGGAATGTATGCATGTTACCCTCATGCTTCTGCCTTGGCAAGATCCTTTATTTTAAGGCAACTTTTATGCTGTTCACTGTTCGTAGTTGACGAGTTAAAAGATAATTTGAAGGTACATTGCTTGGAATATATACTTATTTCCTTACCCTCATTCCTCCCAGGAAAAACCTGTCATCTTTCGGCAACTTTTGAACTTCGACACCACCACCTAGTTATACCTTTACTCGGATAGTCATAAGAATTCCCTACCGTGTGAACGAGCCTTCGCAATTTGTCCATGTTTTTCAAGCCCGCCCTAGGAAAAAGTCTCATAGGACTTGTTTAAATGTTATTGTTGTTTACTTGATGCATTGCTTAAGATCTATTTTTTCTGATTTTCTTCTCAAGTTTTGAGGATTTCAAATTTCTCTTTTTGGATTTTTTACGAGGAAAGTAGTATGGTTTGCAGTGATGGCTATGTCTACTAAATTACAATTTGATTCTATGTCTTCTTTCCAGGCAAGGCTAGTTCACCCAGATAAAAATCCTGGAGACCCGAAAGCAGCTGAAAATTTCCAGGTATGTGTATATAAGCATTGGGATTAGTTCTGTATAAACGAGAAACCTAATAATATTTTATTTGATCTAATCTACACTTATAACTAAAAGCTTTTACTTTTCCTGGAAGTCCAAGATTGCATTATCCAAAAAACTAGTCCAAGTTCTGCAGAAATAGCAAGTCTATGCTAGAAATAACGGCCTGTTTACAAATGCGCTCTATAACATTTAATACTTTCCATCCCAAATAAAGAAGGGGAAGGCTGGCATGTAAAGTAGGAACTTTGAAAATATCTTGGCATCTTTTGCCAGTTTTTGGTTTTTAATCTTAATTCTTTTCCTGACAATAATTTTCTTGGTTATGGTACATTCATAAAGGCACTTGGTGAAGCTTATCAAGTTCTAAGCGATCCTGAGAAGCGCGAAGCATATGACAAGCATGGAAAGGCAGGAATACCGCAGTAAGTTGAGTAGAACCTTGAAAATTTACCAACACCACTTACCATACAGCTTTTGAAAAGATAATATGGGTGTGGGGCAATTTTGGAATATTAAATCGTGATTATCTCATCTATACTATCAAATGGTTAGTTAAAATCAATTGCAAAATCATTATTTGCTCAATCCAAGATGATTGCTTGATTAATGAAACGGTTCTGTCTGCAATTAGAGCACCATCCGTCGGTTGTTCTATGAACATCACCAATATGTTTTGGTAATTGTAAGACGATTACTTTACCATATTGTTAAAATCCATTTTTTTAGGTTACAACTCTAAGCAGTAAATCATGTATCAAAAGAAGTAGTTCAACCCGTCAATTTATCGTTGATTTGTTTGTCCCTACATACATAGCTTATGCCGGACCAAGATAGATTAAAGAAATCAGGGAAACGAAGAGGACTCATAGAAGAAGGGGAAGAGTTAAGAAATTTAGCAAGAAGAGAGAACAATAAGTGGGAAATCTGTGTTTTCAATAATATTCGCTGAGGACCAGGGGAAAATAGATTCACTTGGCCTATTTATAGTTGAATAAAGCCAAATAATAAGATAAATATAATATAATATTTAAATAAAACTAAACAAATCTTTAATGTTCCAAAAAGAGAAACTTAAACATTCACTTCATTTTCCGTTGCCAGTGAGTCCATGGTGGACCCTTCAGCTGTGTTTGGAATGCTTTTTGGAAGTGAACTATTTGAGGATTATGTAGGTCAGCTTGCTTTGGCATCTTTGGCGTCTATTGAAACTGAAGAAGAGTCTTTTGACCCTGAAGTCCGTCAGCAGAGAGTTCAGGAGAGATTGAAGGTGTACTTTTGAACTATCTTTTAGTGTACCTTGATATTCCGTTGATCTCAATTGAAATCACCTTCTCGTCATTTTATAGACGTTGCAAAAGGAAAGAGAAGAAAAGCTTATAACAATTCTGAAAGATCGCCTTCAGCCATTTGTTGACGGTCGTGTTGATGAGTTTGTGAATGGAGCAAAATCAGAAGCACGACGTCTCTCAACAGCCGGTAAAATTTTCGTTCTTATTGTTTTTGATAGTTTTCTAAAGCCTGTCATTGAACAAGCCTTGAAATTTCTCTTTTTGCTTGTTACGTGAACTAATCCGTGGATTATATTTCGTCAGCTTTTGGCGAGGCTATGCTGCATACAATTGGCTATATTTACACAAGAAAAGCTGCAAGAGAACTAGGAAAGGATAAACGGTTTATGAAGGTCCCGTTTTTGGCAGAGTGGGTACGAGATAAAGGACACCAGATAAAGTCTCAAGTAACGGCAGCTTCAGGTGCATTATCATGATTGAATGGAATTCTAGTTGGTGAATAGTAGCTTTACACCCTCGTTAAACTTCAGTTTTCTAACCGAGCCTACTAATGCTTTTGTGAATGTAGGTGCTGTGTCTTTAATTCAAATTCAGGAAGATCTGAAGAAGATAAACCAAGGAGAGAACAAAGAAGAGAACTTTGTGAAAGCCATAGAAGATAAAAAGGACGTCTTGCTTAATTCCCTATGGCAGATTAATGTGGTCGATATTGAGTCAACTCTGTCTCATGTCTGCCAAGCAGTGAGTTTGCAGCATCCCTTTACCTTTTCGGGTTTAACTTATTATCTATTAGGAAAAATTACTCACTGGTACCATGTGTTTTATCGATAAAACACGGTACTGAGATGTAATTTTCCTAGTTATTTAGGAGTCGCTGTATTCATTGACAAGAACTTAGTGTCTATTTGGTAGGGGACAAAATCAGTTTTAGTTCCTGGAACTCAACTTTCTATTGCTTCTCTCTTTCAGGTCCTTAAAGATCCTAGTGTTCCGAAGGATGTTCTGAAGCTTCGAGCCAAAGCGCTGAAAAAGTTTGGAGCAATCTTCCAGGTAAATGATAAATTATTTATTTCCTTCTCACCCATGCATGCTATTGGTTAATGTTCATAACTAGCAATGGATCCAAAGCAAATTGCACTTAATTTTTCCAGGGTGCCAAAGCTCCTTACAGTAGAGAAAACAGCCTGCGACATGAAGGCGACATAAAAATAGATGCAGCGTCATCATCATAGTGATATTTGTATTTGTACCTGCAATATTTATGCTACAAGTTTGGTGACATGTAGTTCTTATTGAAAGGGCTCATTGCCTTGCAACCGAATGTTGTGTACTTGTGTTTCCTTTTAGTTGCATATTGCTTTAGCATGCTTCAAGACTCGGATTAATTTTGGCTTCTTTAGATTGTTGTAATTAAATTTTCTGTGATTTATATCAGCTGATGTTTTGTTTTGATGGTAATGTTTGTGTAGTGGACATGGTGTCCGTATAAATCATGTATTCTTCGGTGTTGCGAAAATTTTGCAGAGCAGAAAGTGTATGTTTTTAGTTGGTTTCCGCTGTGTTGGTAACAAAATCCTATGAACGGCATCAGAGCGGGTTGGTCAGGGATTGTTTTAAATTCGGTAGGGACTGTGTGTGAAGTATTAGAGTAGGCTATCAGGGACCACGTTGTAAGTACTAGGACGAGTCAGTTGAGGCGACCGTTAGTGATCATGTCGTCACATGGTAGTAAGGGACTGCAACGCACTGTGGTTGAGGAGTGCTCAGAGAAATCAACGATCAAGGACTAATTGGAAGAGTTTTTGAAGATCGTGCACGGTCCCTGTGAAGTTAGGTGATCTGGGACCAGACTTTCTTGGTAGTGAGTTGACTCTATACCAAGACACGATGTCATGAAAATTACAATATGTGGTCGACGTGCATGTGAGTCATACTTGCACAGGCAAGATCTCTGGGAGATTGTAGGCAGTAGTGAGGTGACACAGCCGGAAGATGTTGCAGTGTTGAGGAGGTGGAAAATCAGCTGGTAAGGTTATGTTCATGTCGATGATCACAGTCAACGACGAGTTGTTGGAGAACGACACAAAGCTTCAAGTCTTGGAGAACGAGTTGTTAGCGGTGGTGCGGTGCAGGAAGAGATGACGATCGATCAATTCTTCCACAATGTTAAATATCTATATCACCTCTTAGTTCGACACTAAAGCAAGTATTTCACAATCTACGATGAGGAGGACCAGAGTGTAGAAGTTTTATAGCTGCAATACCAGGTAGGCTGGCCAACTATATCATGTTGATTTAGAAAATTGGCTAGCCGATCAAGAGTCATCGGCTAAGCAAATGAAAATTGGTCTCGCTAAGGAGTGATGAAACTAGGACGCGCTCTTTGGTCGCGAAAAGAGACAGCAACCAAGAGACAAAGTAGTTTAGGATCAGAAGACGATGATGATGAGTCGCCAAGAGATAAAAATGGTAGAGGCTCCCCATACGAGGATTAGGGGTGCTGATAGAAGAAAAATATGAAAGACGAAGACGCAATGGTGAATGCTTTGAGTGCGGAAAGAAAGGGCACTGTGCTTGAGATTGTTGCTCCAAGAAGAGTCCGGCGGAAACAAATGCGGCAATGTCGCGCAAGTTAAAGGAGCTTGACAGTGACCGTGTGCGGGATGCCCATGCGTCGTTGATTGTACTTAAGTTCGATGATGCAGAAGTCGAAGAAGAGTAAGATTTGGAAGATGAACAAGTGGAAGAACAAATTTGTTGGAAAAATATTATGCAAGAAGCACGAACGTTGGAAATTTAAAACTTTTCAAAAACCAGAGGATTGTTGTTTCATATTGCTATAAATAATAATTACTGTTAATTTTGTAAATGACTCATGAATTATACACCCAGTCCGATACTGGTATTTGACTTTTGATTTTATAAATCACGTTTTACTAACTTTTTACTGTTACACCAACGATCCCTCTGTCAATATTTTTATTAAAAAAAAGATAAAATATAACAACTTGTGATCTATGAACTTCATTTATAAATAAATTATAATTAAATATTTTTTTAAGAAGCTACTACTTACCTAGTGTCTTTTTATAGTGGTGGTAAAAGGTGTTTCAGTTGCTAGAGTCTTCTCTCCTCCTACCATGTGTATGCGCCGCCCACTATATGGATGGTTATCATAAAATTTTCTACCTAATTCAAATAATACCAATTTAGTAATTACCTAACTAATTATTTTTTAATAATTATCGAGTCAAAAATATAAATCCTATTAGAATTTAATTTAATAGTCATTCTCGCCATAATAACTAAGTTAATATAAACTCAAAATAAATTGGATTCTCAATTTTCTATTACCTAGATAATTATGCCAATTTAACTTTGACTCAAACTAGAACTAATTTCTCATGGATTTATTTAAAATTAAGAATTATGCACTACATAGAATAATTAAACTAACTATTTTTTAAAAAAGTAGTTTTAGGAACACCAATTCTAATTCTAACTTTTTGAACCTGCAATCAATTGATATAATAATACTTTAAATACTGACTAATAAATTAATGATAGCTCATGTATCATATAAGTTGGTACTCTAAAGTTGAGATCATAGTTGGTGTTCCTCACATTTTTCTTATGAAAATCCTTTAAAACTGTCTATAGTCCCTCCTAGAGCGACTGTCTGTGCCTAGTCCCCTCCAGATCATGGGCATGCACCACCTCCCTTACTCGGGAGGTGGTTGGCTTAGAACTGGCCAATCCCACCCATATTGCAATGTGTGACAAAAAATCACTTATTGGGAATTTTTGTATGCTAGTATAAGGACCAGATGGGCATATATAATATAAAATAAAATTAATAACGATAAAATTAATTTATCAATTTATTTACCTAACTCTAGTACTATTCCACTATAAATCTTGGGCTGAACTCTTGATTATATACTAAATTAGGAAAGCTCAATTGTTTTTGTCCCTAAATTAAATTTAGAATCCAATAGGATATTCATAATCGATTCAAGAACAAGTTCCATTTTACCTTCTCGATTAATTTTATATTTAAGCTCCCAATATTCACCTTAAAAAAAATATTATAAATAGAAAATCATTTAGTTATGGATATAACTAAATAACAAAATCTCTTCGTATTTATCCAAATCCCGAATAACAATTTAATGATATACCATTGACTCATTGTTGGATTCTATATTTATGAATAATGTCTTCATTATAAACCATACCTCCATCATAATGGAAAGATGATCACATTCTTCAGAGTTTTATCCTTTGGTTTTTCAAAAGACACAACCCACTATTATGGAATCAAATATCTACTGGTGTTTAAGATACCCACATAAATGATTGTTAAAATAAATTAGTTTATTTACTAATCAAATAAATTACAGAGGTCTTGCAAGTACATGTCCACACTTGACAAATATCAATGATTGATTGGGAGAACATACTCCAATAGTCAAGATAAATATCTCTCTTCTACTACTTAAAGTGGATAACTATTACAATCTTAAAAAATAAAGGCCCAATTTTATTTCATCGACTACGGAATTAATTTATAATGTGTCTGTTTCAAGGGAGTTTTAGTTCAAGTTCATTAAAAAAAAAACAAAAACAAAAACAAAAAAGGAAAACACTAATAAAAAAGTTGAACTTGGGTTTGAAATGTTGAAAACAGGCAACCCATTAGACTATTACCTTAAAACCATATTTTCTTGCACCCGACCCCACATATGCATAATTAAGATTTAGATGTCGATAATCTAAGTGCTTTTGTGATAACAGTCAACACACATAATATGTGAAATAAGTAAATGAACTTTATTAACGAAAAGAGTTAAAAAAAAAAAAAAAAAAAAACATGAAATATATTTTTACCTTCGACACATAAGAGATAATAGCAAAATATTGTGTTCTAGAATACCTGAAGAGTCAAGACCAATCGTGGAAGACTAAATACGCTAGTGGAAGAAGGCCGATCAATGTGGAGGGAAGATGAAAGTGGAGTGTCGGCGTGGAGATACGAGGCTTTCAATTAGTCGCTCAAAACACAAGCGTGGAGCACAAATATTAGACTAAATTGCCTATGTATAAAGAGACCCTTTGCTCTCGGTGGACCTATAGTTGTGTCCTAGAATAGTTGCGATAGTGTAATAAGATTGTGTGAGTGGGTGAAGCATTGTAAATGGTCGTCGCTTAGTGTGCACACCATGGTGTGACGCGTGCACGTCTGGTGGTGTGTGCTAGTTGTGAGCTGAAATAGTGAATGTGATTATTGGACATGTCTAAGGTAAAGTGTGTAATCGGTGATGGCGACATAGTAGTGAGAAGACAACATCTTAAGGCTCTCTTGTCTCGTATTGGGAAATCGACATTCATTATGCTGTGATACTGTAATTATACTTTTCAATTAAAAATGGATTGGACTTGGTGATTTTGAACTCTCTGAATATTAGGTAAAAAGCATAGATCAGATCCTTCCATTCCACCTATGGTAGTAGTAGATTCTGATAGTAACACTAGTCTATGAGATGAATACACCACTTATCTCTTTTTTTTTTTTTTTAACTAGCAAAAAAGTTAGTTTGTGTCACTTGGTACTAGTGTGTTTTCAAAGTTAAAAAAGAGCATCTTTAATGTAATGTATTTTTAAATTTAGGTGTTAAAATTAAGGGGATGTTTAAAATTAAGGCGACATAGTAGTGAGAAGACAGCCTCTTAAGGCTCTCTTGTCTCGTGTTGGGAAATCGACATTCATTATCGCTGTGATACTGTAATTATACTTTTTCAATTAAAAATGGATTGGGACTTGATGATTTTGAACTCACTGGATATTAGGTAAGAAAGCATAGATCAGATCCTTGCATTCCACCTATGTATAGTAGTAGATTCTGATAGTAACACTAGTCTGTGAGATGAATACACCACTTATCTCTTTTTTTTTTTTTAACTAGCAAAAAATTTAGTGTGTTTTCAAAGTTAAAAGAGAGCATCTTTAATGTAATGTATTTTTAAATTTAGGTGTTAAAATTAAGGGGATGTGTAAATCACCATCTCAACCATTATGAAATCTATGCGTTACCTCACTGTCTTGAAATCCTTATGTCTTTTCACGATAGTTTTTAATTATCGGTGTATCTTTATGTAGTAGTTTAAAACCGCCGTGGAATCTCCGTTTTGTACAAGGGATATACTTAAATACAAATGTGTGTTTGGTTAGTGGTGAAATATTTAAGTATATTTAAATTGTTTAACTATTTATAATAACCCAACTTAAATCAAATAAAAATTTATACTTTTTAAAAATTTGTATCACACTCATTTTTCTATATTTATATTACCCAAAGATTACCTTTTAGCAAAACTATTCAAACATACATTTAACTTGAATATGCAATTCAAATTATATACTTGGATTAATTCATTTAATTTGAATTTAACATTCTGAAAATCTAAATTCAACCCATAATTCAAATCAACCCTAAACTTTAGCATTTAGATTGGAAATAAACTCTCTTATATATATACAAATATTTAAATTTTACTATTGTTGCAGTTGATGGCAAATTTTATCATCAAATATAGTCAATATTAAAATTGGACCTCTGATTGCTATTAATTAATATTATATTGTCATTCTAAATTGTTAATTACTAAATGTTCAATATTTCATTAGAAATAAACAGTAGAACATTTTCAATAGAGTGCCAATGCCAAATTTTTGACATTTGGGTGAAAAGAATTACCTCCATAGTGCTATATTTAATGAAAAAGTTGACAACTATTAAACTTAGCGCATCTAGTGATTTTAGCATGTATGTGAAACAAATGATCTCCAATGAAATGCTTTTTTGATGTCAAATTTGTCATATATGCTACCTAGTATAGACAATGTAAAAGTTTTTGATTTTATTTTTATTGATTGGTGTATCAAATTTTTCATCAAATTATTAGCGTTTTGTCATTTTGAAATTATTTAAATATAAAGTGACTAAATTGAAATTACTGAAATTATTTACTAAATTGAATTTATTTAAATATAAATCTTTTTTTTTTTTTTACGAAAACTTAATGATAACATTTTCTGTAACAAACATAACATTAACATTGAATATTGGAGATGGTCTAAAATAGGATACATAATAAATATTTTATTTTTATACCTTTCTTGTGACAAAGATAGTATTGGCATTGATTGTCTCGAAAATTGTCGTATGATATACAATAGACTCAATGCTATGTTTGTGACAAAGATATTATTGGCATTGATTGTCTCGAAAATCGCCGTATTATGTATAATAGACTTAATGCTATGTTTGGTAAAAGAGATAGAAAAGAGAGAGAGAGAAAGAGAGAGAAGTAAAATACCAAGGTGAGAAAGATAAAAAGAAATGCAGGAAATTTCTTTCATAGTATTTAATTGGTTGAACAGAAAGAAAAGAGTATATATATATATATATATATATATATATATATATCTTATCTAATATCACGTACGATGATTTTTATATAAATGAAAACATGAGTAGGGATTAAGATCATAACAGTAATTTTACATAAAATTTTTCAATCCAAAATTTTCCTTGTTTTTTTCTTTCTAAAGTTAGAAGGATTAAAAAATAGTGTGTCCCATGAATTTACAACTTTCTTCATTTTTAATTTCTTCTCTACCAAATAACATAAAAAAAAATTTTACTCTCTAAAATCCCTCTTCCAACTTCCTTCCTGTAGATCTCTTTTCCACTCTACACCAAACATGGGGATTAGGCTAAACTTCTTTGTGTCATAACGAAAATTTTGTCTAATAAAAAAAGTGTTGATTTATCAGCTCTATTAAATTGTTCTAAAATGGTGATGAAATGAAATTAGGAGCTAGTAAATTGTTTTATCAGCTCTAAATTTGATAGATTTGATATGGTTAATAGGCTGCTTTTTCAGCCAAATTGGAGATGGAACAAACTTTGATTGATAACTAAGTGGGGAAGAATTTTGGAAGAATTTAGTGAACCTAATTGGGGAGGAAACTTGTATCATTTAAGTAGTATATTAAAAACAAAAGAAATGATAAATCATATAAGATAAATGTTATTTCTAAAAATTTGATAATTTAGTAAGATATTCCTAGGGATATTAGTGTCAGGTATATGGTGCTCAGTTCTGAATAAAAAAGAAAAGTTTGTATATAGTGATCAGGATCAAGTTGCCAAGAAAGAACCCAAAAAGGCAAGATATCTTTATGATTTGGCAGAAAATATTTCTTATTTAGCAAATGGTAAGTTTCAACCTCTATATTTAAATATTTTTTTCTCTTTTTTCACAATGTTTTGTCTCAAAAAATCCAAATTTGAACCAAAACTTTATTTTCAAACTTGTGAACCAATTGCTTGACATCAAAGGAACATGTCATTACTATCTCCTTTTTTTTTTTTTTTTTTTTTTTGTAAACATGCCCTTGTATTGTTGGCAAGAAATACGGGCAATTAGCCGCACTGAAAATAACATGAAAACGTTTTTTGTTAAGAAAAATTATATAATAGCTTTTTGATGAAAACAATTGAAATAAATAGCAGGTTTTTAAAATATTTAGAGTAAATAATGGATTTATCAAGTAAATGATATATTTATCCAAGTAAATGGAATTTATTAAATAAATTATATATTTTACAAGGTAAATAAACCATTCTGATAAATCTACTATATACTGTATTTATTTTAAAAACCTGTTATTTATTTCAAATTATTGTTTAAAAACTGTTATTTACTTCTTACTTTAAAAAAAATATTGGTTATGATTGTTTTCATGAAGATGTCAACGACAGCTTCTATGAATTTCTCAAAAATTAAAATAAAAATAAAAATTCACAAAACAACAATAAAAAAGGAGAGAAGAAGAAAAAAAAAATGATAGCTTCACTTCAGAAATTTATGACTCGAAAACGAAGTGGTTCGATTTTATTCAAGTGCGTGTGCAAATTTGCTTCTTTTCAAACTCGTATTATTTGAAATTAAGGGCTCATTTGGAACAATAATTAGAGTGGAGTTGGAGTTGGAATTTTATACGTTTGAATAGAAATGTATACTTGGTTGAATTGTGAATTGAAAATAAATTGTGATATATGAAGTGGTACAAAAGTTTAAAATGGTTTCGGAAAAAAAAAATGCAATATATATAGATATTGTTTCATTTCTTTAGTCATTGTATGTATTTGAACATAAAAATCATCTTATTTCAGCTTGAAATAAGAAAGTTATGGAATTTTGAAGTGTGAATTTCGTAAAAATTTAAGAGAGAAAAAGTGAGATGTATGTTTGAGAATTTTGAAATTAAATCGGCAAAATTCTTATCAAAACTGGTATTCCAAACGGACTCTAAATATTGTGGCTACAGGTGGCTTTGTTATTATTAATACCAAGCACGTACTGTAATTTAAACTTTCAAATTTAGTGATGTGAAGTTAAAATAAAACTCGGTTAAACTGACACAAATAAGTCTTTATATTTAAAATCCTTAAATTAAATAATAGATTTATTATTATAATTATTTATTATCGTTAAGTCATGAAACCGTTTGAGACTGAAATAGTTTTGGACACTTCACAAGGCTACTTCCCTAAATTAGAATATGCACATAATGCGCATATGTATAGATTTCACAAATGTGTCGTTTGAATATTCGTAGCTACTTTAAACATGGGTTATAGCCATAAAACCATGTTCAATCCTATTCATCAAATTGTGCAATACTTCCATGGAATTTAAAAAGTAAAAAGTTGTAAATGATTTCAGAAACACATTTAAAAATCCGTTGTAGAATGCATTTCATTGGATTGTATAAAGTTCACTTTATTGAAACTTCGTGACAATATTCTTATTCTTATATATGGACGCTTAACTACTAAAGTTATTCTGCAAGTGGATGCCATAAGGCAGATGCTTCGTGGGATAACCTAAAAATGAAGTCATAGAATAGAACTGCGAGCTACAAATATGTCTAGATTGATCACTGGTTTGCTTATATCTTTTTCACCTTATAGACTTAATTCCCCTCCAATACTTATTCCCGTCCTAGTTTTTATCAAAAAGGACTTCAATTACATCTATCAGGAAAATAATAATAATAATAAGGAACTTACCAAAACCTACTAATTAAATGTGATTAGATGATTGAACGAACCGGTTAAATCAAATCCAAAATGAGAAATGATATAGAAAGGTTTTAAAAATTCTAATGTATTGGATTCGATTTGATTTTTTTTTTTTTAGTAAGAACAATCTTTTTTTTTTTTTTTTCTATTTGGTTTGGGGATAGACATTGAGGAATGAGCTTGTCGTGGGGGTTGGGATTACGTGAAGAAAGAAGGGGGGAAGGTAGGGGAGAGTGTTTTAGGTTTTGAGAGGTCTAGGATATTAATGTTCTGATATTATAATAAGAATTAAATAAGAAAATATTAAAAGAAATAACAAGAGAAAAAGAACACAAAGATATTTAACGTATATGTACTTTCACGTATTAAAAATAAATAATTCATTAATAAAGAGTACTATCAATGGACTCTCATATAAATACAATTTATACAGAATCGGATAAGTTATCTAATATTTACAAATCTGCTAAAATCAAAACTTATTCTAAATTACAATAACTACAAATAAATAAATTTTCTAATAAAGATAATTACATATAAAATATTAAAATTTTCTAATGTTAATACAAACTCTCCTAATACTGATCTCATTGCTAAATGTTTGGTTAATATCTCAAGAATTTGATTAATTAATGATTACCTCTATATGACTATCATTGTTGATTTTAGTTCAACCAAATCTTCAATAAATACAAAGATATGGTGATAACCCTAGCATTGATGTTTACATATTATCGTGGCCGCTCCATTATAAACCTAGAATTAATATTAATAATAAATTAAGTTCTCCTATACTAGCATTGGCTTGCCATGTATTTTAACTTCAAAAACCCTAATTAAAAGAGACACTACCAAAGATTGACAACAAAACAAGTTGGCCAATTATTGAGAGCAAAGAGGTTAGGGAAGATTGACTTAAATTAGGGGAGGCTGTCCTACAACATATATCACTTTATTAGAAAGAAGAACAAAGATAAGAGTAGTTTATTGGAAAAAGAAATAAAAATATATACATTAAAAAAACAAAAACAAAATATAAGAGTAGTATTTTAGATGGGCACAGTGCTTTTTCTCTTTATTCTCCACCAATGTCCTTTCAAGTGGCATTTGGTGTGGTGTCCTTGTCGTTATGGATAATTGAGAGCACTAGTCTTCCATAAAAGCTATTTTATGCAAACCTAATGTGTATTATTTTAGGTACAAACCAAGACAAACAATTCTACTTATCTGCTAAGCATGCTTTCCAAGTTTCCACTGCCATTTCTTTAGAATAAATATATATACTCAAAAAGATATACAAAAGATTAAAAAGTACGCCAACAAATACTATTTCCCAAGTAGCCACTTTTTCATTATGGGGGTGGGGGGGCAATTAATTAAGTTTTTGCATGCGTCAAATTTAGTCACTCTTTTGAGTCAATGATTTGACTATAAAGCACCCAAAATTAACATCACTAAAAGGGTTTCCATATAACCAAGGAAAAGGCTAATTGAACAAGCTCTAAGTGAAAAAGGGGAAAATCATGTCAATTCCACTTTCATTTCGAGTCCAAATATATTGTTTTCATTTTTCTATTTTATCTTTTTTATGTTATTTAAGTTGATAATATATATATATATATATATATATATATATATACATAAATAGGAACTGGATCTTAAAAACAAACTTGAGTAATTAAATGGAATATCAAATTTTGAATAGAGGGAAATGAGAATGAAACAAGAGATGTGTACTCTTAAATTAGTTTTTGATCATCTCTAAAATATTTAATTTTAGTGTAGTTTTGCTTGTCATATAAGGAGGGGGGGGAGGAAGGTGAAAGTAAAACAAATTGGTTTTCTTAAAAAATAAAAGAAGAGCCGGACTTGAAAATGCTAAAAAAATACAGGGATATTATGATAATTTCCAGTTGATTGGGGGTTATCTTATCACAACTATAGAGTCTTAAAAAATTAATCACATCGATCCACTCTTAAGACTTAGTGCCCCAACAACACAAAAGTGGACTCTATGTCCCCTTTTTTCTCCTCATTTTGAATTTTAAAACCAAAAGGCAAAATTAAAGTTTGAATTTTTTTAAAGTTTGAATTTTTTAATTTAACTGTCAATTTTTCAGATTATCTCTTGAATTTTTGTGCTGTTCAATATCATCATCAGCAAGTGTCTGATGTCGTAGCTAGTGTCTCTTTACAATATAGAGAGTGCATATAAGGGAAGCACAAAATTTTGGCCCATATTTCTCTCTTGAATGAGAAGAAAAGAAAGAGATATATATATATATATATAGAAGAAGGCAGATATTTTTACAAAAGTTGCAAGTGATTAATTTAAAACACACACAAAGAGTATGGGTCTCATGCTTGTGAAGAAGATCTGTCTCCTCTTTCTCCTAATTGCTGGATCTCTTTTATCTACTTCTCTTGCAGGTTTTGTATCTTCTTTTTATGTTTCTCTCTCTCTCTCTCTTTCTCTCCCCTCTTTGTTGCAGCTTTTAATGCATAACGATATGGCACTCCACTCACATTGTCACAGCTTTCACTATTTATATATGTATGTTATTAGTATGTATCGGTATATATGCTTAATTATGTATATATTTGTGTGTGTGTGTCTATAAAAGCCAAAAACATGTTTCTGCATGTGCAGGCGTGCTTTTTGTACATGTTAATCAAGACACTGTAACACAAACATATGAAATATGTAAATTTGAAATTATATATATCAAGGACCAATGTTGTGCTTTAGTATCTAAACATGCCCATGCCCATATATTACAGAAAAATAAATCGTACATATGTAATTCACTGACAAGCTTAATAATAGTACCGATATTTATATATATATATATATATGCTAGTATAGGTAAAGTGTATATGCATGATATATAGTGTACTGCACTTGTTTGCTTTCTAAGTTTATAAGCTTCATGAATTACTATGGTGCAGAGTCTATGATATCACAAAAAGTTGTATGAATCACATCTATAAATCGTGTCCCATTTTCAATATATATGCAGTCACATCATATTCATTATCATAGTACTCTAGGTTACGTGCCTCATATTAATTTTTTCTTGCATTATATAATGGTAATAACGATTTGTAAATGTATGTACTGTATGTAAAAGCCATATTGCCGGTCATTATATATACATATGTTGAGTTTGTCTTTTTTTTTAATTTATTTTACATTAAGTAAATATACTAAACATATTCATCGTTTGGAATATGCATACACATACATACATACATACATACATATATATATATATATGTGAGTATGTGTACATAAAGGCTTGAATATATACTTGACCAAGTGCCTTTCAACTTGTAGGGAGACAGTTGAACTCTGCAAACAAGTTTTCTAAAGCTGTGGATCCAACTCATAATGAGGTTTGTAGTAAAAAAAAAATAATATAAAATAAATCCTGCTCCTTGTCATTGATTTCTAATTTTTCTTGTTCTTAGTTAATTGTCCTCTTTATTTTCTTCTTTCCCCTGTAGGTTTAAATAGTGGCCGGTTTATAAAATAAGTTTTATACATGTTTTAATTATCATGATCACCTATCTAGATGAAAAATAAAATAAATAATTAACATAAAAAAGATTTCCATCAACATCATCTTCAAAACTTTTTTCTCTCTTCTTTTTTTTTTTTTTTTTTTTTTTTTTTGAAGTATTTGTTGGTGGAAATCTTTTGACGTTTCCTGTCAATACGATTCATAACCAAATTTCCGGTTCAAATTCTAAATTTTTGTTGGTGAAAATCTCTTGACACTTCTAGTCAATAGGTTCAAACTCAAAAGTTCTGGTTCAAACCTTTTTTTTTTTTTTTACAGTATTTTTTCTCATAAATTTTTTTAAAAAAAACTTGAACAAAAAGTTCTGTGGAAACCATTTACCCAACTCGGGACAGAGTTTTAATAGCAAAAACAAAAACGAAAAGATAAATCAAGACAAAGTTACATTCTCTAATCTCTCTCTATAGTTCACCAATCACATTGTTGTGACATTTAAAACTATATCTTTTATATGTGGTAGGAAATGTTAGGGAAGCCAATGAACCAGAAGGAAATAGCCATAGTTCACGAAAGGCTGCTGAAGGCCAACACCAAAGACTATGGAAGATACGACCCAACACCAGCTCTTGTTAAGCCTCCTTTCAAGCTCATTCCCAACTGATCGTCATCATCATCATCATCACCGTATACATATATGTATTATATATATATATATAGATATGTAAATATATGTGCTAGCCATGCACATAAGAGCTGGTTGTCAGTCCGAGTACTTTTGTAAATCAATAATCGAACTTATATCTAAAATAGTACTATATATATGTAATAGTATATATATTATGGCATGCATATATATATATATATATATATATATATGCTAATCAGTAAGTTTTGAACTGTTCTATGATATTATGTGTTCTATATATAGCTTGAGACGAGTATAACTGTGTACTTTTACCTAGTTACGATCTCCGAGAAGTAATGTGATCTTATATATAACATGTCCTACACGTCGTTTTATATATATATCTATATATATATGCTCTTTTGCGTTTCTTTACGGAGTTATACCGATAAAATTTTCCAATCATTATTATATTTTCAGAAGTTTATGTAAGATCGAGGTATACAAATATGTTGAGTTGTGTAGGGTCTTGAGATTTTCCAATCATTATTTTAATCCGTATATACTCAGAAGTCGCCTAATATGCTAAATCACGGGTAAGAAATATTTATGATCTTGCTTGAGAATATACGGTCATCTCCAATTTTAAAATTATACAAAAGGAGTTGGAACCCTAATTTGACTTGAGAATAATAGGATCAATGCATAGCATTTTATGGCCATTCTGCTGGAATTTCGTGGATATCGACCTATCAAAAATCATCTCCTGGATTTCGCACTCGTTGAGTGGAAACGGGGCTCTTAATTGTAGGTTGAAGATTCAAACTCTCTAGGGCACTCAAATGCTTGGACTCGAGATATAAAGAAAACAATGCAGTTTAGGCTCAATCAAGGGTACTTGGGACATTTTCTTAATCTCAATCACATTGGAGTCCTACTTATTTAGACACTAGACTTTCTGAAAGGCCGGATTCTAGACATAATAAAAACACCGCGAAGCAAGTTCAATCAGATACCATTTCAATCACGCTGTCTTTTATTTAGGATTATTATAAAATGATAAATCATCTTACGGAGAAAGTCAATGCATGCAGTAGCAACAGATCGTGTTGAGAAAGTATAAGGAGTATTCACACCGGTTAAATTGAGAACACAACGCAGTAATAAACATTAATTCCGTGTGAAACGCCCGGGAGATAAATTCTATCTTCTCCGAAAAAACTAAATTTATTAATTGTTTTACACAGTTTGTTGAATTTATTTTTTTTTCTCATGTGTCTGTAATAAGTACTTTTTTAAACTAATTTCCAGCTAAAATATTTTTTTCTCGGACATATTCTTAAGAATAAAAAAAAAAACTTACTACTTATGCTATTAATTTTCATTCCGTATGATAAGTCCCTCTTTATCTGATGAATTGATGAGGAAAGAATACTGGATCAGATAAGAAAAATGATAGAATATATATATATATATATATATATATATATATATATTGTTTTTCGTGATTGTTTGGTTATTCAAGAGAAAGAAAATGTTCCCTCGTCTGAACCAAAAAAAAAAAAATTAGCTCCAAAGAAAAAGAAAGAAAAATGAGCTATCAAAGAAAAAGAGAATTGTACTTTTTTTAATCACATGTGCTTCAAATTTTAAGGACATTAATTTATACTTCTCTAACCTTTAAAACTCTAATTTTACCTCTAAATTTAGATTTGATTTCATTTAACTGACTCTGTTAGATTTTTTTTTTTTTTTTTGGTTATAAATTGACAAGAAAAAAAAAAAAAAAAAAGGAGAGAAGAGATTCAGTTCAGTCACTTTAGCTTTTTTCAGCTTGTTTTTAAGACGAAATCGCAACAAAAAAGGATTAGGTGAGATTAGTTCACTTCTTTTTCTACAAATTTTTAATGGAAATTTACAATGAGAATTGAGTTTTTAAAATCAAGAACCAATATGCGAATAACTTTATAGTTTAAAAACACAAATATAAAATGGAATCTTTTTCTCAATACAAAAAAACAAAAAACAAAAAAGCAAGCTATTGTTATTAAGACCACTTAGATTATCCCAAATTAAATTAATTCCTTTTAGATCACTCTTAATTAGAATGATCAGTCGACAAGTAAAAGGTTCAAATTATATTCCTCTAAATATATATATATATATATATATATGTAATTTAGAAAAGAAAAGAGAGTTTAGAGATGTCCAATCTTATCCTTTCTTGTGACATAATATCTACATTACAAAGGAAAGGACCAAGTAAAGACACATATGCATATTTAAAGTTCCCAAAAATTCCATTTTCGGAAATAATTGTTTGAATATAGTTACGGAATGTTGTCACGTGTTACCGTGGTGTCTGGTTTGTCTTGATTTCCGGTTGATGAGCAAGAAGGAAAATGGAACTATATTGATTTTTTTTTTTTTTTTCAACTCACCCCAAAGTCTGTGCCTACGTGTCCTTTGGCTGCCGATCCAAGCACAAGTGCACAATCTACAAAGTGATAAGTTTGTGTTCCGCTCTCTCAATCTCAAACTCTGACATTCAAGATTTACCATATTTGCTATTATTAGGGATGTTCATTGAATTCATAAATCTGTTTAATTCATTTTAATTTATCGAATTAGATCGGATTGAGAGATTTATATATTATTAATGGATTAAGATTTTTTCAATCTAAAAATTATAGATTGAGAAATCTCAATATGTGCAATATGTGAATCTGAATCTTATATATAAATATTTATAAAAATGTAATTTTTTTTCTCTAAAATATTTTTAATAAATATGTACGTCCACATTGAAGTCAGAGATTGAATATGCCCAAATTCTAATTCAGTTAACTGGCCCAAAACTATTTTTTAACCCAGCCCACTCAAGAGAGCCCTGGTAATAAGGTACTGTTTCACTTATTATGATCTTCCAAAGCCGCCGCCTTAATCGGCTTGCCTCTTTTTCTCCTCAAATTCTCAAGACTTAGAAGTAAATTGTGTGATAATTTTATTGAACTATTTTATATTAAGTATTTTATTTTATTTTTTGAGTCTATAGATTGAATTTGTGAATCCGATACGTGTAATTCGATATTTATAGACTGGATTAGATTGGATTGAGAGTCTTATAGATTGGTTATAGATTGAGATTTTTCTAACCCAAATATCATGAATTGGATTAAAGATTGATCTCTAATCCGGATGATCGAATCGGTGAACACCCTTAGTTGCTACTATTTCAACTAGGTCAATTAGCTCTAGACCAATAGATGAGATCATGGTGTGTCATCTTCTGGAGGCTTTATAATTCATATGTATGTGAGTTAGGTGTGTATATATATATATTAATGTGTTTTTCAAAAAAGTAGATCAGAGAACCAGGTTTAAAAGTTCTAGAAGGGCATTGGTCCAAATTTCCCACGTATAAATGCCTTTCAAAAAAAAAAAACTCCCACATATAAATGCGGTTCAAAAATTGGCACCTTGACTTGTAAAATGACATTTTGGTGAATGAAGAATTTCCAACCCCATAACGGACGGCATAATTTTGGACTTGTGAGAGGTTCGAAATTAATGTCATTATCACATTCAAATTTTATACCTTATTACAACCTCATGTCATGTTCCGATTTGATCCCTTATTCTGTGCCAAATTGTTTACGACCTGGTTAACATGTACTGGTAGAATTTTTGTCCTCTGTTTTCTCATCTTCAATAATCCAATAGTTAAACAAATTCTAGGGGCAAACTTTGACCTTGTGTTTGGTCCATCACATAAAAATCTTATGCGTTGCACAGGCTTTTTTTTTTTTTTTTAAATAATAATTCATGGGCTAGAAAATATCCAGGAGATAAGTCCTTACTCGTGCAGACGAAACCAATATATATATATATATATATATATATATATATTTGTGTGTGTGTTTTCCGAATAAATCCAAAAAAATAATGTATACATCTTTAACCTTTTTTTCTTTCTTTCTTTTCTTTTGAGAAGGTAAGCCTTACCTTCAACATGTATTGAAGCAACCTTTTCTGTTAAATACTTATCGAAAAAAAAAAAAAAAAAAAAAAAAAACCCTTTATGTTAAATAGAAGTTCAAATTATCCAGTACCTCACACTCGTGACGCTAAGACAGTCCTAGTTTTCTTTTTTTATTTTTTAAGTTGAAATTTAAGAATTTTACCCTCCACATTACAATGAAATGTTGTTTCATTTGGATCACTTTCAGTTCTAATACAATACAAATAATTAAATGAATATTCAAAATATTGTATTTCGATACACCTTTGAGAAATATATTCACTTCTTCTTCTTTTTTTTTTTTTTTCCTGAAATGTTTGGTCGTAGAATTCTTTGTAATATATTTGAGAACGAAGAGTATATATATGATAATCATCGTAGGTATAAAGGAGCTTCCTTGTGCTTGAAGTTAACCATGTATATTTACAGATATTGATTATGAAACACAAACCTAATCCCAAATTGATGTTGATGTTGATGTTTAATTAATTAACAACAGTGACAAGAAATCTTCTCAACCACACATTACACGCCACCATTTCACAAACTAAAGCTCACTTATATGCAAACATGTAAATCCCACCTACACAAAATCTCCAAAAAGACATTTCACTCCTTACTTTGCTAGCCAAACTCCATTAATTCTATCCCATACAAGTTAAGGGTAATCCATGGGAAAAAAATAATAATAATATATATATATATATATATATATATATATACTAACAAATGTAAGTTCAACCATAGCATCAACCATGCATACACGTGTTAATATATATATATATATATAGAAATATTATATTGATTAGATAGTGTTTTAAATGGGAAAAAAAAAGTCATTATATTTTGTTGAAATTAAAAACAAGTCATTTACGTGCACAACTCAAAGTCCAACTCACTCAAAGTCCAAGAGTTGGTTACTATTGTACACATTTGCAGGTTTGTACCGTCCAACTCTTTCATACCTAATTAATATTTGCATTTGGTAATTTCAATCCTAAAGAAATTGGGTTATATATAGAAGAACGTATATAGAAGAAGAGTTGCTTATAGCTGTTTGATTCTAGTACACCGACAATTCAACTAACAAAGGACACTGTTTTACCAAAAACACAAAAACAAAAACAAAAACAAAAAACAAACCGGTCGACGGATATTCTTAATAGAAATCCAGCTGACCGACTAGTTCTAATTATTTTGTTTCGAAACAAAGATATTTACGGAGTGGTTCATCCCATTTAACCACACACGATTAAGAAATAATGGATTCTTGGATATTGTTTAAGTCAGTTATATGCAATTTAGCATAAATTTATACATATTTGAAATAAAAATTTTATGATAAAAACTGTATTTTTATCCTTCAAGTAGGTATTATTATAATTGTTGAATTTGATCTTTGAGTATTTATATTAAAAATATATAATGCGTGATGTAAAATTACTTTCACTCATATATTAGACCGTTGAAAAATCCAATACCAAACACAACTCTACTTAATAAGAAGGTAAAAATATAGTTTCATTACATTAGCTTTATATATATATATAGGTATATATTTAATGCCAGGTTAAACTCGCACCCTTTTAAATCGAAACCTCAACTTCCTTCCACTCTATATGTTGTTTGATCAAGTAAACATTTAATGTGCAAATAAATTTGTATAGATATTTAAGGAAATTTGTATACCTGATAAAAGTGAGCGTAACATGATAGGTTATCTTATAAGATTATCATTAGAATATGCAATTTGCAATATTCTAATGATAATCTTATGGAATAAAAGGGAATCTAAAATTTTCCCATCTCACTGAAAAAGAAAGAAAATTTTGTGTGGGGTTGTTCTTCCACTATACATAAACTCGTTTGTTCAACAAATTAATGATGTAAACCATAAAATCATCTTTCTCAAAAAAAAAAAAAATCATCCAACCTTTCAAAGACCTAAAAACTCCCAACCCCTTCATTTAATTAAAAGAGACATTTAATATTGTCATTAGGATTTAATGAAAGATGGAATCCAAAAGTAAAGTAATAATAACAACAACAAAAATTAATTATTTTCATTATTATATTATGATAACGTCATGACACATGTATATATATATATATACATATATTTTGAGTGAACATGATGATTATATTATTATCAGAAAAACATGTAAAATTGTATGATGTAATCATGAGGCTAGTTGTGTTTAGTTTAGTTTTGCTTAATGTCTTGATGATATAATAATTAATATCCTCATTAACGTCATTATTAGGAAGAATAAATAAAAGTAGTGGGATGAAGAATCTTTTTTATAGTGAAATTAAAGAAGCTGATGCTTTCGTGTGGACGTGAAAAAGGCAGGGAATGCGTAGTGCGCACTCCGCGTACCTGAGAAGGCAAAAGCTCACGCACAGGCACAGACACGGTAACTTTCAACTTTTTTTTTTTTTTTTTTTTTCTGGTGAGCTTTTTCACTCCGCATTTCAACAAACGCTTGGTGATCATTTTTCTCTCCACAATCCAAAACTAAAAATAATAATAGTAATAATAATTGGAAATTTTTTTTTGAAAGCAATAATTACCAAATATAATAAGACGTTTTTTATGCATGTTAATTTGATATAATAAAAATTATAAATTATAACAAATATTACTCCCGTGCTTCACATTATTGTTGGATTATTACCAAATATAAAAGGCATTTTTTTATTTGTGTTATTACTTTTTTTTTTTTTAACTTGGGGTGTTATTTGTGTTAATTTGAGATAATAAATTTCTACTTTTTTTTTCTGGGATTCTCCCGTGCTTTAAATATTTCTCAAGTTAGAATTTTCTCTTTTTTTTTTCCGACCAACATCCTTTGTCAAATTTTAGTATATCAAATAATATCTAACTAATTATATTTTAATATATTATTAAATAAAGTTATATTTTAAGATATAACAAAACAGTTATAAAATATTTCAAACTTTTAAAATATTATTGACATCAAAAATTTGATAAAAGATTTAAATCCTTTTTTCTTTTCTTTTTTTTTTTAATTTTTTGGGAATTTGAAAGGTGCTATATTTGAATTTTTTTCATCTTGCATTAGAGTCATGCGTTATACTTATAACCACAAAAATTGAGTTTTAATTTAATTAAAATATGAAATAATATCGTGAAAGATTTATTTATTAGTTAATTTAACAAAACACCCATAATAAATTTGAATAGTCTTCGGTATTATAAATTTAATAAATCAATTGTCACTTTATTTCTTTAACATATGTGTTTAAATCTTTTAATCTTATTTTCAAATTTTAGTTTTTTTTTTAGAACCAACTAGTCCGAGGGAACGAGAAAAAGAGAAAAGTAGAGAGTGAGTTGGCCAGGGTTCCAGGACCGCATTCGAGTGCATCGTTGGACCTCCAATCTTAAAAATTGGTTATTGGGCCTGTATCATTGTAAGTTTTTTTTATGGTTGTGGTTGTGTTTGGCGGGATGGCTTCAGTGAAGCAGATCTAATATCGTTTAGATGATAGTTTCCAGATAGCTTGGAGGTGTTTTGTAACGTTTTTTCGTCTGGTGGTTGTACTCTTTCGAGGTTTTGTTCCAAACGATAAAGAGCTTCTTGTAGATGTGGTTGTTTTGGCTCCTGATACTGATGGTGGTAGCGCGTGTCTTTCACGTTCTGCTGTTTGAAGGCATCTTGTCGGCTTCACCGCTTATCCCCCAAAGCGTTCCTTCTACTCCAATGGTCTTCTTGTTGGTTGCACTTTCATTGAAGGCTTACGACGGTCGGGTTTTAGTCTTTAGTTTTTTATGTTTTAGTCTAATAAAGGCGTTGATATTTCTGCCATATAATTTTAATATTTTCATTGTAATAATGGAGGTGGTTTTTCCACCATTTGAGTTTGTTTTTGATCCGCCAGATTTAGGTCTTGGCAAGTTAGAAGTTCCATTAGTTATGAATCTTAGCGGAGATGTTTGTAGCCTTAGTGCTACATGTTATATGCTTTCGATGGATCGAAATCTTCCATCAATTGTAGTAGTTTATCAGATTTCGTCTTATATCATTTTCCCTGTACTTCATCAGATTTTACTGATAAAACTGGTTTTTATCGAGTGCTTTGTATTGTATACTACATGGTTATCCGTATTATGTTTGATTTATGTAAGACATTTTAGTTGAATAAATTTTACCTTAAAAAAAAATCTTTTAATCTTTTGTAACTTAAAATTAGAGGATTTGAATTCTGTGCCTTGTAATACATTCAGATGTAGAATTATCGCTAAGCTCAGGCACGAAGCCAATGTCTGCCTAGTGGGGGCTTTTTTTTTTAATTAAAAAAAACTTATATATAATTTGTATTTTTCACAGTAATACACAAAAAAAGTCTCCACTAAAAATAAAATTTAATGTTAAGCCCCCATTAATATATCAAGCCTAATACATAATACAGCTATAAATTCTTTTAATCTCATAATACTAGTATTTTTCAACTATGTATTTTGTGAAGAAATCGACTACACAATCAAATTTGAGGATCAGTTTATATAAAAAAAATTTACTTATATCCATCAAGAAATACATCATTTGTAATTTTGAGAGATAAGTGTAATGCATTAATAACTAATTATTTTTATTAATTTTTAATTTTAATTGTTAGTCTCCACTAATAAAAATTCATTGCTCCGGCTAAGCTATACCTACAATACTAAGTTTTTTATGCATTTTAATATTCTTTTTAAAAACATTGTAAGAATATTAAATGCATTATAATAATTTATTGATATATTAGTTTAATTGGTTGGATTTTACTATGTCAAATGAAATCAATAATTAATGAAAATTGTTATTAAAAGTTAAAAATATAGTCTCAATTAATAAGAAAGAAAAATAGACAAATAAATGTACGAACAAAAATAAAAGCAATGACATGAAAATCACATACTTAAATTAAAAGTACTAGTAGTTTACAAACATGATCTGATAGACAAATAAATTATTAAAAAAATAAATAGACCTGAAAAAAACCAATTTTACGTGGCAAAAAATTCGCACCACGACAAAAATAAAACTGTTACAGTTTCCAAAAAAAAAAATAGATAGGAAAAAGAAAAACCAAGTTTACGTGGCAAAAGATTCGCACCACGACAAAACGACGTCAACTCAAACCGCCGTCGTTTCGCCGTTTAAGAACAGTTCCACCCGACGGCGTTATTAAAGCCGTCAAAAACGACCTCACTCCACTCTCTCTCTCCCTCTCTCTCTCTCTCTCCTCTCTGCAAAAATGAGCAGTCTCTCTTTCTTTCTCTAGAAACTCGTACTCTCTCTCTCTAGCTCGTTCACTCTCTCTCTCTCCTCTCTCTCTCTCTCTCCGGCGGCTTCCGGGTTTTCTGCTTTTTTTTTTTTTTTTTCCTATTACGAAGGCTTTTATCCCGTGACGACGACCATGATATGCTGGTAACTGATAAAATTAATCAGAACAATTTCACTCCCTTTTCAATTATTATTTTACTATTATTGTTTTTTTTAATTTTATCTGTTAATTGGGTTTTGATTTTTCGTATTTATTTGGCCTTTTCTGATTGTGGAAATCCGTTTTCTGGGCATTGATTTCGGATCTCTTTGACCTCTTTACTCTCTTCAATTTTTTACTAATTTTAGGGTATTTCTTTTGGATTTATATTACAAGCTTCACTCTTCTCCATTCCCCTTAAGAGTAGCAATTTGAATCGATTCAAATTCAATTTCATAATTCCGTCCAAGAATTCTCCTTCTCTGCCGTTTGTTTTTGTGTTCTATATACATATATACATCTATATATATATATATATATATATATAAATTGTCGGTTATTTTTAGAGGCTTGTTTGGTGGTTGGTAAGTACTATTAGTTTGAGGAAAGAGAAGTATTATGAAAGAAAAAAGAAATGGAAGTTTTCTTATTGTTTAATGTTTTTCAAACCATGGAGTTTGCTGTTATTGAAAAGTTGAAGTGCATTTGACCGGAAATGTATGTGTTGACCCTGGAATTGTCTTGCCCTTTCTTATTCAACTGCAAATAGGAAGAGAATCGAGACCCGTGACTCTGTTCGAATTGGGTATCTTTTGTTTTGAGCAATTCAATTTTATTGATCTTGTGTTGCAAGTTGCAATGTTTGTTAAATAAGCTTATTCGTCGTATCATTTCTTTGTTTTGAGGTAGAGAATTTGATTATTTGAAGTTCATCATATTTAAATCGAGTTTTTGCGTCGAATTGGGTATCATTTGTTTTTGAGCAATTGTGTTGCAACCTGCCATGTATGTTAAAATAGTTGAATTTTCTATCATATAATTTGTTTGTCATGAGGTTGAGATTTTGATGATTTGGATTTTATCATATTTAACTCAAGTTTTTGCGCCTTGTCAATCATTCCGGTGGTCGTTCATACTGATGGGTTTGTTTCTTTTTGTGATTCCAGAGAAACTGCTTTTGGCTTGATTGTGCCGATATTGCTAGCTAAGATCTTAACTTCAGGGAATGCCATTAAGAGTTGAGATTTTGTGATTAGAAGTTTTCTTGTGGTTTATTTTTGAGCATGGGGGCTGCTTGTTGCATTGCGGTCAGGGAGAAGACGATAACAAATGCGTCAAATAGCGATATTTTGCACCGGAATATTCGGTACTCACCGACATGGAGCTTTCGATGGGATCACCGAGGGCGCGTAGCGGGTGAAGAGACTTCTATGAGTTGGTTTTCTGATGGAGTTAGTAGGCACGATGGATCTGAAACTAAATGTGAATCAGCATATGTGTCAGAGGAAGGAAGTCCACTAGAGCATTTTCAAAGGCACACATCACAAAAGTCCCCGCTATCTGAGGGAGCTGCTGGGCATGTGAGAACTCCCACATCAGGTATTCCGGCATGAAAGCTGTTTAATTACTACTATTGCTGTTTCAATTTGGGCATATCCTGTGTTAGAAATATAGAACATAAATTTTTTCTTATTTTTAATTCTCCCATTTTCATTTGATATATTGTATGTCAAGTACATACTGGTTGTAACTGCTGAAGTTGTCTTCCTTTCATCCAAATTTGACTGGCATTTCCTGTGTTTGAAATATAGAACCTCATACGTGCTATTTTTGTATCTACCATTTTCTTTTGACAGAGATGAGTTGGAACTGTTTATTGTCTTCCTTTCATCCAAATTGGATTTTTGAATTTTGAACCTTCTTAAGATTGAATTAAAAATTATTCTTATACGCTATTCATCTTCTTTTAAGTTTGATGTGCATCGATCCCTAAATCGTGTCCTTCCTTGTGTGGCGTGCTTTTAGGCATTTAATACATATATATGTATGTATGTATGTATCGGTTTAGCTCCCTAGGGTCTAGGAGTTAAAGCTGGCTGAGGCCCTTAAACTAGATTTACCAAACTCTATGATGATTAATGGTGATGGAGAGGGAAATATATTAGGTTACATAGGTTACATTAACAGGTTGAAGTTCCCTATGTTTCCTCATAGACCGTCTAACATAGGAGAATTTATCTAAGATAGGAGAATTTATGTAAAGCGTACTTTTTGTTTTGCAGATCCAAAGCCCAAATGTTTTTAAATGGTCATTGTTAAAATTTTGTACATCACGTTGAGCTTAAGCTGTATTTTCTTTTATCATGGGTGTTAATTGGTAACAGTTTTTGCAGTACACCATTATACTGTCATTTGTTAATTATGTTTGTTCTAGTGATTTTGGATAAACCTGCTGCTTCTTTTTTATTTTGTTTTTATTTTTTATTTTTTTCATTTTTTCCTTGAAAGTTTTTTTGTTGATGAAATCAGATTTTCTTTCGTAGGATTTTTATTTTTTTATTTTTAGCAGGCATGTAAGCATATCCGGTGAAGGTGGGTTTTTTCAAGTCAGTGCTAAAGATGCCCTGGAGTCTGTCTGAAAAACAAACTTTGTTCTTTGTATCAGTGTTTTTTAAGTGATAATCTATCTTTTTATTTATTTATTAATTATTAATTATTTTTATTTATTATTTTTATTTTTATTTTTTTTTAATAATGTGAACGGTTCTTCAGTCACAAGGATAAGCGTAAAATGTGGCTTGTTGAGTGGATGGCCTGGCTATTGTTTTCTTGTTTTCAGTTCTCACGTGTTAATTGCTCACTCTGATGTGTTTTTAATCTGACAATTTCAATTTGAATTTGTGGCAGTTAAACCTATTAGAAGGAATGCTTCAATGGATGCAAGTCTTGAACAGGTAGGTGTTATATGTGTGGAGGCTCTTTGCGGGTTTTTTAACCCTCCTCTTTTTTCTTTTCTCTTGGACTTTGTGGTTTGGTTTATGTTTTGCTTGTATCCTTTTCTTATAGTTTGTCCAAATGTTGGTTCAATAACAGCCAAAGGAGTTGACAGAATCCCCAACTGTCTCATATCCATCGCCTGCAGAGTTATCGGTCTCCTTGCCTTCTACTTCATCTCTGACTACCTTCCCTTTGCCATCCCAAGGTCAAGTGCCTCCAGCCAACTCGACCCCATCGAGATGCCCTCGCCAGTCTCCTGGACATCATCTCTCGAGACAAGTATCTGACACCCGACTCCCAGGATTCAAGTCACCAAATAGCTACTCAGTTTCTGAAGAAAGGGCAGTGCCTCCATCATGGAGCAATGAATCAGCCAGGGGATCCCGTGGAGGGTCTTCGGATGGTTGGTCTATGCATGCATTTTCTGAACTTATGGCTAATTCTAATAAAGAAAGGTGGTCTTTTGACAGTGAATCCTTTGGCTTTAACCGTGACAAGATGACCAGAGCTAGTAGCCGAATATCGGGTTCCCCTTATGTTGATCTGCAAACATGTGGGATATGCTCAAGGCCTTTGACTGAGAGATCCCTATGGAGCAGCCAAAAGATTATTGCTTGTAACGAGCTTTCGGTTGTTGCTGTGCTAGTTTGTGGGCATGTTTACCACGCCGAGTGTTTGGAGAACATGACACCTGAAATTAGCAAATATGACCCTGCTTGTCCAGTTTGTACGTTTGGGGAGAAACAAACCCGTAAGATTTCTGAAAAGGCACTAATAGCTGAAATGGACTTGAAGGCGAGAAATAGGAGATCAAGAAACCGTGTTGTAGATCTTGATGGCGATTCTGATGTGTTTGATCACATGAAGGGTAGCGGAAATCAAGGAACCGGTCCTAAGATGGCCTCCAGTTCGAGCATGAAAAGCTCCTCATCGGGAAGGCCTTTCTTGAAGAGGCACTTCTCGTTTGGCTCAAAGAGCACACGAGCCATGTCGGATAATCATGCTTCCAGAAAGAAGGGTTTCTTCTGGGCAAAATCCAGCAAAATGTGAGCTGTTTTCTCAAAAGCTTTTCGGGAGGTTAGCGTCTCTCTTTGCCTCGTGTATGTTGCGTTCATCAGTAGACTCCGTAGAGATTCTTTAATGTTGCTTGGGATAATTAATAAATTACAACAAATTTCAGTATCTGGGTGCCATAATTTGTCCCCTCGGCTATGTTGGGAACTTGGCTCATTCCAAGGCTAAGTTATCAAGTTTCCAATCGGACACTGTTGATATTCTATGAAGATTTCCGGTACCGATCTTCTGCGATCTCGGTGCGATGAATGGGTTGTGAAGGATTCATTCAGGACGCCACTCATTCATCTGGGCATTGTATGAAAAGTTCATCTACTTGCAAATTCTCAGAATTCAACAGGATTAGCTTTGTGGGATTACACTGTAAAGAAGTTAGAAAAAAAAAAAAAAAAGGAAAAAAGAAAAAAGAAGTAATCTATAGGAGAAACAGTTCTTTATATAGGGGAGAAAAAGGAAAAGCAAAGTAGATTGGGACCACCTCATGAGATTAGTAATCTCATTCATGTTTGTATATATCAAATTTGTTTTCTGCTGCTGATGCATACTTGATTTTTATTGAAGTGGAACTCTATATATATGTTTTGACATATTCTGAATTTGACCCAAAAAAACAAAAAACAAATAACAAAAAGAGGCTATGTAACCCTTATACTAGTTTGCATTGGTTGGCGTATTCTTTTTCCTTCATTGGGTATTTCTAATGATTTGGCAAATGAATTGATTTATTGTAAATGCGAACTCACAAGGGTCTTTTTAAAAAAACAAAACAAAGCAAAACAAAAAAAAAAACAAAAAAACAAAAAAAAAAGGTTGTGGAGCGTATGACTATCATTTATTTATAAAGAAATGAAAGACACTCCCAAACCAAGATCTTCTATCCAAATTATCTCCCTTTTCACGTGCATAACTAACGCTAACGTTCAAACCCTAGCATGTAGATTCTCAAAAGATTCATGAACAGATTCGACTCATTTATTCTCTTATTCATGTTCTCTCGTCTATTCAATAATTTCATGACATATTAATTAAAAATCAATATTTAATTATAATATCATAATATATTAATTAAAAAATTATATTAGTTAAATATGTATCATAATATAATTGAAAAGATAAAAAAATAATATAAATAAGAATATATATGAACCAAATCAAGTTGCTTGGGTCATTTTTATTAAAGCAATTTTATTTATTTAACTTTAATAAAAGAATAGGCGATACTTACATAAGTTTTGGAGTTAGGTAAGAAAAAAAAAATAATTAATTTCTATTCTATCATCCGAAGCAAAAGCCACCTCAAAACTTCACTCTCTCAAGAATTAATTCCAACCACTGGTAGGCATCTCATTACATGTCCTCCGGGTATTAATTCTTAGCTAGCTACCTTACCATGAGGTTTTGAATTTAAAAAGTGTTTTGGATCAACAATTTCAACCTAAAAAAATTTAATTAATTTTTGTCGTTTTTTTAAAATTCAATAAAAATTTTAAATTAATTTTTAAAAACTCAAACAATTTCAACTGATTAAAAAACTCAATTCCAATCCACACATTAAGCTAATCCCTCTTAACGTTAAGTTAAAAGGCTCCATTTGATATTCTTCCAAATAAAAACAACCGAGTGATTTGAATTAGAATTCAAATTCTTTTCATCATTTGGTTAAAACGGATCCAAAATAAAAAGCCAAAACAAACTTGGTTGTTTTTGTGTTCTTGTTTCTTTCTTCTCCAATCTGAGGGAGCAGCGTTCTTATCTAATCATAATCTATTGAGACACCAATATCCAGTAAGGCAACACGTGTGAACTCCCCTACACGTGGCAATGCCGACGGTTAAGCCACCTGGCACCCGATGACACGTGTGAGCAAACAGTTACGTGCATGAAACGCTTTCTCTTATCTCCACCGTCTCTTTAGCTTTCCATTTTTAAAAGATGTGCTCAAAAACTCACTACTACTTACTTTACTTGCCACTGTTTTCGTTCATTCAAAGGTTTGAGTACTGTTTTTTTGAAAGATTTTGAAGGAGGTCTCAGGTCTCACGTTACAAAGAATGGCGGATTTACGTGACCAACACGGCAACCCGATCCAACTGACCGACGAGCTCGGCAACCCGGTCGTGTTGACCGACGAGCACGGCAATCCCGTGCACCTCACCGGGGTCGCGCAAACCGAGGCCGGGGCTACGGCCACTACTACTGGAGGTGAGCAGCTTCAGATGCCAATGGGGGAGCAGCAACGCCGCGAGGGCGAGAGCGAAGGCGAGAGCGGCGAGCTTCGTGGGTCCGGCAGCTCATCAGGCTCCAGCTCGGTTAGACTTGAATTGATCCAAAATAATATTCCATGCCATTTTTTTTTTTTTTTGAATAAAATGTGCAGACTTGCATGTTTTCAGTTAAAACTTTTACTTTTCTTTCGGCATTTTAATACAAATTCACTATCCTAATGTTTAACTGTCAGTTTAAGGTGGCGTTTGGATCATGCACTGTCATTGAGGTTTTGAAAATGTTTTGGTTGAAAAAAATATCTTTATTTGGAATTATTCGGTTAGTTAAAAATTTAAAATGCATTTGAAAATATATATATATATACAGATATTGTCTGGTATCTTTATTTTTATATGTAATATAAAAGATGGATATATATATATATATCATCTAACATCGACTTGAAAGTCTAGGAAAGATTTGAAGAGGTGAATGGTGAAACAGGTTTAATTTTAAATAAAAAGAAAAACACAATGATTCAACACAGCTTAATTGTTTATGAACGAGTTGAGATTTATTGTCTTATTTTACTGTCCCAATAACCGTTCCTTCAATTAAAAATTGACGACAACTTAATAGTAATTGAGGGCTGAGGGTTGGCTAATGAAACATGAAAAGAAAAGAAAAAAAAATTTTTTTTTTGAGACAGCTGAACTGAACTCGTGTAGTTGTATAGACATATTTTGCTCAAAATGTATAATTGATTTGGATGGTAGTCGGAGGATGACGGACAAGGCGGGAGAAGGAAGAAGAAGGGACTGGGAACAAAAATAAAGGAGAAGCTGACTGGCGGAATCGGAAAGCAGAAGGATGAGCAGGAACAGTCGCCGAGCACAACCACCACCACCACCACCATGACGGCCACAGACCCAGCTGGGCAGGAACACCACTATGAACACCACGAGAAGGAGAAGAAAAGTGTCATGGACAAGATCAAGGAGAAGCTGCCAGGGCACCACACCCACACCTGATGAATTATATATATATATATATATATGTATATATGTATGTATGTATGTTTGAATCATGGACTATATATGTTTGGTGAAAAGGAAAACATATATATCTATATATATGGTTTTGTGTGCAGTGTCTTTTTGTACTTGATGTGTTTCGTTTTTAAGATTTGTTGTTGCTGAGAATGTTCGTGCCTAGGAGTGAAGATTAAGGTAAGGCAGTTTGTGGGAGTGTCTGGTGTAATAAGACGCATTTTATGTTTCAATTTATTAGAGATTGCTGAAGATCTCAATGTGTTTTTTTTTTTTTAATCCAACCTTGGTCGTGTCCTCATCTTTTGGATTCAGAGGTGTAAATACGGCCGATCTCATGAGTTTGAGAACTATTCAACACGAAATAAAGAAAAAAAAATAATGTTAAAATGTGATTTAAGTTTATCAAGAAACTATTAAATATCACAAAAAAGTAAAAGAATAAAAAATAAAAAGAATAAAAAAAAAGTCAGGTCTTTACAGGGTAAATATGTTGTAAATGGTACTTTGAGAAGATGAGTCTTTACAAAAAGTCCATATTGTTTGGAAAGGAAACATGGATGGAGATTGAAATATATAAAGACGAGTATTATAGTTTTTGTAGACAAGTTTTTTTGTGAAATATAATTAGTATTTTAGTAGCGGAAGACTATTTACTACTTGGATTCTCAATTTAATGAATGGAGGAATTGGTCCATTCAATAATATTCCACAGAACAAAAAGAGACTGGATTCTCCGAACGATCTTTATTTTAAAACAGGATCTTTTAAACAAAATAGATTTTAACAAGTTAATGTTGCAACAGAATAGCAAAATATAAAAACTAACTAGAGTTTACTTCTTGTTAGTTTATACAAAGTTGAGCAATTACTTGAAAAAATCCCAAAAAAAAAAAAAAATCTATTCTTACTTTTTAATACAAGGAAGAAATTAAAATTTTAATAATGTTATCATCATCTAATTATTTTTAATATTTTGTAGCTCACTTTGATAAATCAAATACGTCATTGTCGTCTCAGTGGACTAAACTCAAACAACAACAGCACCACGAAAAGTATGTCATTCAGAGCATGTTATTACTGTACTCACTCAATATGAGATTTGAAAAGTAATACAATTATTGAATAAGCAATTTATTATTTAAACTGAAAATTTATATTTTTATCGTTCTATTAGATAATGGCCCATAGTGATAGTGATGGAGTCATGAATTTCTATTAATAGGGACTAACAATTAAAATTAAAAATTAACAAAAATAGTAAGTTATTAATGTATTACAATTATCCTTAAAATTACAAATAATGTATTTCTTGATGGATATAAGTATTTTTTTTTAAATAAATCGATATCTAGATTTGATTGTGTAATCGATTTCTTCACAAAATTTATAGTTGATTATGGGATTAACAAAATTTGTAGCTTTATTATGTATTAGGCTTGATATATTAGTGGGGGTTCGACATTAAATTTAATTTTAGTGGGGACTTTTTTGTGTATTATTATAAAAAATACAAATTTATATATAGATTTTTTTTTAATTAAAAAAAATTGGGTGGGGCTTGAAGCCCCACTAGGCACACATTGGCTTCGTGCCTACTTGTTGAGGAATATATATATATATATATATATATATAGCTATTAGAATTTTGGTTAAAAATAAACAGAAAAACTGTTAATTAATCTTACTAAACCCTTTTTGTTGGGATTTCTATTGAAATCAAATGGAAAAAAAAAAAAAAAAAAAAAAAGAAGAAGAAGAAGAAGAAGAAATGACCACATAATTAACTCCCACTTAATTCCTACTCTTTGGTAGCTTTTAACATAAATTTAAATAAATATGATGAGTTAAGTGAGATTAATTTAAAATTCAGTAAATAAAATGAGAGTTTTTAAGTTCTTTAGACGGTAAATTTAGAACGCCTTTAAAGTTTAGAGACATCGATGAGATAATATAATTTATATTTTATGACAAAAGAGAATCAGTGATGTCTTCACGTCCCTATCTAACGGGATGCGGTAACCACTGGGACCTCTAATGGTATAACAAATGATCTTATCCAAGGGCCTCATCATCTAACGGGTGATGAGCTTTCAAGAGACTATTTGGAAGCATAGTCTATGGCAACACAAAATTGAAAAGTTTTGAACTCAAAACCTAGAAGCGAATGTCCATGTTGATGTATTACATCTTTTGTCATCATAATTATGCCACACGATGGTGAGAACAAGTTTTGATTCTTTAAACTTTATATCTTTATATTATATTTTTCATTTTTATTTATAAAGTATAAATATTTGTACTTTTCTAGCAAGATATTACTGAAAAATTAAGAAAAATATCATATGAACCACGTATGATTTATTGTTCGAATGTAATTAAGAAAAATAATTTTCATGATATGTTATACATATAAATTTATTCCATCAAACTATTTGCTTTATTAATAAAAATGATCAAATTGATTTTTTTAATAGTTTAAAAATCTTTTAATCACAAAAAAAAAAAAAAAAAAAAAAAACCAAATCATAATTTCTGAAAAAAAATTAAGCAACGAGTAATTTACCTTTTAAAATCCGTGGCAAGTGTCGTCTTCCTTCCCTCCACTCACCACTCGCACTCGGCAACCTGCGCAATTGTGTGTTTGGAGTCTCTCTCTCTCTCTCTCTCTCTCGTCTCTCCAAAAATGCTCTCTCTCTCCCACTCGCTCTCTCACCACCACCATCTCCACTACCAAACCCTCCTCTTCTCTCTCCAAACTTCTCTCCCCATTTCCCGAACTCGCCTTCTCTCCTTCTCCGCCTCTCCACGCTCCGACCGCCTCGTCTCGCTCTCTCTCTCTTGCCGCCCCACCTTCTCCATGGCCTGCGACTCCGGTCTCTCCAATGGCGTCGTCGAAGCTACCTCTCTCGGGATTGCTGATTCTGACCTCGATCGCTTCGCAGAGGTCGCCAATGCCGTCGCTGACGCCTCCGGTGTTGTTCTTCGGGAGTACTTCCGTAGCAAGTTCGAGATTCTCGATAAGGAAGATTTCAGTGAGTTTTTTCGTTTTTAATTTTTTTTCTTGGTTCTGTTTGGTTGCTGAGAAAGTATAATGACTGAGGAGATTGAAAAATTCATTTCAACGTGGAGCAAATTCTAGCCTTTTTTTTTTTTTTTTGGCGGGTTGAGAAAGGTGAAGTTTTTGGTGTTGAACTTGTTGGATTGAATTGTCAGGTTCTCATTTGATTCCTGAGAAAATGCTGGAAAATTATGCACCTTTTGTTCTTTTCCCTTTTGATGGATTTGAGAATTCATATGGATGTAGACTTTTGAGTGTCAGGTTTATTCTGGATTTCTTAGTTGCTAGCATGTTCAATAGAGGACGTGAAAATGGAAAATAAGTAAACAAATTAATAAATAAAGTCAAGATACACACATTTACATATTTGTGTATAGATATACATATACATATACATATATATATATATATAGATACACACACACGCACATATGTATGGGCGTGTATATTCAAATATTGAACACTCCAATCAACGTGTAGAACTCCATATCTGATCAGAAGTTATATTTCTTCTATGGCAGGCCCTGTAACAATTGCGGATAAAACAGCAGAGGAATCTATGGTTTCAATTATATTGGAGAAATTTCCATCTCATGCTATGTAAGCTATTTTGCCTGTTAAATTATATCATTTTTCCCCTTACCGTATAATTTGATTATCATCAAATTGGTTTGATTTTAAGTGGTCGGAAGGAAGGACATGTCCGAGTGCCATTGCGATTTACTGGCCCATAGATGAAAACTGTGACAAATTACAGCTTTTTTAACATCCCGGCCACTTTATACTTTTGTGTTTATTAAGGTTGACACAAAAAAGTGATTAAACACAAGTTTTCTTTTTCTCAGGTCATAGACAGGAAAGTAGATAATTTTATTTTTCCTCCAACATTTCCAATCGGAACCAAAAATGAAGACGAGTGAAATATAAAAGTTTTTGGATTTTTAGTTGTAGGCATAAAGTCATGAGCTTCTATTTTAAATTTGTTATTGCTGCAAATATTCACAAGGGTTGTGTTTGCAGTTTCGGGGAAGAGAACGGATGGAGGTGCAGAGAGACGGAGGCAGACTATGTATGGGTTTTGGATCCAATAGATGGGACAAAGAGTTTTATAACTGGTAAATATATTGTCTTCGTAAATCATCGATACGTAGTGTTAGCCCTAAAAGGTTTCATATTAGTGAATCTACTCTTCTAATTGTTTCAGGCAAACCTGTCTTTGGTACTCTCATTGCTCTGCTACATAAGGGTAAACCTGTAAGAGTCACCTGCTACCTGGCTGCGTGCATAAAATGAAGAATGAAGTCTTTTGTTGTGAATAATGAATTGAGGGATAAAATAAATAAATAAAAGATCTTTTAACAGATGGAAACTACTTATAACGTTTTCTTTTTTATTTTCTTCAATTTGTGTTAAAAGAAAAAGAAAACACAGGGGAAAGAAAATAGGTTTAGGCATCACGTTAACACAACTTTGTTCAATTGCCAGTCTTGGTTTCCTTTTTTGCACCTAATACGCAGTATTAAGTGGTCTTTATTACGTTGTATTCGTGATTTTAGAATCAAAATTGTTCAATTTTTTATTAGAGAAAGTTGCAAACAGACTTTAGAAAGTTTGAGTAGCTGCATAATTTGTGTTTCTACTTGTACAGTTGTATATTCCTTCCGAAAACGACTAAGCTTTGTTCTCCCCTTTCAGATTCTTGGCGTTATTGATCAGCCTGTTTTAAGAGAAAGGTGGATTGGGATAAGGGGAAGAAAAACCTCATTGAATGGACAACAAGTGTCTACACGTTCTTGTGCCAATCTCTCACAAGCCTATCTGTATTCTTTTTTCCTCTCTCCAATTTATTTCTTATAGACTAGCGGTCACAATGCAGAAAACATTTCACGTGTTTCTAGTTTTATAGAAGAATGTGAACTTCTATAAATCATGCAACTCATGGATATTCAACTTGTTTTTTTACCATTTATGCTTATTTTCCTTTTTCCTCGTCTCCATGATTATAGGTATACCACAAGTCCACATCTATTCAGTGAAAAGGCAAAAGAAGCGTTTGTTCGTGTGAGAAATAAGGTCTGTGTCCATCTGCTAATCCGAAGGAAGAGCTTGCCTGGTTTTAAGCATTGCTGTTAGGAAATGATCTGCATATATAATGTGAGACATAAATATAACCGTTTGTCACTACCTCTATCATTTGCAGGTGAAAACGTCGCTATATGGCTGTGACTGCTATGCTTATGCCCTTTTGGCGTCTGGTTATGTGGATCTTGTTGTTGAATCTGGTCTTAAGGTAAGTCGATGTGATTTTGTTGCATTTTTCACATGACAAACAAGGTAGCTCTAATGAACAGGCTTCTTCCCTACTCAGTATCCTTGCTGCTTGGTGATATGGACGTTCTCGCAAAAGTGCGCCCCCCCCCCAAAAAAAAAAAAAAAAAGCAAAGATTGCACTGCTATTTCCTTCATATCAGCTTTTCGGTTTTTCAGTTTGGTATAATGACATTGGAAATTTTGTTCTTTGTCAGCCGTACGATTTTCTTGCACTTATACCTGTGATAGAAGGTGCCGGAGGTGTCATAACTGATTGGAAAGGACATCAGCTCCATTGGGAGGCTTCTGCAGATTCACTTGCAACAAGTATGCTTACTTTAAGAATGAAATCATTTTTTATGTTGACGCACCATTCGTAAAACTTCCATAAGTTGATAACCAATTTTCGCTTTGATCTTGCCTGGTTAATCACTTCTTTGGTCAATTTTCAGGTTTTAATGTATTGGCAGCTGGGGATAAAGAGATTCATAAGCAAGCTTTGGAAGCTCTAGAGTGGCATTGAGGTTTTTACTTGAAGCTGATATACAGGGAAAGGAGTGAATCCAAACAAAAACAACCAAAAATCAAAACAAAAACAACCTAGGAGAGGAGGTTGCTTCCATTGTCTTTGGAAGATGGACAATAACAAGTAATTTGCAAAAGGAGATATTTAAATTGTCTCCTTATAAAAATGTTTAGACAAGAAGGGTATGGTCCTTTACTAGTTTCCCTGCCAAGTCATTTTCTTTAAATAATCATACCAGAAAATAGTAGTAGTAGTTTTTTTTTTTTTCTTGATTACTAAAACAAAAATAAAGCTTTTTTCAGAGAGGGAAAAAAGGGAAGATTTTTACTGGTCTGTGGCACTACGTTATTTGATCGTGCTAGTAAACACGGTGAATAATTCATTAGTCCAAGCATTGAGGATTGAAAAAAAAAAAAAAAAGATGGCATATTTGATGGATTCATTGGTTTGAAACGGAGTAAACAATGTTACTCGGATGCTGAAAAGAACGTGCGATGTACATGAAAAAAAATGTAAAAATGATCAAAAAGATTAAAAGGTTAAAAGATTAAAATATTAAAAGTAGATCAATACATAAAAAGATCTAAAATTATAAAATTATAAAAAAATGATTTGGAAGACAATACTGTAATATTTTAATGAAAAGCATATTTTAAATTAATATGATTTATTTATAACGAAATGTGTAAAAAAAATTACAAAACAATAGAAAAATTTATAAAATATGAAATAAATCTTTTTTTATATGAAATACATTTTGTTTAAAAAATAATTATTTTATTTTAAGAATAAATATAAAAATATAAAAATTATGTTTAAATTTAAAAATAAATATGTTGAGATAATTAAATTATATGTTATAAAATTTTAGATGTAAAATCATTTTTTCTAATTCTTTAATAAATAAATCTTATAAATCTTACATAATGTATATTGTTTATTGATAATATAATAATATTTAAATAATATTCTCTATCTCTTATTTCATAGGCCCCACATATTCTCCATCCTCTCTTCTTTCTTTCTCGATGCACCAGCTCTCTCTCTCTCAACCTTCCTCCAAAACTGAAGAAAAAAAAAACGAAAAAATTTTGGCTCTCTCTCTCTCTCTCACCCTCCCTCGAAAATTGAAGTAAAAAAAATCCAAAAAAAAAAAAAGCTCCCACTCTCCCCCCCTCGAAAAAAACCAAAAATTGGCCTTTCTTCTCACTAGTGGACCCCCACACTCCCACTTTTTCTTTCCCCAGTCCCACACGCATCCCCCCTCCCTTCCTCCCTCCCTCCCTCATTCTCCCGTATTGTACTATTGTGTCAGCCAACCAAAGCCACCAAAAAAAAAAAAAAAACAAACAAACAAGAAGGACAAAACGCACGTTGCGACCAAAACGTGCGTTTTGGCCAAAAACAGTAAGCATTTTTGACATTTCTATATATTGTATAGATGAAGAGAAATTTAAAAGTACATGTAAACTATTAAGTAGGTGTCTTGAAGGTTCTTTTTTCGTGTATGATGGTTAGTTAGAAAACTTTTGCTTTGTTTTGTTTTTTGTTTTTTTTTTTTTTTTTGGTTAACTTTTCATTTATTTATTGTAATATAATAAATTCAACTTATCCTAAGAAGTTCAACAAATATATGTATATACATGTTGAAGTATAATACTAAACAATGCACCTTCATCTTTCATCATTAGACTATAAAGTCAAAAGCAAAAGGTACTTGTTCCACTGATAGCGTAAAAGTACATATCCTACCATAAATTTAACATTATTATTACATTTCTCTTTTTAAAGATGTCTCTCTTTTTTTTTTTTTTATAAATCAAGAAAAAAAATAAAGGAAAGAATTAAAAACCCCCCATTACTTTCATTCATATTCAAAGCTATAAAACAAGTACAGCCATTTAACAAGTAAATAAAACATGACTCTATTAACCAATCTGCTCTGAAAACATGTACCAGGAATCATTATAGGTTTAAATCAGGAGAATCATCGCTAAGCTAAATATCACCAATTCAATATTGTCAACAAATTTGTGGCCATAATTGGAACATGAGTTTTAAGTCTCTATGATGTACTTCAGTAACTTATTTACATGGTACTTATGATTGTTTTCCAACCATTCTTTTTCTTTATATAAACAAAGAATCAACGATTTCCATGTAAAACAATCAGGAATTATACCCTTTTCAACCATTTGTGAAAAGATTACTAAAGCCTTGTGAAAATCTCCGTCCCTGCAAAGAGCATGCACCGCAGGACTGTAACTTCCCGAATCAAGCTTGCATCCTCTCCCATTCATGTCTTCCATAAGTCTTATGGCACTATCACTTCTTCCTTGGCCGCAAAACCCGCTAATGAGAGAATTGAATGTCGCGGCAATAGGAGAGTAGCCACGGCTAATCATCTCGTTCATCAGCTCGAAGGCTTCCCGAAGACGCCCTTCTTGGCAAAATCCATGGATCAAACGGCTGTAAACTATAACACATGGAGCTCCTCCTTCACTAACAAACCTATCGTAAACACTCTTTGCATCCTCAACCTTTCCCTCCTTGCACGAGTCTAAAATCTTCAAGCTCCTATCAACTGCCCTGGGAAACAATTTCCCCATATTGGTTAGAAACTCGAGCCCTTCGTCCATACGATTTTCGTTGTATAGACCATATAAGATATTGTTATAAGGACTAATTCGACCCCCACAACCTCCTTTAGTCTCCTCCATTAGTTGCAGGATCCGAAATCCGTCTTCTGTCCTTCCGCCATGACACAAACCTCTTATCAATGTATCATATGTATCCAAATTCCATTGAATCCCATCTGTCTTCATGTCATTGAACAGATCCATAGCTGAATCCAACTTCCCAGACCTGCAGAATCCGGAGATCAAAATGTTGTACGTATCTACATTCGGAAGGCACCCCTTAGCCTCCATCTCCTTCAAAATCCGACACCCAACTTTCACTTTTCCCGAGTTACAAAAGCCTTTGAGTAAGGTGTTATAAGCGACAACATCAACAAGGCCTCCTTTACTCTCCACTCTTTCTAAAATCTCAACAGCCTCTGGCACACGGCCGGAGCTGCAGAGAATTTGCAGCACCTTGGTAACGGTAACAACATCGGGTACAAACCCCAGAGAAAAGCACTTGTCTAACATCACAAGAGCTTGTACTAAATTCTCTTCCGCGCAATAAGCGGAAATCATGACATTGAAAGTAACATCACTAGGATCGTCCATTTCATTCATCAAGCTCCTGGCCCTTCCGACTTTCCCATTTCTGCAAAGCGCGTGTAGCAATGTGTTGTAAATTACGGTATTGGGAGTCATCCCTCGGGACTTAATGACTTGCAAGAGCTTAAAAGCGTCAGCAATTCGGTTAGTGGAGCAGAGTCCTTTCATCAAAATGCCAAACGTGTAGTCATCGCCCTCAACACCACTCGCCATCATCTTCCTGCGATAGAACTCCCTCGCTATATCAATATTCTCCTTCACCAAAACATTGAGTATGGAATTGAACACCTTGACAGAAGGCTTGACATGAAACTTGGAGACCAAGTCAACCACCTTAACGACCTGTCGAATCATGCGAGCCCGTCCCAGGCCGCGAATGACGGTGACGAAAGTGTCGTCGTCCGGGGGCGAGCCAAGAGAGGTGGGCATTTCATCGAGCAGGTGGTGGACGGCGTCGAAGCGACGGAAGACGCAGAGCTTGTGGATCAAGGCACGGTAGGTGGAGTGGGAATGGCGGAATTCGGGGAGTCGGGAGGCCCATGAGAAGGTTTCGAGGGCTCGGGAAGCGGACTTCTGGTCGAGGATGAGACGGGCAATGTGGTGGTGGGAAGGGGGTGGAATGGAGGATGAAGAAGACAATGCTTTGGATTGAAAGAAGACAAGATGTTGCACTGTTGGCTTTGGTGGGCGGGAGATTAAGATTATGGGCATGGAGTCAAGTCCAAGTGCTTTTCGGTTTTGGTTTAAGGCTTGGCTTTGAGCGCCAAATGAAGTGATAGTGATTGTCTTTCTTTGACGAAATATGGCCGTTTGATAGAGAGGGTGTCTTTTTAGTTTGTATGCTTTGGAGGTTGTCTTATTTGCACTACCGATCCTTGGCTTTTTTGCTTATTGTCCTTGGGCTTATTTATTTATTTATTTTTGGATATATTTTAGCCTTTAATGCTTTTGTTTTTTTTTTTTTTTTTTTTGGTATGAGACTTTATTTATTAATTATTTTTTAAAAAATCTTGCTCTTTTAGCGTGCCTAAATCCCACCCACAATGTTTGATTTCATAACACACTATTCGGTTATCTTATTTTACTTTCAATTTTATTTTTAAGAGATTTAGTTTATATGCCCCCTACCCTATACATCTTTAAAAAGGATTATTAGTAAAATTAAAAAGCTTTTTTACATTGACCGTCCTTTTTTTTTTTTAATTGGGAGTGAAAAATTCAAACTCTAAATCATTTAATAGAGTGAAGTGTGAAATTACCACTAAATTATGCATGCATCTACGATCATTGTTTCCTATTCTTTTACCTATACCTATACCACATCCACAGTCATTGTTTCCTATTCTTTTACCTATACCTATACCACGAATCCGTCCTCAAATCTTTGAATTTCATAAAATATCCTTTTGCCATTGCAAATCCCTATACCTATACCACGAATCCGTCCTCAAATCTTTGAATTCATAAAATATCCTTTTGCCATTGCAATTCCCCTTGGGTTTTGTGGTTGATACAGGTAAATAAAACTTAAAAACCTCTATTTATTTACTTTCAAATAGCTGGTTCAGTTTAATAACGTGATTTATATTGGGGAAAAAAAAGAGTAAATGCTTCATGTTCATCTAACAAGCTCAGTTTAGTGATCCGATTTAAAATCCACATGATAAGAGTAAATATGACCAACAACTTCAAAGACACGAGGTAAAAGCTTGAATGCCTTCACTTGAGAACAAATTTTCGCTGGGATGAAGCTTAAAAGCTCTCTTTTCACCCTTCATGTTCAACAAAAAAATCACTTAGAACGAATCTAGAATCTCTGAGAAATTCAACTTTGAGAATGTGCTAAGCCTGTATGGAAAGCTTTTACATGCGACACCAAAAAAAGTAAAATAGCCTTTAAGCCAGAAGAAAGGAAACATATTGAAGCTTGACAATAACAGAACTGAAGAACCGCAAAGAATGATAGAGAGAGAACATTGTGAACTGTTTATCTTTTAAGCGAAAAGATTTCGATTTTGAACTGTTTATCTTTGAGTGCAAACAGCGATATGGTGGAGATTTCTCGAAGAACATGCATTGCACCGCCACCATCTACATCACCAAGTTATTTAAGAACAGAGAAACGGCCTCGAGTCAAAGAATAGAGAAACAACCTCTAGACTTGACTTCATTTTTCCATCAATTTCTCAGCATGTAAAAATTTAGCTTCAGTCCTTGCTGAAATCAGCATTGTAGTGAGCACTGGATTCAAGTTTCTTTGCTTCATTCAATTTTCGTACAGCCTGAAATATCAGCCAAAAACAATAGTAAACCAAGAAAAATCACATTCAGAATACAGCAAAAAGAATCTTAAACGATACACATATATATATATATATATTAGAAATTACTATGTTCATTGCCCTACCTTCATGAAATCTTCATGGATGACATAATCCCTTTCAGCACGAATTGCAGACATCCCAGCTTCAGTGCAAACATTTCGAAGATCGGCCCCGTTAAATCCCTGAAACAATGAACATTGTCATATATTCATTCAAAAGATGTGAATGGGTGCTTCAGTTTTGGACAATCATATCGGCTCTACCTCAGCAAGCTTCACAACCGCTTCATAGTCTATTTCTCCATGTTTTGCAATTCCAGCAGCATGAATTTTCAGAATTTCCATTCTTGATTGTTCATTTGGTAACGGAATTTCAATTTTCCTGTCAAGTCTTCCAGGACGAAGAAGTGCAGGATCTAGAACATCGGGTCTATTTGTTGCCATGATCATTTTAACCTACCACACCCAATTAAAGATTAGGCACCTCATCACAAGAGGGAGGAGGGAGGGGTGAATGACAAAGTATAATCATCAAAACAACAACGTTTGTATTCTTTCTCAGGATCAAAATTACAAAATCAAGCATCGTTTAAACAAAGGTCGAAAACCAATATACCTTTCCAAGCTGGTCAAAACCATCTAGTTGGTTAAGCAACTCCATGAGTGTTCTTTGAATTTCACGGTCTGCACTAGTCCCTTCACTAAAACGGCGTCCGCCAATAGCATCGATCTCATCCATAAAAATGATACAAGGCTATACGAGAAGGGACCATATATGAGACATACTTCTTAGTGGAGGCGTACAAAGTCAAAAGTCTGAATATAGTTCAAGCTATTACCTGGTGATCACGGGCATAGCCAAACATCTCCCTTATCAATCTTGCACTCTCACCAATATACTTATCAATGATGGCACTGGATACAACCTAGTGCCACGGAGTTGTATCAAATACTTTAATACGGATGAGAAAATAACATATTAAATTAAAATCCTACCAACAAAAATTGTAACAGCAAAGTAAAGACTTTGACTACTGTGAAATTAAAATAGAAGACCAACCTTTAGGAAGTTAGCATCTATATTGCTAGCAATAGCTCTCGCTAGTAATGTTTTCCCTGTTCCGGGAGGTCCATAAAGAAGAACACCCTGATTTCAGAAAAAATCCAGTTACTGAAAAGATTCTCTCCTTCTAGGCTGCTTAGTTAAGGAGCAAAGCTTTTCTGGAAACAATGTCAGAATCACCAACAAGATAATTGAAATTACCTTCGGAGGTTTGATCCCTACTCTAAGAAAGAGCTCGGGATTCATAAGAGGCAGCTCTATAGACTCCCTAAGCTCTCGAATCTGATCTGAGAGCCCTCCCACAGCAGAATAGCTCACATTACCAGGATCTTCATGAAGCATATTGTACACAACGGGATCGACCTATGAAAAAAAAAGTTACGAGTCAAGAAACAGAAAAATTAATCAGAAACAGCTTTAACGCTCCCTCAACGAATTCCACAAGAAAATTCACCTCGCGTGGAAGTGCCCGCATGATAGTTAAAGTAGTCATATCCAGGACGACTCGGGTGCCGGCAGTTAGCTTTTCTTTGTCCACTTTATTCCGGCAGCCGACCACATATCTAGGTCCACTACTTGCTTTCACTATCACTGATCCAATTCAATCCAATCCCAAGTAAAATATCCAATTAGTTACAAAAAAATACTCCAAGCAAACATATTTTCAGCTTTCTTAAAACTTTAAAAACAAATTAAAAAAAAAAAAAAAAAAAAAAGGAGTGTAGAAAGCTTACAGCGTTCATTATCAAGAGGCCTAAGAACCTCGCCTATGATCTGCCCAACGCTCTGAAGCGACTTTAGGTCATCTTCGGTCTTAGAAAACTCCTTTTTCGCAGCCCGCAACTTTTCTCGCACTGCCATAAAAATTTTCTCATCATCCAATCAACATTTTTCAAATTTCCCATTTTGCAAACCAAAAAAAAAAAAAGTCTTTCCTACCACAAACAGAATTTAAATCAATTTGTAAAAACTAAACCCCTACGATTTCAATCAACCAAAAATACTGTAATCGCAGCAATAATGAAAACCTAGGATCCAAAACTATTGGAATAAAACTGAAAAGAAGATAAGGAATTTGTGTTGTTAGGGTTGGGAATCGGAATCGGAATCGGAATCGGAATCTGACCTGCGCGGACGCGGGATTCAATCTCCTTGTGGTGGAGAAGCTTCTTTCGGTAATCGGCGCTGGCGGTACGTCGTCGTACGGTGTCGTCAGCCTCGGTCGACATCGGAATCGGAATCGGAATCGGAGAGATTGGGACAAAGGAAGTGTCTTTTTTGGTGTTTTAAATAAGGGTAGAGTCCACAAAGAAGGAGAAACTGAGCAGAGTGAAGAAAGAAAAGTTCACGAAACAGCCTTTGTATTTAGCCCAAATACCATTTATATCCTTTTATTAAGATTATTTGCATGGATGTCCCATTAGCTTCTCAAGTTTGACAAATTACCCTCTACACTAAAACTTTCGGTAATTAACTACTCAAACTTCAAAATCTATTACATTTTAAACCAAATAAAAACGAGATTGATTCTTTCTTCTTTTTTTGCAGTTTTCTTGCATGTGACTCACGCTTGACTATTATTTACAGAGGATGACCAGTCCTAACAAGTGAAGTGAGGTAATTTTGTTCTTATAAAATTCTAGCAAAAAAAAAAAAAACCTAGGTCAACTTTAATAGCAATTCACATGCGAGTTACATGCAAGAAACCCATTAAAATTTTTGTCCCTATTTTCGATTAGGCGTAAAATGTAACAAGTTTGGTTAATCAAACACCAAAAGCTTAGAGGACAAGGGTGCAAAAATACCTTTTTATTATTCAAATGTCTAAAATATCTCATGTATTCCTTCAAAATACTATGTTCATCCCACGTCTGATGTGTTTAAAAAATGAATTAAAAATAACTTCTTACCCCCCTCCCCCCATCCCAAAAAAATAATAAATAAACACATACACACACACCCCTTCGATCTTCTTTGCCCCTTCATGTTGGCAAGATCCCACCGTCTTCCCATATCTTCACCGCAAGATTTTTAATTTATCTTTAGTTTTTAATTTTTAATTTTATTTAATTTTTGACTAATTTATGTTAAGCTAATGTTTAGAGTAATAATTTTTCCAAAAGGAAAATAAAAAAATTACTTGGTGTGTTTTAATGAGGATAATCTTGGCCTTTCGAAAAGTTTAATCGGTCAAGGGTTGTTTTTTTATTTGACTTTCAAAGATAAGGGATACTTTATGTATTTGTATAATGGGAGGGACAAATGTGAAATCTCGACAAAAAAATAGGGTATTTTGTGTATTTTCCCATGCTAACTAAATCTATTTAAATTCGATTAATTGTCCATCAAGAAAACCTTTTTAAAAATGAAACAAAAAAAAGTGCAGTTTTGTAAAATTTTCCCGAATTTTAGTACTAAATTCAAAGAGAAATTTAAATTAAATTAATATCTCTTGTTTCTTTTCTCTCTCTTAATATAACATAGCCACATAATTTTTAAAAAAAATTGAGGACAATAAAATTAATGAGAGTGGCTCTATCAACACACGTTAATAAGAGTGGCTCTATTAACACACATTCTTAACTCTCCATACCCCTTTAATTAGTCAACTCATTTAATTACACATAAAAAATAAATAAATAAACCCTCCCTCAAACAAAATGACATAAAAGGACAATTATCATAGACTTAATTACATAAATAAAAATTCAATGACAAAATAAGAAACTCAATTTTTTTTTTCTTTCCACACATATCTACATATCAAATTCCCAAATAAATAATTTATAATTTTTTTTGGAGGAAAATCTGGTAATTTTATTCCAAACCAATTATATCATTTTTAACAAACCAACCCAAAAATTTAGACAATACATCAAGTCAAACACAAGAACAAGAATTAGACAACGCTAACCTAGCAAGAAAGTAGGCTATTGAATTTCCTTCATGAGATCCATAGCAAACCGAACCACTTCCTACTTGCAAACAAGAATTGCGAATGTCGTAAATGACATTTGCTGCAACAAAACATTGAATCAGAGAGTAAACTACTTTATAAACATTACAAGCATCAATTTCGACGATCCACTTCGAGAATCCATTGGATATAGATAACATGCACCTTCCCTAACGGTCAAGCATTCACCTACGTAAGGAGAGAAAAGTCCAGCCATCCGCCTAGATACACCCATACTACCCCTCAATCATCTCTCGCCACAACTCCAATACCGATAAAACCAAGAGCATCATCAATTGCTATGTCCATGTTAAGCTTAACACATCCATGCTTTGGAGCTTTCCATTTATGCTTAGAAACCACTTGTTTTGGATTTGCAGTTTCATCTAAACCATTACAGACCAAGAAATATTCAAGCAATCTCCCAGCTCAAGCCACAATCTCCTTTGGTTACTCAAATCTGCCTTCAAAGATGCGCCTATTGCGATCACTCCAAATAGCCCAGAGGATCATACAAAAGACATCCAAATCATGTCTATGGCAATGAGTTGCAGCATGAAGACATAAGGCACTAACAGGCCTACCCTTAAAACGTTCCAAGATACCAACAATGGCTGATTGCATCCAAATCTCCTGGACCATAAGACACATCCAAAGAGCATGGCAAGAGTCCTCCTCCAGATCTCCACCTCGTGGACAATTTAGGCCAACCATCACACCCCGTCTAACCAAGTGAGAGCGGGGTGGAAGAGCTCTATGAAAAGCTCGCCATACCATAATTTTGACCTTACTTGGGACTCTAGCCAACCATAGTTTCCTCCATCAAAAAACCTCAGAGTTACACAAAATTATTCCAAATATTATTCCAAAACTATAACAAAACCCTAATTTTTACTCTTCATAAAGTATTCCAAAAATTATATTAGCAACTATGGTCAACCTAGATCAAAAAATGCAACTTCTCATTAGCAATTAAAGCTTAATCTCCGTGAAATCATACAACTAAAATCAGCAATCATTGCCTATAAATAAAAGGTATCATCGTACTCCTAAAGGATCTAGAATCATACACAATTCCGCAGCTAATTCTCTTTGCTTTTTACATTCTTCTCTCTTTCCATTCTTAACTTAATTACGGAGGTCTAGTTCTCACATTCAGTGTGAATCTCTATAATTATATATGCTCTTTATCTCTTTTTATTTTCTTGTAGTTTACTTTAAAACTAGCACACTTGGTCACCTCAACACATATATATCTAACTTAATAATACAGTCTTAGGCCCTAATTTAACTCATACGATTTGATTGTTGATTTTACCCTCAAAAATATATAATCGGTGAAAGTATAGATAATAAAAACGTAGAATGTCCAAAAATTAAAATATCAATGTCGAGGTCCAAATAACCTTCTCTTCTAACATAGCAAAAAAGCCAATTATTATTTAAAAACAAAAAAAAAAAAACAAAACAAAACATTGCAAAAAAGCCTACCCTTTACACTTGAATAAATGACTTAACTAACAAAAATGGAGACCACAAAGACAGACAAACAAAAGAAACAAATAAAATTTCACTGAAAATTGTGAACAATTCGCTTTCATCGCTGTTCTTAATTGGTAAGGTAAGAACCACCCCAATTAAAAGTACAAAACTCAGAACAGAATTCAAGATCAATATCCATAACAAAAACAAATAAAGAGACAGCGAAAAAATGAGTACTAACCCTGTTTAAGTTAAACGTCCGAACTTTTCATCACCTCAAGAAGGAAAAAAAAAAATGGAATTAAAAGAATTAAGGTCGAATCTGAAGTAGATTAAGAACAAATAACTAAATATCAATATACTATTCTTTGTTTTTTTTTTTTTTTATACTTCTCAAATGAATTCTTTTGGAAGAAATTAAGATTAAGGACAAAATTAAAAAGGAAACTATTAAGTGGACATGTTCAGTGGCTATAAAAAAATCTTTGTGTGTGTGTGTGTGTGTGTTTTTTTTTTTTTTTTTGGTTAATTATTGGAAAGAGGATCAAAAGATATTTAAAATGAGAAATAAATTATAATTGTAGGTATATACCGCGAGAGAAGTTTTAAAAGATTAGAAGTCAATTGTTAGAAGAAGAGGGGCAAAAAAAAAAAAAAAAGGAATAAATCTCAAAATTTAATATTGAGAAACCTCGTCTTTTAATACTAATTATACTTATTTGGATAAATACCCCCTGAACTTTTTAAATTTAACAATTTAGTCCTTGAGCTTAAAATCATGGCAATCAGACCCCTAAATTTGGGATTCTTGGCACAACTAGTCCAATCAGTAAAACGGTTAAAAAATTTTGGATGGAATGATCCATGTGCTGCTCGCATGCACCATTTCTCTTGGTAAAATTGGAAATTAACAAAAGAAAAAAATGGATTTCTTTGGTTAGAAAAAACCCAGCACTTTCCTTTCACCTTCCATGATTGCCATTGTTCATCCCATCTTATCTGTTGAAAATCAAAATACATGCAAGAATTGGTCAAGAAAAGAGAAGAAAAGAAAAAGCTGCAAATGTGATTCTGTTGGAACATCAAACCTAGCATGGGATGGGAAGTTGCTGCAACGCCGACGGATCTCACGAAGGGTGTGGGGCCCATGCGATGTCGGATCTCACAAGTGTGGGAGGAATCATAGGGCAGAGCTAAGGTTGGTTTTTTTTTTTTTTTTTTTTTTTTTTGGTGCTCACATCTCCACACCTGAAGGCAACCATGGACATCCAATCACTCACAACAACAATGGACATCCATCACTAGATGTTAGATATTTTCTGTTTGGGGCTTCAAAAATGAGTTCATGATTCACACAAGGTGGTTTGTGGCCATGGATCAGATTATATTTGGGCCGTTATCCTTACTTTTTTTTATGCTAAATCCGGTGATCTGGATGTTACTCATAAAGTGTTTAATATTATGTTAAAGATAACCAGATTGATTGGGAAGCACTGTACCCAAAATTCAGATAAACAAATTAACTCAAAACTAGAATTACAAGAATAAAATGGCAAGTCTTCAGATTTTTTTTTTTTTCCCCTTAATTTTCTTCGAGTAAGTTTTAAATTTTAAAAATGAATTTGAACAAATTGACCAACCACACCCCTTAATAGAAGGGCACGTGTAATTTATGTGCCCAAAAAACATCCAAGATTTAACAAATATTATAAGAGGGATTAACGCTGCAACACACTGTCAAGTTCAAGGGGTCAATTGCCACAATTTTTAGTCCAAGGACCACATTGTCAAATTTAAATAATTCAGGAGGTATTGGTACAAAAAAATCTACTAATTATTCTTAACTAATAGAAAGTGTTCTTTTAGGAAAAAAAATAATAATAATTAATGAGTTCAATATTTTTGAGGTGCAAAAGTAATTAGTTAGATTTCTAACAAACCTAAAGATGTGAATGTTATTAATTGACAATCCTAATAATAAGGAGCCATGACTTAAGGAGGACCTTCAGACAGTTGCCTTAATGGCCTTTACCGTTAGCAAATTGTACAGGGAAAAAAAAAAAAATGAGAGTTATACGCAAAAGAGAGTTATTCCATTTTACGTTACTCTTGGCCTAAAAAAAAAAACCTCTTTTCTTGAACCCAATACCTCCTTTCCCAGGAGGGATGGAGGAGATAGAAAAGAGAACACCCAAAACAAACCATTAAAACACAACCAATAATTTTACCAATTCCAATAGTAGTAATAACAATAGTAACAACATTCACATTTTTATATCCTCCCCTTTGCAATCCCAACCCCTTATGGCTGTCCTCCTGGTTACCCTGACCCTCTTGGTCTCCTTCTCCGCCTCCGCTTCTGCCGCCGCATTCGTCCCGCAAGACAATTTTCTTGTAGATTGCGGCGCTACCACCACGGCGACATCGCCGGACGGCAGAGTTTTTAAGACCGAGCAGCAAACGTCACAGTACCTTAAGGCCGAAGACGACTACAAGATCTCCGGCCAGCCCTCCGCCGATGTCCCCTCCCCGGTGTACTTAACGGCTAGGATATTCGTCCAGGAAGCGACGTATGCCTTCTCGTTAACCCGGCCGGGCTTCCATTTTGTCCGGCTACATTTTTTCCCCATTAACAACACCGTTTTCGACCTCCAAAAGGCGACGTTCACCGTCGCCACCGATAAGTACGTCCTCCTCCATAGCTTCAATGTCAACAACACGACCAAGCCCATCTTCAAGGAGTACTTGATCAACGCATTCGACCCGCATTTTTCTATCAAATTCTCTCCACAGAAGAACTCCGCCGCGTTCATCAACGCAATTGAGGTCGTCTCGGCGCCCGACGAACTCGTCGCCGACTCCGCGACGAATCTCCTCCCCGTAGGAAACTACGCCGGGCTGTTCGCCTTCGCGTTCCAGACCGTTTACCGCCTTAACATGGGAGGACCTCTAGTGACATCGGCCAACGACACGCTGGGAAGGACTTGGGGCAACGATGAGTCCTTTCTCAAGGCCAAGAGCCTGGCGAAGACCGTTTCGGTGGCGCCGAGCGCGGTGAAATACCCGCAGGGAGGGACTAATTCGCCGCTTATCGCACCGCCAATTGTCTACGCGACGTTGGTTGAAATGGCGGAGGCGAATGTGAACCAGCCTAAGTTCAATGTGACATGGAATTTTGAGGTTGACTCGGCGTTTGGATATCTATTGCGTTTGCATTTCTGCGACATTGTTAGCAAGGCATTGAACAATCTTTACTTCAACGTTTACATCAACGGAAAAATGGCGATTTCCGACTTGGACTTGTCCCACACCACGGGAGCTCTGGCGGTTCCTTATTACAAGGACATTGTGGTGAACTCCTCTTTGGTGTCCGACGGGCTAATTATGGTCCAGGTCGGACCGTCGAACTTGGGATCGGGAGATTTGAACGCAATACTAAATGGTTTGGAGGTGATGAAGATGAGCAACACGGTGGACAGTTTGGACGGGGAGTTTGGGGTGGACGGGAGGAAGGAGAGCTCGGGCTCGAAGAGGGGGACAGTGGCGGCGGTCGGGTTCGCGATGATGTTCGGGGCGTTCGTCGGGCTGGGAGCGATGGTGATCAAGTGGCACAAGAGGCCTCAGGACTGGCAGAAGAGGAACAGCTTCTCGTCATGGCTGCTTCCGGTTCATGCCAGCGACACAAGCTTCATGTCTAGTAAGGCCTCGGCTTCTCACAAGTCCACCTTCTACTCCTCCACACCCGGCCTCGGAAGGTATATACATATACATATATATATATATAGACATACACACACATAATATAATTCTAGCTAACCCGAGCAATATATACGCATAATGTTTTAACGAAATGTGGGTCTCAAGGTTTATCAATGAAGCTCGCTTCTGTTAATAATTATGTTTCACACTGATCGTGTCCAAGTGTTTATACATGAAGATATACGCACATAACATAATGCTAGGTAACCCGAATACATGTTAATAAAATGTGAGTTTTATAAGAGATTTATTAATAAAATCTACATTTTATTAATAATTATGTTTGATAATAATCGTATTTAAGTATTTTATATATAGATATTCACACATAATATAAAGTTGGATTTAGTTTAAACATATATTAATAAAATGTAGGTCTCATAATATGTATTTTATTAAGACTCGTCCTCTAATAATAATAGTGTTTCTATTCGTACAATGTTTCACATCTATTATGTCCAAATATTTACATATATATGTATATATGTAAATTTTCAACCAATAAAGAAAAAAAATACTTTAAAATATCACTAACGTTAAACAGCTTATTAATAGAGAGATAAATCTCACTAATAGATCATGTTGTGAGACCCACTAATGTTTTCTAGCAATGTTAAAAAAAAAAAAAAAAAAAAAAAAAAAAAAAAAGTATTTGTGAAATTATACATCCTAACTGTTAACGATTAACGAGTTTTTTTTTTCCCCCTTCACTTTCTTTTACAGATACTTCTCTTTTGCTGAGCTACAAGAAGCAACCAAGAACTTTGATGCCAATGCCATAATCGGAGTCGGCGGGTTCGGAAACGTCTACATAGCTGAAATCGACGACGGGACTAAAGTCGCCGTCAAGCGGGGGAATCCGCAGTCGGAGCAAGGCATCACGGAGTTCCAGACCGAAATTCAGATGTTGTCCAAGCTCCGCCACCGCCACTTGGTGTCTCTCATCGGCTACTGCGACGAGAACTCGGAGATGATCCTCGTTTACGAGTTCATGTCCAACGGCCCCTTCAGAGACCATCTCTACGGCAAGAACTTGCCCCATCTTTCATGGAAGAAGAGGCTAGAAATCTGCATCGGAGCGGCCCGGGGGCTTCACTATCTCCACACCGGGACGGCTCAGGGCATCATTCACCGAGACGTAAAGACGACCAACATTCTTCTCGACGATAACTTCACGGCCAAGGTAGCCGATTTCGGCCTTTCCAAGGATGCTCCCATGGGACAAGGCCACGTTAGCACCGCTGTGAAGGGAAGTTTTGGGTACCTGGATCCGGAATACTTTAGGAGACAACAATTGACGGACAAATCCGATGTTTACTCGTTCGGCGTCGTGTTGCTCGAAGCTCTTTGTGCTAGGGCCGCCATTAATCCTCAGCTCCCAAGAGAACAGGTAATGAGGACTTCTTGATTTTGATGTTTATAAATTGTTTCATCACGTTCGATTTTTACGTCTGTGCGTAATTTACTAATTTAGTGTCTATTTGGATCGTAAATTGGATTTGGTACGGATTTTAAAAACTGAAAATTTAGATTTGGATTTGAGTTGAATTAAAAAGTGCTTAATTTTTTTTTTTTTTTCTGAACGATTTCGATTATCGACAGGTGAACTTGGCCGATTGGGCAATGCAGTGGAAGAGAAAGGGGCTGATAGACAAGATCATTGATCCTCTTCTCGTCGGGACGATAAACCCGGAATCGATGAAGAAGTTCGCGGAGGCCGCCGAGAAGTGCTTGGCTGAGCATGGAGTGGACAGGCCTACAATGGGAGATGTGCTGTGGAATTTGGAGTATGCTCTGCAGCTTCAGGAGGCTTTCTCTCAAGGAAAAGCAGACGAGGAGGGCAAGTCCTCTTCTCCTTCTTCTTCTTCCTCCACCTCCTCCTCCTCCTCCTCCTCCTCACCGGCCGCAGCCTCACCTTCTGTGGCGGTTGAGAACCGGCCCGCCTCGTTGCCGGAGGAGAACAAGGGTCCGGCCGAGGTTCAGGCCATTGATGAGCATTCTGGTACTGCCATGTTTGCTCAATTTGCCAATCTCAATGGTAGGTAATAAAAGTAAATGAATAAAGAAGGGAAAAAAAATCATGTGGAGACTCCAAAAATCACTTTTCTGTTTTCTTCTCGAGTTGGGTTTTTAAATATATATTAATATTTATATATATATATATATATAGCTCACTCTCAAGTTGTTACGTGTTGTTTGTACCTTTTAGCATTGCTTGAAATTCCATTCTTTTGATCTGTTCAACATATGTGGGTGGTATTTTGGTTCATGTGGTCGTGAAGAAAATTTAAAGTACTATGTGTGTTTATATTTGTGTAATATTATTTGTGTTGGTTTTATATTAGCAGTGTCAAGCAGAAATGCTTTGTAATTTTTTTTTTTTTTTGACTTGTAGAAAAGAATGCAAGTAAATAGAGATGGTCAGAGAGCAAACTCCAAATGAAAAGTGAAGCTTCTGATTGTCATTGCAAATTTGTGTGTTTTTCTAAGTTTGGTCCTACAATTGACAAACTAGAAAACCTTCCGACCCTACTTCCTTTTTTTTTTTTTAATCACTTCTAATAATATTAGATCGATCAAGATAAACCTAGCGATAAAACTACATCTTTATCTTTGATGTTAAGATCTAGACTCAAGAGTTCAAACCCCTCACGTTCAAAATCGACGGGTATATAATCATTAGACAATTAAGCATTTGAAGCATTTGAAAATTGTACAGTATTATGGACTTGACAAGTTACATGACCAACTAACGAATTAGACATATTGTTTTACAAAAATTACAGAAAAGAAAAGGAATATATAATAATGACATACTGGATATCTATGAGCTAAATTTCCGGTCCATGCCTCTCAATCTTCACATCGCGGAGAACAACAAGAAGAGGATGGACGAGATCTCACTCGGTAACCTGCACCGGCTAATTGAACACTACAATTAAGCTTTTCTTCAGCCCTTACAAAATCCAACATTGAAAGATCAAAGCCGTCTTCTCTCCTTAATAGTGCTCTTTGGCCTAGTTTTACGAGATCAAGTTTCGTACATGTTGTCTCGGGTGTTTTTGTGGCATTTTTGTTCTGCATATGTTGTTCAGGAAAAATCTTCAGGAGTGCCTGGTCCTCACACACTGAATCGATTTTTTGTGCCGTTCCGATCAAATCTTACGTTGAGAAATGCTTGAGTTGCACCAATGTTCAGGTAGACACTGCCGCATGTTGTACAAATTTTAAATTGTAAACCATTTGGTATGTTTCTTTCTTTCCTTCCTTCAATGGCCTGTTTCTTTTTAGCTTCAAATAAGGGGACGGGTTTCTTGTCAAGAGGTTTCTAAATAAGAAAATTGTGAAAATAACTTCTTACATAAACATGTTAATGTTTTTCGCCTTCTTATTTGAATTTTTGACCATCAATATGCTTGTTTTATTGGAGGTCAAAAAAACTAAAACTATTATAGTTCAGACAATAACTAGAGATGACTATTAGACGATTAATTCGTGATTGGATTGATGGATATTTGAGAGCTTTAACTTGTGGATACAGCAAAAAAAAAAAATGAAAATGATTATCCTCCCTCCATTGCTACTTATTTACTCTAAGCACATGAATAGAGACAAATGCACAAATCTGAAATGGTTTTATAGAAGAAGATGAAGAGAGTGTGCTTAAAAGCACATTTTTAAATTTACCAAGGCCCTTATTTTGGGAAATGAATAACCCAATCCTTAGACTAAAATAACAGAAACAGTTATAGTATTAACAAAGACTTTTTTTAGTGGTTATATTTACGCCCACAATATTAATAAATATCCACACATAATAAAATATTTTCTAACATAAATAATGTTTAACTCTCTAATACACTCTCTTTTACAGTTACTTTTTATATAATATCATGTTAAACTGTCTCATACACTCACTATCATTTTAACTTTAATTTTTTTTTTTTTTTTTATATAAACTAACAAATCTAAATAGGAAAAAAAAAATACTTTTTCATTCTCAAAGAGTAAACATAAAGCATCCCTAAAAATATCTCTAAAAAAGAGGAAATTCACGGTCTGACAAATAAGAATTGAATACCTAGAAATTAGATTGACAAAATCAAATAGAATAAAATCTTATATCTAAAGGGATACAAAATTTTAAAACTTCTACGATATTATTATATATAGTCCATGACAGCGTCATGCATTTAAAAAATAACATGTATGTATAGAATCACATAAACAAACCTAGCAAGAAAAAATGAATTAAACACCCCCACCACCACCCCCCGGCGCGCCAAAGAGTTATTTATATATATATATATATATATATAAATATACTAATGAATCAAAAAATTAAAAAAGACATGCTTTAATAGTTATTGGCTCTCTGAGAGACATACTTTCCTTTATTTTTTGTTTCACATGAATCCTCCATTGAAATTTTCATGTAGTTATGCAGACAATTTGGGGTTGATAAAATAAATTTATTGTTAACTAAGTTTGTAGGGAATTTTTTTGTTTCTTTAAAAATAAAAATAATTTCTCTTTATAGTTAATGTGGTCTATGTTTTTTAATTATTTTATAAAAATACTTCTACAATTGATACTAAATTTATCATACATCATAATTAGTGTTAAATTTAATTAACACAAGTATAGCATGAACCAAACGGATTTTTGTTTTTTGTTTTTTTATTTGTTTGGGATAAATCGTACAAAAACTTTTGGTAAGTGACCTAAGTTTTATTAAATTAAAAAATGTCCACTTTTAAATAACATGTAATCACTTTTATCTCCACTTATCTTTCTTCTCTTTTTGGTGGTTGTATTCACAAGGGTTGTTTTCTCCCTTCTTCCATTGAATGCCTAAAGAAAGATGGCTCTGAATTTGAAAATGGAGAAGATGAAGATGAACAAAAAAACCTTCTAGGAAGAAAAATTTATTTGAGAAAGATAGAGAGAGAACTAAAAAATAAATCATTCCTCTAATTTTTCAAAACATGGGACATTATTTATGATAAAGGTTCTAGAAATCTATCAAGCACGGATTATGATTTGAGATAAGACTACAAATAGAAGTGTCGAAAAAAGAAAGAAAAGAAAAGAAAAAAGTAACATCTAAAAGCATTATATTATGTGGATGTAACGGCCTATCTATAATTCCGTACTTAATTTCATAAATATATATATAGATTTAGAATCGCCACTTAATTTAAAAAAGTACATGTTATCTTATGCTTTTAATATGATACAATACTAATAATTATTGATAGTAGTCGTGGACAATGGTAGTACATACCCGCACATGCTTATCGATCTTTGAAATTAGATCTGTCACAATTTTCATGGACTTAACTGGTCGGATCTGCTCCTGTTTTTCTTTTTTTTTTCTTTTTTTTTTTCTTTGCTGGACACGATCAGATAATGTTCCACCCTTTATGATTTCCAACAACCAACTTGATTAATGTCACGGTCTTAGTCATGACTTATGGACAATGCTAGGTGTTTTAGTACACCGTACACTAACACAAAAATAGGTCCCACGATATGAGACATATAGATTTTTTTTTTTTTTTTTTTTTTAAAGAAGACCTATTGACAAGATTATATTTGTCGGTCTAATTTTTATTAATTTGATGAAAATGGAGTTAGAAAATGATTTCAATGTGAGTGCAAAAAAAAAGTAGAGATTTTTTTCCTTAAAACAACATGATTACAAATTTAAATATTTCAATATACGCACAACAAAAGGTTTTTCTATAAAATAGATGCATAACTAAATTCCACATAAAATTTAAAAGTAAAAATTATTCAACGGCGTAGTTGTAATTTTCCTTGTAAATAAGGGCACATTGGAACTTTTACAAAATTCAGGACTAAAGCAAATTTACAAAAATATGAGTGGGGATGCCCCCACTGATTTGAATATGACTCCATTATTAATTCTGATATTTCGTGTCGAATAAGTCGTGCTTTCAAGTATTTTTCTGTATTCACTCTCAAAAGAAAAAAGGGTACTTCTAGTGTATATAACACATCGCTCTGCTTTAATGATATAGCAAGTTTTTTTAATCATCAGATAAATCAGATAAACTTTTAATAGTTGGATTTAAAACATTCACGTAAAAATAAAATAAAATAAATCACCATTTAACATAAAAATTGTCCCACTCATTAATTCGACTATTGAAATTTAATCTCATAAGTAAAAAAAATAAAAAAAAAATTATTCCACGGATAAGAATTTAAAAAAAAAAAATGCATGTCATATTGCAGAAGTATCGAAGGGGAAAAAAAATTTATCCAACCCCAAGACAGATCGGGTTTTTCACGACCACTAGCCCCACTTGCGATTAAATGATTGAGGATGACAGACACAAGAGATAAGAGCTTTCGTAACATATGCATCAAAATCAAATCAACAAAAGGGGCCCTAAAAGGTCTATTCCAATTTATATATATATATATATATATATATATATAAGGAGCCCCGCAGAAAAGAAAAAAAAAAAAAAAAAAAAAAAAAAAAAAAAAAAAAAAAGGGGAGGGTTATAAGGCAAACTTTTTAGCCATATAGGCGAACGAACAAGAGGGAAAGTAGATAAGATTGTGGTGAGGTTCGCATCTCCATCCTAAACCAAACATATCAACAACAACAACAATCACACCAAAGCCCTTTCAGAGGCTCCAAAACAATCCACTTTTCTCGAACCAAACTCCCCCCCTACGTGTACCCCATCACGTGTGTGGTCTTATCCTCATTTTCTAATTATCTCACAGCCCTTTTCCTCACGTTTGTATTTATGTACATATATATATATATATATAGACTATATAAACTCTCAACTTCCATATTTTTTTAATCCCTCTCTCAGTATATTATATATGTCAATATATCTATACGTATACCTTCTTCTTCTTCCTCTTATTCATCTCCCTTTCTCTATATAATATGAAGATGAATTCCGAAAACGTTACGAGTTTTGACATGGGCACGCTTAAAACTAATCTCCCATCGAAGTATGAATTTCGTTCTTTCTTTTGATGTTTGATTAATAGAATACTATAATTTTCCTATTTCTTGGTTATTAACGTGTGTTTTTTTTTTAATTTTTATTAGTATTATTTTTTATGTTGCTGAGAAAGTAACAAGTTTTTTTTTTTTTTTTTGGTGCAACAGGAAAGGTTTGTCGAGGTATTACTCGGGGAAATCGAGGTCGTTTACGTGCATGGAGGAAGTTCATAGCGTGGAAGATCTGAAGAAACCGGAACACCCTGATGCGAAGAAGAGGAAGAAATACTCAGAGAGGAACAAGGAGTTGCGTTAACAATGGCATTCCTTCATATCCTCGTCGAAGAATTTCTAGTTCTAACCAATGTGCCCCCCCTTGTGTTGGGGTGTGAGATCTTCATATTTTCCAAGCGAGAAAAAAAGAAAGAAAAATTGTCCGTCGCCACGCGATTCAATTGTTCTTGCGACTGCTGCTTCTCCATGTTGCTGTGTAAATAAGTAGTGATGTTACAATTTTTGTTTTTCAAATGGGAAATCTAGTTTATGATGTATAAGAAAATAATCTGTGTATTGCAAGTACTATTTTATCCGAAGTTTTGATGTCTCCATGTTTGTAAAATTGTCTGTAATGGATTGGTCTTTTTCTTTTTTTCTTTTTTTCTTTTTTTTTTTCTTTTTGACTTTTGTTGGAGAAAGAAAGGATCATAAATATTGATCGCCACTCTATATACAAGTAAAATTGTCAAGTAAATGTTTGACAATTTATGTTGTGCCTGTTCGACCTTCTGAGGAACTGTGGACTTTAATTTTCTTGAGAAAATGTACTACGAAGAACAAGGACAATTATGGACAGCAACTGTGGTTCTAAAACTTAAAACCGTTCAAATTTTTCTTCAGAGCATTTTTCAAACGAAACAACATCATTAACCAATCAAGCTTCTTAAATTTTTTAACGATCTGATTTATAATTATCCATACTCAAAACACAAAATTGTTCTAATCATACGTCAGGCCATTGAAAAACTAATCCAACCTCTAAAACAGCAGTTTCGTAAAATTCTTTATCTCACTTTCATGAAGCATGTTAAAAGGAGAGGACTATAATTATTTATACCATATGATAGGGCTATAGGTGGTCATTTCATCACAGATCTCATTTCAAGTTCATTTTCCATAAAGTTAATGGAATTTCTACGGTTAAACACTACTTGCCCCTCTCTATGTTAATTGAGCCAGGGAAGAATACACATTTTTGTTACACTGATAAACAACAAAAAAGTGAAAATGAGAAATGCAAATTAATTCTTCCTCTTTTTTTTTTTTTTTTTTTTCCTTCCTCTCCTAACTCAAGCAGAAGACTACAAAATACGTCCTGAGAAAAATAAATTATCAGCACCAAATGAATCAGTGTTCCTCCCTAATTGTACAAAATCAGGAATGAAGCTCGAACTATTGAGGCCGTATCTTCTTGTTGGCGCCAGAATCTCCATCAAGCATGATAAGCTCTTCATCATCCTCGTCATCAAGAACTTCGAGTTTATTTTTGCCTTTAGATTCCCCAGCATTGCTCGGAATGACATCCTCGGAGAGTTTTCTCTTCTTTCCTCCAACAATTTCTATCTCATCGTCCTTTTCAACCTCCAATGTCGATGCTTCTGATGTGCTTCCGGCATTGTCAAGAGACTTGTTGCCGTTGTTCTCCACTAAAGACGGCGCTTGAGTCCATCCCGAAAGGACCAGTCCATCAGGTTCCTTCTCCTCATCAAATTCCTCCCTGATTAATATAATATCAAATTTAAAAGGCAGCTTGTAGAAATACCATCCATACGGTACGTACAAATAAGCAAATCAAGAAATGTTGAACTAGCACTTCATCATGCTCAAAATATATAACTCGAGTTCAAATGTCGGTGTAACCATAGAGAGACATGAAGGATAGAGAAAAACCTGTGCTTTATATTGATATTGCAGCGCAGTTCTTGATAAAGGTCATTAACGGTCAGCATTGTCCCACCAATAACTGGACTATTAAGCTCAGACAGCACCTAAGAATTTATTCGAAGAAAAAATGGGATAAGCGGAAAGGAGAGAAATACACACTGATTCAGAAAAAAGAAGAGCACGGAAGGACATTTTTAGACCAAAGAAAGAATTATACCTTATCAGCCTTTGCAGCATAAGCTGCAAGCAAGTCTTTGTCAAGATCATCACCCGTTTCATAGAGAACCTCCGTACCATGCATGATAGATGGTGCGTTCATCCCAAGCTTCGACTTAACAACCTTTTCGATAATATCCCTCAACTTTGCACGATTGGTATTTATCTCGAGTGTCAGAGGTGTCTGCATTTAATCATAATGCAGATGAATGGATCAAAATAATAGCTCGAGTATGTCAACAAAAATATCCCAGAATGTTGAAAAATTAACTTACCTCAGAACAAACATAGCAAAACTTATTGGGTTCAAAGGGTTCCACTGGCATGAGTAGCATCTTTTTTGATGGGTGTTCCAGACAATATGTCATCCTACACAGATTCTAAAGGATGTAAAGAAAACCAGCAACCCAAGCAAATATGTACGCATAAAAACAGATGTTCCACATATATGCCAAAAAGTTAATTAAATTATGACTTCATTAAATTTTGTCACATCACTATAAAACAAATATATTGACCAGACCGAACAACCATGCAGCAAGATTCAAATATTGGACAAGTTCCGCCTTTTGATATGCTTATCTAACAACTATCAGTACTCATTTTCCATAATCACTTGTAACATAACAGTTTCTAAGTCATCCAGAAGGAAATAAAAACATTACGATTGCTATCAATAGAAGTTTACGAATCAAATTTATATGCATGCCAAACAGAGCTCAAAAACCAAATGCTTGCACTACGATAAAATTGCCTCTTGTGAACCATTCACGAGTTAAATAAGAAAATTCAAGCATTTTTTTCTCCATCACCATATCCATATCATTATGACTTTAGCTTTCTTGAAGTCCATTAAAAGATGGATGCGACTGTAAATAAAGAATACTAAAACTACACAACATAGACTCTGGAAAACATGGCACTTCGGTCTCAACAAATTGAGAGAAACAGGATTAACAAAATTCTAATAGTAACAGGATCCACAATCCAAATTTGAAAATGAACAGGAAAAACAGTGTACAGAGAAAAAGATAACTTCGCACACCTGTAACTCTTCGAATCATTCTTCAGCACCTTGATTGCCTCAATAACGATCAACCCAGCAATTACCGCATTGGTTGTTGCAACAGCGTGAACAATGTTTCCAGCAATACCTTTAGCTTCAAAAAGACTATGCAAAGCAATCCCAAAAGAAGATGCGCGAATATTTGCAGCTGCAGTAACAAATTCCACGGCTAATTGGTCGTCCTTATCAAATGTCAGATTCCCAATTTCCTGTCAAACGTTCACACCCCAAAAATTTAGACATATTCATAATCCACATTTCACATGACTAGAGGTAAAAAGAAGAAGACACCTTAATAGATCCAAGAGCTCTATCCAATAACAGAGAGTGCAAACTGACCTCATCTCTTTTCAGGAAAAAAAGCTTCAATGCCTCGATAAATATTCTTGAGTTTTCCTTCAGACTCCATATATCTTGTGGATTTTTCATACCCAGAGATGCCATCGCAGACACTGAAGATGGATCACTGGTTCCACCATTTTTCTCCACATTTCCATTTTGTTGAGTAGGCTCATTATCAAGGATATCTCTAGTGTAGATAGGCTTCGGTTTGTTACGGTTTTTCCATGTCTCCTCATTAGATAAGGCTATCTCAATGTTATAACCAAATACATGATCATATATTCTTTTCCCATAGTGCTCAATGTTTTCATCATTTCTGCGTTCAAATACATCTTCCACATGGTTTGATGAGCTAGAAGCATCACCGGAACGAACATTTAAATCATTCTCCTGATTCTTGTCCCCGAACAACTTTGCAAAGAGAAGATCTTTCGCCCACACAATGCAGTGAACAAACTGCAGAAGTAGAAACCTCTAACGTTAATTCTCAGCAAGTCACTATTAAGCAAGTGTGAGTCTTCTAATAGAATCCATGCAGATATGAAAATTCAAGGGAATGGCAAGAAAGAACCATATATCAATACCTTCGATGGAGTACTTGTAATGGTACACACAGGATATGTTTTAGGTGCAGGTTTAGGTTGGCATTCATAGCACTCTGTCTTCCCCTTAACATGCACCGTGACCTGTTTCCGATGCACAAGTGTGAAATGAGAGAGTATCATTACAAACAGAGACAGGTAAACTTCTAGTATGATAAGACATGCAAACGATGAATATCAATACCTATATTAACCATTCATAGCAAAACCCACACACGTAATATGTATTCAAAATTCAAACTTTATACGTTGTATAACAATTTTGACACAGGTTAAAAGGGACAATATATTGATGTTTGTGCAAATGATCATCCAAAAATCTTGACAAATCAAGAATAGTTAGCCTGTGTTCCATCTAAAGCTGATCTAAGCACATGATTACTGGTATTTGAAACTTTATGCCATGCACTGAAAGTCTAAGTCCATCTGTTTTATTTAAATAGATAACATAAACATTTAATATTGATCCTTATGTGAGACAAGATACTTGCAATTCACATGAAAAAGAAAACTTAGAAACGATGTTGCAAATCAATGCACATATAGACAATAACAAGCTCACAATGGAAACTCAAACAGAATTATAAAACAAAACCTCATCGCATTCATATCCCTTTACCGAATAGAACAACTTGGTGAAAGAACGACTTTATGTGAATAGAACGGTTATAGAGTTCTTTATGTGAAAGAACTTGGAGGATTTGGTTCCCTGTCTTTCATTATATTAACTTCTATCTGCCATCAAATCCTCATTAATAAACAACTCAATTCCTTCCCATGTTGTACGTTCACAGTTCAAACAAGTCCATTACTTGAACAATTTGGAGAAGTTTCACTCACTCAGTCTCTCTCTTTCATATTGTCAGCACATACCCACCATCACATTCAAATTTCAAAGTAATAACATACATTTTTATTGACCAACATTTTGTAGCAGAAAGCAGGGTTGTCATCATATTGGTCCCTCCTACATTAGGCATTTCTTTAAAAAAATAATTATAAATAATAATAATAATAATAATAATAATAAATTAAACATGAAGTATCAAATTTATTTTAAAATTAAAAAAAAGGCCTCAGAGTGATCCTAAATAGTTTTCCCTTTGACCCTCTTCACGTGCCATGTAAATGGACCATAATTTACCCTCCTAAATTCAGGTATCTTTCGCTGATAAGAAACAAAACAGTCATATCTCTCGTAAGTTTGACATAGCAATTATTTATCAGAGAATTTTAAACCTAAACCACAAAACTTGTCAGACAAGCACCTCCCCAGGAAAACCAAGGAACATTTACACAAATAAGGCAAAGAAGGATGAGGTGAAAAGGAACTGCTGGGCAAGTATTTACCTGTCCGAGGAACCCAGTAGTTCCACTTTCTACCAAAGGAACTTCAGCAGCTAAGCATAGACGATTAACATGTCGCCTTGCATCTAAGTTGTCGAGTCCATTCAACACAACATTAAATTGCTTAAAGAAGTCCAGATCAAAGTCAGAATCCTTGACATTAGCATGATATGGCGTAATGCTTATGTGAGGCCTAAATTTCAAGACGGCATCCCGTGCAACCTGTTGAGAACTCTCATCACCACTTAAAACGACAAAAACAATAATAATGCAAATTCAGTCAGATCAAAGCTCAGAATCTACTCACTTTGGCCTTTGACTGTCCAACATGTGACTGCCGGAACAAAAATTGTCTGTTGAGGTTACTGACTTCTATAGTATCCATGTCAATCTGCAAATTACCATAAACAGATTAACAAAGACAAACAGCAAGAACAAAGTATAAAAATGCTCTTCCTAAAAACTAAAAATGCTGGAAAATTATCTCAACAGAAATTACACCATTATCAAATTCATGGCCACCAAAAAACAAGCAAGCATAGCTTAGACATTACAAGTAAACACACTTGCATGGTATCGAATTCGTAAATAATACTTTTTGTTTTACCAATGAATCCCACCACTTCAAAATTCAAATACAAAAACCATTAAGCAGCAATGTTACAAATGACTTTAATTATGTGAAGATAAATCAAATCTAAAGATCGGTTCGCAGCGTTGTTTCCATTAATTGTTCATGGCATGAAAAAAAAATCATTTGAACAAAAATAAAAAAAATAAAAGAGAGAGAGAGAGAGAGAGAGAGAGAGAGAGAGAAAAGGCTAAACTTTTGCAAAACAATTTAACAAGGGGTCGAAAGTTTTGGTACCAAGAGAATAATTTCTTTGAAAAGCCAAAATTAAAACAAATATGCAAAAAAGGAAACCATAATAGATAAATTCTGAGGACAAAAAATAAAATCACCGACGATTTTACTTGTAATTCAAACTCCAAAAACTTCCAGCAAAAAAATAAAAAATGAAAATAAACCTTTCAAAAACCTGAGAAACTTCGAAGACCTAGAAAGGGAGGGAAAATAAAAACAAAAACCTAACCCTAAAAATCCACCATAACTAGTAAAATAAGAGAAATCCATAAAGAAAAAGGCTCACAATATGAATGTCTTGGAAGCCGGAGAGAGCGAGAGTCTTGAGGAGCTCACAGCCAATACCACCCGCTCCAACCATAAGCACTTTTGCGCCCTACACACAGGGGGGGAAAAGTAAACTAAATTCAAAAAATTGAAATAATTTGCCAAAAAAAAAAATTCAACTTCAAAGCCTAGGGTTTCGCAGGGAATATCGCTTCGGAAATACCTTAATTGCGGAAAAATGCTTGTCGGAAGCCATGGGAGACGGTGATGAAGCTCAGAGAAGTAAGAGAGAGAAAGAAGAGAGAGAGAGAGAGAGGGAAGGAAGACGAAGAAGAAGCGTGAAATGGAAGACGAACAACCTGAGGTAAAATTAATTTAATTAAATCGAGACAACGAAACTTTGCACAGAGAAAGAACAAGAGGAGAGAGAAACAAGAGAGAGAAAGAGAGGGGATTTTATATGTGTTTGGTTTTGTTATTTGCGTTCGTGGGGAATCGAACCCTCGACGTCAAAGAATCTGGAGAGAGAGAGAGAGAGAAAGAGGAGAGAGAAAGATAGAGTGGTTGGTTCGAGGAAAGGGCGGCTAGTAGAACCGGAGGCGCCAAAACCAGTAAAAAAGAAAAAATGAATATATATATATATATCTATAATTATATATATATATATGTGTGTGTATATACAGGAGAGAAAAAGGAGCTCAAAAGTGTCAAGGTAACTCACTTTGCTGTCTCACAGACATTTTCTCTCTCTTAAACTTTCTCTCTCTAGACGAGGAGAATAGTAGCATGGCGCTTCCGCTTTTTATTCTTCTAGTCTGTTGATTGTAGAGTTAGAGAGAGAAAGGGGCGGTGAGAGGTGGCGGTGTTTGGAAACAGAGTTAAGTGGACTCTTTTCCTCACTGGGTTTACTCTTTGACTGGTTTTGCTAACTTTGGCTTGGGTCAACATATTGGGGTTTTGTCACTTTGTGTTGTTTTTCTATTTGCCAGTGTAGTTGGGTTTTTGCAATAGCATTTTCTTTGCATGTTCAAAGAAAATTTGTTTCTTGTTTGGAAGTGGAATGTTGCCCTTTTCTCTTTTTGGTAGGGAAACAAAAAAAAGATTAGTGTTGTTTTCTCGCTCCCGAACTAGCATCATCTTGACCTAATTGCTATTATTGATAGAATGGCAATGATCCTTGATTTTAGAGCCCGTTTGAGGGGATATCCAGAGATAGTATTTTGAATGTTGAGTTAGAAATGTATATTTGGAGGGAAAATTTTTGAAAAAGTTATGTGATATATAAAATATTATAAAAATTTGAAACGTGTTCAAGAAAAAAATACAAAATAGATATTGTCTTATTCGTCTCGTCGATACGAGCATTTTGACATAAAAAATCATCTCATTTCAATTTGAAATGAGAAAGTTATGGACTTTTAAAATTTGAATTTTTTGAAAATGAAAAAAAGAGAAAATTTGATTTATAGTTGAGATTTTAAAATCTAGATGATAAAATACCATCTGGAGACGATGTCCCAAACGAGCCCTTAGACTTTCAACAACTATCAGCTCAAGACTTGAAAAGCATATAGTGTATATAGGGTCAGTTTGGTATTGTTGTGCTGTGAAAAAATTTTGGTGTAGTTATGTTGTGAGTCTAAAGTTACTGTGGCTAGAAGTAGAGAGGCGTTTAGTAAAAAATTTTTCAAAGTTACTGTGAATACCAGAGGCAGAATTATAAGTGTTTAATAAACTATAAATAAAATTATTGTGCAGACATAATGACTAAAAGTACATATCATATTTTTATCTAATAAATACTTTAGTAAACATATTTATTGTCTAACGTGCTAAAATTTCACACCAAATTATAGAATGCATCATTTTTATTTTATATTAAAAAAATTAGATTTATTGACGACAATAAATTATAAAATTTTGAGTATAAATTATTATAATTTTCTATTTTGTTAAAAAAAAAACACGACAAAATAAAGGTAGTATGAGTTATAATTTTACAATTTGAAATTATTTTTAAGTGGAAAATAATATATAAATCTTAAATAAATAGTTTTATTGTTTGGCATGTAAACAAATAAAGTGAGTATATTAGAACTATTATTTATTGTTAAGGTTATTTTAGTAAATTTGTAAAAGAACATCAAAAGTAGTTGTGTAAAAGCAACCTCTGTCCTACTTCTCAAATTTTATTATGCTGTAGTAGTTTTTAGAATCTGCTAGACAGAAGCAAGGTTTACCAAACACCTATAATCAGCTGTGGATTCTTTAATAATCTAAAAGCAGTCTCTAAAAGTAATGTCAAATGGATCCATAGTCTTTTTTGTCAAATGTTAGACTTTTACCTGCATTCCACCTCGAATCTATAAATTAGTAAAAGTGAAGGCACTACTCTAAACAAGACATTCTTATCATTGAACTACCATTATTGATGGCGTCCAATGTTACTCATTGTTTTAATTAGCTATTTTGTACTAGATTATTTTTAAATCGAATGTATCAAATCATATCATCATATCATACAACATATTGTAAAATGTTTGATGATGATCAGTAAAAAAAATGAATAATTAAAATTTTTTGTTGTTGGAAATGACAAAAATAACTTAATTTATCTAGTAATATATATTTTTTAATAACTTCATGGATATTCTATTATTTTTCTTAGTGGGGTTGTGACTTGTGAGATCGGAAAAAAATAATAAAAAATAAGGTTCCATTTGGATCACATGTTTATTTTTTAAAATAAAAATTTTCTTATTTTAAATAATAAAGTTTTTCTTTTTGAGAATAAGATAGTGTTTGGATGTGTAAAAAAATTTCTTCTTAAAAATAAAAAATTATTTAGAATGAGAAAAAATGACATTGAAAATTGTGCATTGTGAGAATATTTTAAAAATTTTCATTTTCTTTTTCTAAAATGATAGGATAGAAAATATGTTTGAAAATAAGATGGTTTTCTTTTCCAAAATGAGAATGATAAAAAAAAATCAAGGAAAATTATCTTTTACAAAAATTTTCTAATTTTTAAAAATTGGATATGTGATCCGAACGCGATAAAACTTCGCTAATAGATTTTCTTGTATATTTCTTTTCCTCCTTATTTTATGCCTGGTCATGTGGCTATAATTGTGAAATACTCGTTGTAATAAAGTTTTTACTTTTTCCTTTTTCCTTTATCCTTTTACAAATGCTCAAATAACCACTCAAAACGTGCAATATATATTCCTACTATATTATCGATTTTTACGGGTCACGTACTTAGTTATCACTTATTATTAGATAAGTATTTAATTATTACTTATTGCCCGTATACTCTATTATTATTATTATTATTATTTTAACACTAGTTGCTCTTGTACTGCTGTAAGCCTTGCTCGTGGTCCGAAAATAATAATAATAATAATAATGATAAATAGAGTTATTTATGTAAATATTTAAATTAAAAATTATAATTTAAAAAATATTTATTATTTATTTTATTTATATAAAAATCTAAATTAATATTTATAATAAAGATCACGTTATTTTTTTTATCAAGAATTAAAAATAAATAAATAAATAATTGATTAAAAAAAGAAAGAAAAATCTCTAAAATATTTCAGATTAAATAAATCTTTAACAAAATGAAAAAAATAAATTATTTTACTTTATTTATTATAAAGAAAAAGGAGCTGTAACATATATTAGTATATGACATATGAAAAACATGCATTATGATAAATAATTAATCATCAAGATAAATTCACATAGAATCTATTAAAAAAAAGTATTGTAAAGAAAAACTAAACAGTTTAAAACCTTAAAAAAAAAAACATCATAATAATATATCAATTGTCATAAAAAAAAAACATCATAATAATATAGTAATTTTGTAAAGAAAAAAAATATAGCATATTTAAAAAAGTATTATAATGATATAGTAATTATCATAAAAAAAAATAAACAATTTAATATTACAATTAAACTTTAGCAACTATCTTATTATAAAAATAAAAAAAATAAAAAAAAAAACTTTAGAAACTATTTATTAAAACAAGGTAAGTCTGTGATAGAGTCTTATTTATATACTCTATAGATATAGTTCATTTTAAAATCGTTAAGATGTAATCAAACAGCTGAGATATTGTTTGTGCATGATAACTTATCATGCACATTACCTCATAGTATTATAGACTAATTAATAAATTAAATAAATAAATAAGAGAGAAGTAAAAAACCAGACCTTCACTGATGAAATTCTTTTGGAGGGGGGAGCTCCTCACAAGCGGCTCGACGTCGGTGGGACGGGGGCTTATTGTCATTGGGGGCGTCGCAGGGTGGCCGGATTTGGTCAGCGAAGGACGCGCGGAGGGTGGGGTGCAGATTTGATTTGGGGGAGGGGGAGCCTTTGTCGACGTTGCCAGGGGTGTTGTCTTCATCGGCGTCGGCATGGGGGGCACATTTGGTTGGGGGAAATAGGGGTCGTCATCGGTGTTGGGGAGTAGGAGGTGTCCGCCAGTGGACGGTCGTCAGCCAGTTTTTTATTTTAGTTTCTTTGAATTTTTTTAATTTCTTTTTTTTTTTTGTATTTTTTAGTATATAATACTATAAGGTAATGTGCATTATAGTTATCATGCACAAATAATATTTCAGTCGTTTGATTATATCGTAATAGTTTAAAAATGAGTTATATCGATAAGGTATATAAATGAGACTTTACCACAGACTTACCTATTAAAATAATACTAATAATAATATAAAAAATAAATTTCATAATAACGTAATAACTATAATAAATAACCTAAATCATGCTTAAAATTTTTTTTCTATCTAAATCATATTTAAGAAATATGATTATATAAAAAACCTAAATTATACTAATAAGCAATCACTATAATAAAAAACTAATCATTAAGATAAAAATACAAAAATGATGAACAAATAAGAAAAAATAATAATAAATCCAATGAGGAAAAATAATGTTAAATATGGTTAAAGGACAAAATGGGCAATACAAATGGTTTTTTTTTTTGAAAATATATATTTACATAATATTATTAAAAAATGGACATATTTGATAATGAAATTCTAAAAATAGACTTTTTATATAATTATTTCTAATAAATAATATTACCCAACAATCTTAGGGAGAAACTTATTCAAATAAATAAATAAATAAATGAAAAAAACAAATGGGGAATATTATGTTGTTCATATTACTTACTCCATTTCGTAAAATTTAAACACACCTTCAACACTCAAAATTTAACTTTTTATTTTTTTAACAAAATTTAACATGTTCAATTTCACTTCTGACTTAATTATAAAAGATAAAGATCGGATCCTCTTACTTATAGATGTCGTTTGGTTGATCCTCTTGAATTGGAGTTTTTAGAGTTATTTTAATCGAAGTTGAGTTGAGTTTTAAAATTATGTGTTTGGTAAAAAATTAATTAAGAGTAAAAACTTGAAATGTATCCGGAAAAAAAAAATGCTAAGGACACAAATTTTAATCCCAACTTTTAAGTACCAATTTATATGACATGTGAGTTATCGTTTTTTTGTTAGTAATTATTTACTAATAAAGATATAACACATAAGTTAGTACTTAAAAAGTTTGGATTAAAGTTTGTGTCACTAACATTACTTTAGGAAAAAAATATCAAATATGGATTTTGTTCTTTTCTCCTGAAATTATATACAATTATTTTTAAAAAATCTTATTTGAACTTGAAATAACAAAATTATGGACTTTTAAAATTTTTTTAACTTAGAGTTTGAGATGTATATAATAAAATTGAGTTTATTAATAAAAAAAAAGGACAAAAAACAATTAGAATTGTCTAGTCAGAGTTAATCAACTAAACACATGCTTAAATTTTAAAAGGGATTATTTTCATGTTTACCCTTGAACTTTATGTTTCGTTTGGTTCGTCGGTTGGAGATGAAATTTGTAAGTTGGAATTTGTTGACTTTTCAAAAACTAGTTATAACTTTTATTGATTTTTCAGAAAAAGATAAAAAACTGATATGAAAAAGTACAGTTTAGTTGGAGATGAGTTGAAATATCAAACAAAACATTATAATCACTCTCAATTTGTCCTCTAAACTTTGAATTTAACCCTACTTAATCTGTATATAATAATAAGGAAATTAATTTTATCAAGTCTATTCTATTAGGATTTCTACTAACAACAAACAAAAAAAGATAGTATGATTGTACTTAACTTACTTTTTTCCATCTATATTTAACTCAATTTCTGAAATAAATAGTTAAGTAGTGTTAAATTCAAATTTTAGATAATAGAGTGAGAGTTTTTAAAATTCAATAAGTAAAATAAGACTAATCCTAAAATTCAGAGGATACAGATCAAAATAATTCGTAAGAAAAAAAAATTATCATATGAAATCAGTATGCTATTTTCATCTGTAAGTTTGGTTTTTCGTATGACTACATTTATTTTTGTTGAGAACATGGTAGATAATTTATTTGATAACAATTAAAAGGGAAGACTGCGACCATTCTCAAAGACAATAACAAAATAGGACTTGATCTTTAAAAAAATAAATGGGCATTTGCTCTACATTGTCCAAAACTTGTGCAAACAAGAAAATCAAAAGGAAATATAGAACGTTCTTCCATTCAATAATTCACTATTTGTTATACATTTTTGAGTTAAAATAATGGTTTAGGGAGTGTCTGATGGTTGAATTGAGTTGAAATTTTTAAATTTGAATAGTAATTTTTATTGACTTTTTAAAAAAAATAAAAAATATTTTAAAAAAACAAAAAGTATTTTCAAAAAAAGATAAAAATTTGAGTTTAAACTTTAAATTTAAACTTGAATTCCAATCGGAGTCTTAATTTTGTAGTATTAGTTGTTTCTTTACACAAGTACCTAATATGCTACTCAAAAAAAAAAAAAAAAAAAAAAACACAAGTACCCAATAAGTACTTTTTGTTTGAGAAGTAAAGGTACCTGTCACGTGGGAAAAAAGAGGAAGTTGGTGTTACAATTTATTAAAAAAATAATAAATAATTGCATAATTAAATTAAAAAAAAACAGTGCAAGCCAAAAGATATTTAAATGCCAACTAAATTGATATATTACAATTTAAAACTCACTTTTTATTAATGAGAATATTATATTTCTGATTATTCATGAGAGAGAGATAAATAATGAAATAAGCATTTCTCTAACATCCAGGAGAGGCGATTCCCAAAGGAAGAGCTTGAGTTTAGCCAAGCAGGAGAGGCGGGGATTAGACATCATACGAGATATAATTTTTATAACTTTTCATGAATTTCCACCCAAAGCGCAAACTCTTCAGCGCTATATACCGAGAACATCACAAACAAGGTAAAGTGACAGTTTAGCAAAATCTGAAGAGTTGTGAGATTTGAAATAGAGAATCTATAGTATTTGAAATTCAAATTCAACAAATCACGAATTATTCTCTCATGACATCTCGAAAGCAGTTCAAATTACAATTTAGAAATATTTACTAGATTTTATTTATTTATTTGAATTTATTGTACTTATCCAAATGGAGCTTATAAATAAAGTTCATTATCCCCTTTGAAACGGTACTTCTTTTTTTTTTTTCATAGCCAAGAGCTCTCCATTATAATTCTCTGAAAAATAGTGAATTCCCAACACTAAAAGATGACGTAGCCAAAGAGATTGCGGTGAATCTCTTTAAAATCTACCGTGTTCTCTACTTTTCTACAAATTAACTTTTACTATTAACTATGAGTAGAGCGTGGTGATGATAATTCCGAGTTGATGAATTTTTTACCGTCAATAGCATACATTAATTATTAGGAAAAACTTGTTATAATAATTATATTTGTAGCATGCATTTAGTTGATTTGCTTGAGTCAGAGAATTTGAATTATTTTGATTAAAGTCAGAGTTGAGTTTTGAAATTAAGCATTTAATTGATTGGAGTTAAAATGTGTGAAAACTTAAAATATTACACTTTTTTAGGCAATTTTTATTATTAAAAAAATATTTGTTAAACTAAAATAAAAATAGAAAAGGTTGTGCTCTCTCGACAATGTTCAATTGCATCAAGATAGTGTCGTTTTTTACATTGGATTGGAGAGCAAAACCGGTGTCATCATAATGAAGTTTCATTTCATTTTTTTGCGCTCGGTTGGAGTTGCTTTCATCCCCTTCATTGGCTCCAAACGGCGATTTTTAATGACCTTGAAGACGAAACTCTTCCCCATTGCCCGAACTTCGTCGCCGTGGAACTTCACCATTATGCAATAAGCATGATGACAATGTGCATAAGCAAAGTAGTCATAAAACAAGCAAGCATGAGTCTCCCTATTCCTAAGAAACCATAACTTAGCACGCACCGGAAGAGCCTTGACAACAATAATGCTCACCAAATTTCTCTGTGTTTCATGAATTTTCGCTTCTAAATAGGATCCTATTGCCCAAACTTAAGGCCAATAAATTCCTAATATGTAGGTTTGAACCAGAAATTTCGCTTTGCTAGTTGGCACCTAAACTATTCTATTATCTCCAGCTTGCAACCACAAGCAAAATTTGACATAATGCGGTCAACTAATCAAATTATTTAGTCCAACAAAATGAGAATGTGACTGGAGACTGAATATATTGTGATTTTGATCTCACATAATTATGATATTTATTTCTTATTTTATAATATTACAAGTATTATGATATATATAGTTTTTAAAAAATTAAAGTAGAAAACTTATTTAGCATCAATTATTTAGATATATAAATTTTTTTCACGTTTTAATTAAAACCTTTATATGTAAGATAAATTTTTGTATCTATTATCTATTATATTTTACTGTTTTTGTACTCTGAAAATGACAAAAGGTCCCGTAACAGTGTCTTTCGTCCTCTTTTCTAAGTCCATCACGCGGTATTCTATAAATAAAAAAGTAACTTTAAAAAAAAAATTTTAATTTATGGTTTGTTTGGACATCTAGTTTGCTTTTTTAGCTGGATTTTTGTTTTTTTTTTTTTTTTTTTTTTTTTTGAAAAATTAATAAAAATTATAACTCGTTTTTAAAAAGTCAACAAACTCTAACTTATAAATATCAATTTCAATCGGCGATCCAAATGAAAGCTTATAGTACGTTTGGAACAAATGTTTGAGATTACATTTTTAGGTTGAAGTTGGTTAACTTTTTAAAATATAGTTAGAATTTTTGTTGATTTTTCAGAAAAAGATAAAAACTGAGATAAAAAACTTAAGGCATGTTTGGGACGCTAGTTTCAGATGGTATTTTACCATATGGATTTCAAAATCTCAATTCTATATAAGACTTTCCCTCTCTTCCATTTTCAAAAAACTCAAACTTTAAGTCAATAACTTTATCATTTCAAATCAAAATAAGATGATTTTTATATCAAAATGATTGTATCAACTAGATGAATAAGATAAGATCCATTTTACATATTTTTTTCTAAACACATTTTTAATTTTTTTACTATATTCTATATCACAAAACTTTTCAAAAGTTTTTCCCTAAAACATGTAGAAAAAACCATATTGAGGAGCCATTTTGAAATCCAAATTTGAGTATGACTCACTTTATAAAAGTAACGGATCTTAATGGATATACGCTCTCCGTCTCAAGGAAATCAAAATCGTATATTCACATGCTCAAAATGGTAATTTGGTGAATGAGAAATTAATGCTCAAAGTGTGCCCATTGGTATTGGAATTTGTTGGAAAAATGTGGAGTCCCACATTATTTAGGCATAGAGGCTCTCTCACGCGCAGGGTGGGGGTGCAAATTATGGCCCCAATGGGTTTGGAACCTAATGTATGCGCCCTTGCGTGGGTTTTGTTTTGCAAATTTTTATTTGTGTTTTTCAACAAAATCTAAATTTATTTATTTTTTTTGTATTTAATATAGAATATCAACAGTTTGTTGCTATTCATATTCCTGGTATTAGAGGGCATGATTAATCATCAGAAGATGAATGGTTGTAACCTAAACATTTTAAGGTTATAATTCTCATTAATCCAGATTAAAAAAACCTCTTAGATTTGGTTTTGTAACATCTTCTCATGAAGGTTATAAAAGGAAGCCTTCAAAAGCATGATTGACACGCACTTGAACATACAACACAAAGTTCTTCTTGTTCTCTCTTGTTTTTCTTTGTTCTTAGGCATTTTTCTCTTGTGGTCGGTTTTTGGTTGTTTTAGTGATAAAGGGAAGGCTCTGGTTTCAAGTTCGCCGAAAGCGATTTTTGATCGTACTAGACTACTGTTGTTCGTCGTTGTATCATGGGAGACAGATGTTTGTTAAAATCTTGTGCACTTATCGGAAGCGACAAATCTGTTTTAAAGAAAGTGTGTGTTACATGTGCCTCGGTGTTCCTCATCCTTGTGCCATTACATTCGCGTTAATGTTGAATTTTTGATAATTGTAATTTGTACTTCCTTGTAATATTTTTCCTAATATATTCAACTTGTTTGTTATTTATGCTCAATATTTCTAACAAAACATAAAATTTTTAATTTAACATTCAAAATATCATTTTCAGATATCCCCTCGTACGGGTCTTTAGATTCACACATGAGAACCGAAAGCATGCTTAATTTAATTTATTTTTTGTTTTGTTTTGTTTTGTTTTTGTTTGTATATCTTTTGCGCGTGTTGTTCAAAGTAGCATCTTGGGAATTTCTTGGGCCACCACTCACACCATCATTTCGATCCAAGTATTATACACAGAAAACTGCCCTCTCACTGCGTACACGTGTCAAAATCCGAATGGATCTAGTGGGCCCAAAAAAGTGCCACGTGTATCCGTACAATTATATTATGGTCATCGGAGACGACTTGCCGAGTAAGGAAGGAGGAGTTGTAGCGTCTCCTCTACGCAAAAAGGTTTTAAAAAAAAGAAAAAAAAAAGACGCTCCATTTCCACTCCTGCAGCGGGAAAAAAAGAACCTCTGCTGTACGGACACAAACACACACTCTCTCTCTTCTGCATTTGGCTGTTCTAGAGAGAGAAACAACAACCTTCACAATGTGAGTCGGCTATGGCTTCTACCATCTCTGCTTCTTCGTCTTCTTCTTTCATTTTTGTTTTGCTCTTCACTTCTCGACCACGACGACGAAGATTGTGGTTCTTTTCTTTTTCTTTTTTTTTTGGAAAATACTCTCTTCTTACCTGTTTCTCTCTCTACTCTCTCTCTCTCATTTCTCCAGTATTCTTTCTGTTCTCTCTCCCTCAACTTTCTTCTTCTTCTCTCTTCTTTCTCTATACTCCTTTTCAAGACCAAATTTTCTATTTTTTGCTCTTATTTTTCGTTCTTTTTTTTTTTTTTCATTTTCGTATTTGTTTTTGTGAGCTTAATTTTTTCACCAATGTGAAAGTTCATACGGGTATTTACTATTTAAGATTTCGTTTTCACTATATAATGACTATAATTCATGTCTTCCATTTCATTAAGTTGTATATAATAAGGTGAGGCCTAAATAAATCAAAATGTTATTTTTGACTAAATAAAAAATAAAGCTTTTCATATTGATCCTTTTTTTTTTTGTAAAAAAAAATTTACGTCTGGGAATTTTTCTGTTTTTTTTCTTGGAAATTTTGTTTCTCATACTTTACGTTCTAAATGATTAATATCTACTCCTCCTTTTTTTTTTTTTTTTTCCAGTTCTATCAAAGTTGTGGTGAAAGATGAACTTAGAAGTTGATTTGTCCCCAGGTGATTATTTTTATAATATGGTTAACGATAATCTTTGCCATATTATTACTTTCCTGTAAAGTTTCCTTTTTTTTTTTTTCCGTATTTTCTTTGGCGTTAATGAAAATCATATGTTTTTCATTGAATTTAGCTCTGCTGAGACAAGTAATAATTTTAATATGCTCCAAACAAGTTTCACAATGCTTTGTAGAGTGCTTGGATCATAGGTTCGAACTCACAATTCAAAATTCTTTTCTACGGTGTTTTGTTTCATAAAGTTTTGAATTTTCGGTTCAAACTTGCTATTCAAACCTACGATCCGAATGGTCCATTAGTGACTCCTATGACTTTAGAGCTTATTTAGTAGGAGGGAAAAGTAGGAGGGATAGGGTTGAGAGAATAAATGTAGTGATTTTGCGACCTATGGTTGTTTGGTAGGAGGGAAAAGATGACGGATTGTATTGAGGTATTTCAAATTGTTCAAAGGACGTTATTTCATTTTCATAGCGTAGGTTATATACTTTTCTTTCGTTACTAATTTCTTACCTTCTTTCCAAACACAGTCCTAAAGTTTATTTTCTCGTTTCATACATTGTTCATTCTGAGACTATGAGTTGAGGTATAAAATGGAGCTGCAATTAGCTCCTTTATGTGTTATTCAAATTAGCTTGCTGGCTTTCAAATTTGATTCTTAGAACTATGGTTATCGGTTTACTAGAGTTTAAATAGTTCTGAAATCTTGCAATTTTCTCGTGACAATTGTCGTTTTGATTTGAGATCAGATTTGCGTTCAGGGCGACACAAAAGGCTGAAAACTTGTCCTAATGAGAAAGATCATGGCATTGGAACGGACTTCTCTGCAACTGAGTCTGATGGGATTACGCCAAAGAAACCAACTTCCACTACTTCAAACATGGTCGATTTTTCTTGTCCAATGTCTATTCAAGATGGGCCAGATAGTGGTAAGTTTGGGAGTGTTGCGAAAGACATACAGGATCTTCTAAATCGGAAGATGCAGATTCCAAACCTGTGTTCTAAAAGCTTCTCGGGAACTAAAAATGGGTTCTTAGATAAGGGAAAGCGCCAAGTTAATCAGGATTTGCGTTCAGGTCGACACAAAAGGCTGAAAACTTGTCCTAATGAGAAAGATCATGGCATTGGAACGGACTTCTCTGCAACTGAGTCTGATGGGATTACGCCAAAGAAACCAACTTCCACTACTTCAAACGTGGTCGATTTTTCTTGTCCAATGTCTATTCAAGATGGGCTAGACAGTGGTAAGTTTGGGAGTGTTGCAAAAGACATACAGGATCTTCTAAATCGGAAGATGCAGATTCCAAACCTGTGTTCTAAAAGCTTCACGGGAACTAAAAATGGGTTCTTAGATAAGGGAAAGCGCCAAGTTAATCAGGATCTAGAAATGGCAAATCGACAAAGTACTCATTCGGTGCGTGACGTTGTCATTATCGATTTGGAGGATGAGTTTGTTGCAAATGAGACTGCAGAAAAATCAATACCTGTTAAGTCCTGTCATAATCAGGATCTAGAGTTGGCGGATCGACAAAGTACTAATTTGGAGCATGACGCTGTCATTATTGATTTGGAGGATGAGTTTGTTGCAAATGAGAGTCCAGCAAAATCGATGCCTGTCATATTCGTTGATTCAGATGGGAAGGATATGCGAGATCAGCCAGATGTGAAGCCATCTTCTCCTTCTCGAGACGTTTTAAAGGATCAACCCAATGGGGAAACATTGTTGAAGGACACAGAGGAAGACAAAGATGTTCGTATGGGCATAGAAGACGAAGGCAATCATCTAGTTTCCGAGGATGGTGGTCTTGGAGATGTTTTTGTGGAAGATACAATGGAAACTGAGGAAGAAAATGAAGATGTCCATGCGAGCATGAAAGATGATGATGACCTTGAAGATTTTTGGAAAGAGATGTCAATGGCATTGGAACTCTCCAAGGTATTTCTACAAACTAAAATTTCAACAAAAGCAAGGACCCTTCTCTATGCCACTATTTTTTCAGGTTTACTTTCTTTTGAAAGGCGAACAATTTCCTTGTTTGTAAAATCGTTGTTTAAGTGTAATCTTGGCCGGCAACTTTCTATATTTGAGTGGATCAATACTTGACTTATGTTGCGTGTTTGAACATGTTCTTCTCTAAAATGTTTAATAACCTTCCAGAATTTCACATCTAGCTTACACAAGCCTATTTTTTATATTATTCTCATTCAGGATGTTTCGGTTAATCATTCACAAAATGAACAATTGAGAGAAGATGAGGAGAACTGTGAACACTCATTTCTATTAAAGGACGATCTTGGTTATGTTTGTCGCATTTGTGGGATTATTGACAAACGAATCGAGACGATATTTGAGTTCCAGTATAACAAGGTAAAGTTTCATCTTGTGCATTCATGTTCTTTTATGTATTCTTAATCGTACCCTCCTTTTTATCAATCAGTCCCAAGGATAGCGATATGTGAGAAGAAATAAGCTGAAACTTCTAAAGAACATTATGAGAATTTTCGATGTTTAGTTGGTTATGTTGTTAAACTATGTCTTTCTTTCGGTATAGATAACACTAGCTTCTCTCCAGGACCGTGCAAAACTGGAAAAATTGTCTCTTTTGTAGGATTAAGATAGGTTTTTCTAGATTTGAACTGGTTTAATAAGAACTTAAGAATTGTTAAGCATAACACAAGGTTTTACCATCAACACACTGATTTTACTGCACCCTTTATATTCTAGAACGAAAAAGGAGTTTAACAAATAAATTCAGAGTTAAGGTCTTCACCGCATTCGCAAATAAAAACTAACAGATTGATCGTTTAGGTTTCTAAACTTTTGGTTGTATTAACGGTTCAACTCGCCAAAGTCCTTTCCGCAATATTTGATTGGCTTGTCACTATACTGGGGAAATAATGTAGTGCCTTTGAAGATTGTCCCACCTTGTATCTATGCTTGTAGGATGTTACAAAGTTTTTTACGACGACTGTTGCCCCAGTGAAGCACATATGACACAGACTTGGTTTATGATGCCATTTCCTGAAAATTTCTTTGATTGTACGAGTTGTTAATTAAAATTAAAAATAAATGCTCCGGACAGCGCATTTATAAAAAAGATTCATCAAAACAAATTTTTCGTCCTGCAGAACATAATTAACAGTGGTCTAGGGGTTCATTGATAGTACATAAAGCAGGTAATGATAACATAGAAGAAATCAATACAACACATTTGTTTCTAGAATATTATCTATTTCTCTCAGACATTTCTAAGGATTTTTTTAGATCTTCTACTTGAGAAATAGGCTTGAGAATGTTTGAAATAGCTGTTTTACTTTTTCTTATGAGGTTTGTCCTCATATTTCCTTTATGACATCAATTCTTTAAACTTTTTTATTTACAATCAACAAGAACAGGGATTTATAGAGCCACAAACTTTTTAAGTAGTTTACCAAGAACAGCGTGAAGTTTATAAAAACAAAATAGTTACCAAAAAACGGTATCTGTACATCTTGTTTTCTTTGTTAAGCTGTTTAATTTTGTCAAGGACATCTTGTTTGTAAATTTTGTTTGCAGAGTTGTGCAGCCCACATGTTCCCTTCTTAAAATAAAGTAGCAGTTAATCAGTTTCTTTTGCTTTGAATGCGTCATTTTTCAGGGAAAAAGGAGTAATCGAACTTATATGCCGGCATTGTGGAATTCTAAAGACAAAGCGTTGATGGGAATAGACGGACTTAATTTTTCTGGTGATGATTTGATGCAAAGTGAAGTATATGCCCACCCCAGGCATGCAAAGAAAATGAAGCCTCATCAAGTGGAAGGTTTCAATTTTCTTATTAGCAACCTGGTTGGCGATAATCCGGGAGGTTGCATCTTAGCGCACGCACCTGGATCAGGAAAAACGTTCATGATAATCTGTTTTCTGCAGAGTTTCATGGCCAAGTATCCCGATGCTAGGCCACTGGTTGTTCTTCCCAAGGGAATCTTGGACACATGGAAGAAAGAACTCAAGACTTGGCAGATTGAGGATATTCCGTTGTATGACTTCTATGCTGTCAAAGCAGAAAGCCGATTCCAGCAATTGGATATTCTGAAACAGTGGGCAGAGAACAAGAGTATACTTTTCATGGGTTACAAGCAATTCTCAACCATTGTTTGTGATCGGGAAAGCAGCGACGTAACGGATTTGTGTTGTGAGATACTGCTTAAGGCTCCATCAATTCTCATTCTGGATGAAGGGCACACTCCAAGGAACAATGGCACAGATATCTTCCAAGCACTTGCAAAGGTGCAGACTCCGAGGAAAGTAGTTCTTTCGGGGACTTTGTACCAGAATAGCGTCAGAGAGGTGTTCAATGTCTTGAATCTGGTTCGGCCGAATTTTTTAAGAACGGAAACATCCCAACAGATCGTCAAGCGTATCTTAAGTAAAGTAGATGTGACATTGTCAAGTGTAAGGAAGAACTTCAAAGCTAGTAATGACGGAGCTTTTTATGACATAGTGGAAGATACACTGCAGAAAGATAAAGACTTTAGAAGAAAAGTGTCAGTCATAAACGACCTGCGTGAGATGACTAGCAAGGTCCTTCACTATTACAAAGGTGATTTCCTGGATGAGCTTCCGGGACTCGTTGATTTCACGGTTGTACTTCATCTCAGCTCCTGCCAAAAGCGTGAAGTTGCAAGAATAAAGTTACAAAGTAAGTTTAAAGCAAGTTCTGTAGGCGGCGCTGTATATCTGCATCCAAAGTTGCAGCCGCTTTCGGACAACCGCAGCGTGACTGATGATGAGATTGACGAGGTGCTGGAAAATTTAGTAGTCGAGGATGGAGTGAAGGCGAAATTTTTTTGGAACATGCTAAGTTTATGCGAGTCGAAGGACGAGAAGCTACTGGTTTTTGGTCAATACCTCATGCCTTTGAAATTTTTAGAGAGATTAATAGTGAAAGAGAAGGGCTGGCGTCAAGGAAGGGAAATATTTTTCGTCACGGGTGATTCAAATCAACAAGAGAGGGAGTGGTCCATGAAGCGCTTCAACAATTCGCCTAAAGCCAAAGTCTTTTTTGGCTCCATCAAGGCATGTGGAGAGGGAATTTCTTTGGTGGGGGCATCTAGAATTATAATTCTCGACGTTCACCTAAATCCATCCGTGACCCGTCAAGCCATTGGTCGTGCATTCCGTCCCGGGCAGACAAAGAAAGTGTTTGTATACAGATTGGTGGCTGCTGATTCACCTGAAGTTGTAGACTATGACACTTGCCTTAAGAAGGAATTGATTTCTAAGACCTGGTTCGAATGGAGAGAATACTGTGGATACAGAGACTTTGAAGTGGAGACTGTCGATTTTAACGAGTGCGGTGATGAGTTCTTGGAGAGCAATCCGATTCTCGCGAAAGATGTGAAGGTTCTGTACAGAAGGTTAGTGCTTAAAAACATGTTTCCTCTCTTCCTCTTTTGATTCCTTTACTTCTGGCTCTCCATTAACAGCCATTAAGTTGTTCCGTGCTAACCGTGTTTTCGTGTTTCAGGTAGATCCGGCTAACCACATTCTCATGAGACATCTGGTAAGAGTGAAGTTCTTAGGACTAGGATTCTAATCTGTTAATTGTTTATCCATGTGTTTTGGTCTGTTACCTTTTGCAAGAGAAATACTTGTCTGGTCACAATGGGACTAGTTTAATACAAGTCTATACAAGATTCTCTCATTTTGAACTCCATTTTAATCTTCCATTAATTTTTTGTAAAGGAAGAAAATTTGAAATGATTTCAGTTTACTTTTGACAAAATATTAGCTTGCGTTTGGTTTGTCAGTTGGAGATGAAATTTTTAAGTTAAGTTGGCTGACTTTTCAAAAATTAGTTATAATTTTTTTGACTTTCAAAAAAAATAAAATAAAATTAAATGAAAAAATACAGTTCAGTTGAAGTTAAACATAAATACAAGTTTTTGTTTTGTTTGTTTTTTTTTTTGGTCGAAACAACATTTCCTCGGTCTGAGAATGGCTTGTTTGGATTAGCAACCCAAACCATACAATTATAATTCAATTTTTGTCTTTTTCACTATCTTTATTATTTACATAGTTTTGTAATTTAAATTTAAAAGTCCATAATTTTGTATAGACAAATCAAATAAGATAAGTTTTTTTAATAAATTATATAAAATTTCGAGACGAATGAAATAATTTCATATTGATATTTTTTTTTTCCGAACACATTTAAAATTTTTACACTTTTTAACTCAAGCAATTCAAATATCTTGATAAACATATAGTCAATTTAAATTTAAATTTTACAATCTAAATCTTAACATCAAGCTGCTGGAAGCTTCTTGAGAAACAAACACAGCATTAACACAAAATCCAAATATACCTTAACGATTACAACAATAAGAACGACTGGTTGGAAGGGCTTAAATGTCAAAAGCTTTGGCAATAAAAACGAGAGATGAGAAGATTCGATTGTGTTTCCACGTGCGTAACTAGTTTGGGGGAGCATCCAAAATATAGATATATATTTAAATTTATTTATTTATTTATTTTGTATGAATTTGTATATGAAAAACACTAGTTTTGTTAGTTCACTTTAGAAATGTGTGATTTACTGATAAATGGAAAAAAAAAAAAAATCGGATGTATAAGGATATGCTCTCTATAGTGTTGGATTAGTTTATTATTATTTTTAATTGTTCAGCGGTGAGTGAAAAATCTAAAGTCTTTTTTAAGTTTTAACAATAATTGAAATAAAGAAGAAAAATGTTAAGTAACCTATTCTAATTATAACTTTTGAGTATTAATTTAGATCTCATTCTAATTATAACTTTTGAGTATTAATTTATATCTCATTCTAATTATAATTTATGAGTACTAATTTATATAATATATATGTTATTATTTATTTTATTTATTTTTTTATGTATAAATGCCTAAAGTAATGCTAAATCAATTAATTGCATCTATTAATGAAAATTCGATATGTAAAATAGTATTAAAAAAATCAACATTAAAGTTGATGTCTATTACATTACTCATAAATAATTATGGTTTGATTAAATATTCATGTATAAAGGGATGAGTATATAGATAAATAAAGATTACATAGTAAAACTGAGATCTAATTATAGTATCAACCAATTTTTAACATATACGAGATGAGATGATATAAAAGGTATTCATTTTAAGGTTACAAAAGGCGGAAGAGCTATCATCGATAACATGAGCAAAAGTGCATTTGAGCAAAAGTGCATTTTATGCAGTTTTAACCTGCAAGTGTAATAAAGACAGAATAAATTAAAATAATTTAGTAAGAATGATTTTGAAAGAGTGAGAATAATTTTGATAGAGAAGAGCTGTGTCTATATTAGTTGATGCACATCTAGTAAAAAGATATGAGATATATATCAAGAATGTGAAAAAGCGAAATAAATAAATAAATAAAATTGATACAATCCTCTACATGAAAATATATTGTGAATAAAGAAATCTTGGGAGAAATCATCTTGTGGGTCAGGTAGGGTTCGGGTTAAATCTTTTGATAGAAATAAAGTTTGGAATTGTTTTTTAGCTCTTGATTTGGTGAAGATTGTGAGGAGAGATTTATCTTTGTTTTGGATGAATGTAATTTGTTTGGTGGAGATCGGTTAACCTTTAATCGGTGTTGTTCAATGATATTTCTCCATCCATTACGAAGTATAGTGAACCGTCAATGAGTAATAGAGGTAGACGAAATATATACAAACGTGAGTTTTGATTTTGACGGTGTCATCACTTTTCACGAATTTTTGAGGTAATTTCTAAATCAAGGTAGATTTTTCGAAGATTCGAAAAGCAAAGATTAAGAGGGAAAAAAAAAAAAAAAAAAGAAGATTTCTTTACTCGCAAGATGCTTTTTAAACTTTTTGCTCGAAGTAATGTGTGGAAGGGTCCATTTTTTGTGAGCCAAAATGCCCTTTTTTCACTTTTGTTACTTCTTGCATGAACATTCACATCATGCTCTCTCCCCCCTTTTTTTTTCTTTTTTTTTTTTTTTTTTCAAAAGAACTAAATCCACTAATTGTGTCACACATCAAACGCATAAAGATTCAATAAAGATCGTAAGTAAAACAATCCTTCTTCTAAAATTTTGTGCAAGACAAACCAGTACATGCTATAAGCTAGGTGAGTTCTAGCTTAATAAATACAACCTATATTAAATTTGCGATGATAGCAAACATAATTAGATCACATATTAATATTGCAAATTACTTAATATACTGAAAGGATGGGGAATCTTACCGTTCAGTAAATAGTACCTACACAGTGTATTTACGCTTCTGCCCTCCAAAACAAATGCTTCTCTTGGACCAACACAGTGAAATGCCCATTTTGCCCCTCCTCGGATTCCCCCCTTACCATTCACCGAAATTACTATAAATGGATGGGGAATCTTATTGTTCAGTAAATAGTACATACACAATGTATTTATGCTTCTGCCCTCCAAAACAAATGCTTCTCTTGGACTAGCACAATGAAATGCCCATTTTGCCCCTCCTCGGATTCCCCCCTCATCGTTCACCGAAATTACTATTCAGTGAATGTACATACACAGTAAATTTACGCTTCTACCCTCCAAAACAAAGGCTTTTCTTGGACCAATACAGTGAAATGCCCATTTTGTCCCTCCTCGGACTCTCCCCCCATTGTTTATTGAACAGTACTGCACTGTTCATTGTACAATACTGTACAGTGAACCCTATTTTTTGGGCTTTGCTCCTCTCTTTCTCTCTCTCTCTTTCTTCGCTCTTCTCTTTCTCTCTCTACAATTTTTCTTTTGGGTCTCCTTCTTCGCTCCTCTCTCTCTACATTTTTTCTTTTGGATCTTTCTTCTTTGCTCTTTTCTCTCTCTCTCTCTACAATTTTTTTTTGGGTCTTCTTCTTCGCTCCTCTCTTTCTCTGTTTACAATTTTTTTGTGTTCTTCTTCGCTCCTCTTTGTCTCTTCCACTTTACATTTTTTTGGTTCTCCAACCCCTTTTTTCTTCGCTCCTCTCTCTCTCTCTCTTTCTTTACTTTTTTGGTTATGTTTGTTTTCCTCTTCCTCTTGCTGCTGGCCCTTTGTTTATTTGGTATTTGTGTACTGAATGTTCATCTCTCTTTGGTTTTTCTTTTTTCGACTGCTCTTTGTTCCTCCTTAGATTGCATGTATTTTGGGTTTTGAAATCCTAGTTTTGATTTTTGTTTATGTGTTTACCCATTATTTCTCCTTTTTCCCCTCATTTTTTTTTTCTCATCCGGTGGTTTTTTTCCTTCGATTTTTGTCGATTTATTTGAGGAGTTTTTTTTTTTTGGATTTTCAGATTCGACCTCTTGGTTTTTGTGGTTGTGTTAACGGATTTTCTGCTGCTTTTTTTTTTTCTCCGTGGTGGATTTGTTTTGTCATATTTTTTGATTTCATTTTGGGGGGTTTTTATTATTATTATTATTATTATTATTTATTTCTTGTTTTTGTTAGTTTGTTTATTGATTTTCGACTACTTTCTTTCTCTCTTCAGATTTTGTCCATTTTGGGTTTTGAAACTCTAGGTTTTGGTTTTCCTTATTGTGTTTATTGATCCTTTCTTCTTCTTCTTCTTTTTTTTTTTTTTTTTTCCTTCATGAGTTTATTGTTTCAGATTTTTAGGCCTTGATTTTAGGGGGTTTTTTTTTTTGGTTTGTATAATATTTTCGTTTTTTTTGGGTTTTTGTTACCGTTTTCACTAATCCTTGGTCGGTTTTTTTTATTGCATTTTTTGGATTTTATTTTATGGTTTTTTTTGTGTGTATTGTTCTTTTTGTTATTTTTATTTTGTTGTTGTATGATTTTTGTTTTAGAGTTTAGCTTTTGTTATTTGTTTTGTTGAAAAATAATTTATTTTTTTCTTTTACAATTTTTTAAATTTTCCCAGGTCATTTATATTTTTTTTGGGTTTTCGGATTTTTTTCCCCTTCATTTTTTGTATATGTTTAGTAGAAGGAAGATATTTTTATTAAAAAAATGTATGTTTTGTTTTGCTTCCATTTATTCGGTAACTTTTTTCCCTTCTTTTTTTTTTTTTTCCTTCTTTGATGTAATATAAATTATTTTTAATATTTGTTATTCCTTAATTTGTTTTTGTAGATTGGACAGGTAATGCTGCTAAAATGACAAATAGGGATTGTCACTGAAGATCTTGAAGACTTTTTGGTTCTGATATTTTAATTTCCCCCCCCCCATTTTTTTCCTCGGGTAATTTTTCGTGATTTTATGATCGAAATTTGTTTGCTTATTTTTTGCTTCTATAATTTCTTATTATATTTCATAACTATATTTGATCTTTTAGTTAGATTTTAATTAATTGTTAGGGTTTTCTAGTAGTTAATCTACTAGATGATTCATGCAGTTTCTTTCTGTGTTTGTACATTTTGGTGTTTTAATTGCTGATCTGTGTTGGACATTTAATGTTTACATATTAGTGTCTTTTAGTATTAATTTTATTATTGGCTATAAATCTACTATTTACACTATAATAATTGCTTTGACTGATATATATAACTTTGTCATTAATGTTTCTAAGCTGGTGTAATCATGTTATCTGTTTTGTGTGTGAATGTGCATTGGTTCAAATTGTGTTTTTGTGTTTTTCACCGACTCTATTTTTAAAATTTTTATTAATTTTTTCCCTTGTAATTTTTCGTACATATAACTTTTCTCTTATTTATTACATTACTCTCATAGCTCACTATCACTTTCTTCTTACCACTCTTTTAATTACTCTAGTTTGAACCTTCTTTATTTCTTACCTACAAAGTTTTATTCTGCTCTTTCTCTCCGTCTGAGGACTAATCATTTTGGGATATTCATTTTATGGAAACTTCCTGTTTTTATTCAGGTACTACTCTTATTTATGTATTTTAATTACATTTGATTGATGTTTTATTGTATAATGATAGGTTGGTCTTTTAATTCTTAACATTCCGTTTTTATAAGAATAATTGGTTTGTTTGCTTATTTCTATATTTGTTTGTTTTTTATCTTCCTATTTGTTTAATATTTTTAGACTTCTTATTTTTTTAGTTATAATTTTTATTATTACTATTATAATAATATTATACAGTTAATAATTTTTGTATTGTGGTCATTTTTTTCTACCTATTTTATATTAAATGTATTCTTCTTTATACATCGTTTATAAAAGTTTAGTATTTATAATTCTATGATGTTATTTGATGAGTATTGTTATGATGACCGTTGATTATTTTGTCTATTTTTATTTGTCAGTTTCTTTTTTTTCTCCCTGTTTTTTCTGTTTCCCCTTCTCCTCCTCTTCTCCGACGATGTAAATGTTTTTTATACGAATTTTTGTAAAAAATATGTAACTTGCTATGATGATCTCAGTTTAGATATGTACTAATGCATATACCAGATGCTTTAGTTATTTTGGTGTATGATGCTGAATATGATATCATTGATAGAATATCATTAATAACTAAATTATATTATTTGACGGTCTTTATAGTTGCTATGAATGTTTGGGAGTTAGGATATTTTTATTCTTTGAAGAACAAAAGAGTATTAAATATGTTAGTATGTTATTTACTTAACTTAATATTTATTCTCCTTTCATTTTTTTCCCTCTGCCCTTTCTCGTCTTCACTGATTTTTTTTATACTTTCTTAATCTTAATCTTTGATATTTTATACTATGTATACCGAATATTAAATTGTTTATTTAGATTGCTATATGAGACTAATTATGTCATAGTTTTTTTTTTCCCTTCCTCTTTCTTTTCTGCCGGTTATGATTTTAGTGTTATATTATTATTCTCTCTTATCATAGTATTAAATATGTTAGTATTTTGTTTACTATTAATCTCATCTCATTTTTTTCCCTCTGTCGTTTTCTGTCTTAACTGATTTTTTATTTTTCTACTCTCTTAATCTTACTCTTTAATTTTTTATATTATGTATATCGGATATCTCTTATTTTGACAATCTTTTTTACTATTTTGTCTTTTCTCTTTGTTTTCTTCTCTCTGTTTATCATTCTTTTTTTCTTGCTATTAAATTTGCCCCACACTACAAATTCCTAAACATTTAATCTGGTAACTACAAAAGACACAGTTGAATTATAATTGAGTTATTTTTTTAAATATTTTTATCACATAAGAGATCTAAGTCTAATCTAATAATTTTTATCTTTTTTTTCTCCCGCTCTACAAATCGTTTATCTAAAATTTTCCAAACCTTTGTTATGCTATGCGTATATTAAATTGTTTATTTAGATTGCTATATGAGATTGATTATATTATAGGTTTTTTTTTTCCTTTCCTCTTTCTTTGTTGCCGGTTATGATTCTATTGTTATATTATTATTTTCTCTTATCTTTTTCCTTTGTAACTTTATATAATTTTTTTTCCGTTTTTTTTATTACCCAGGGGTTTATCTTCTTTTTTATTAAGTTTTTAAGATGTTCATATTTATTATCAGCATTTTTATATAGAATAGTTTTTACAATTAGCAACTATTGTAAATTTTATTATAATTTTTTTCCCGCTGTATTATGTAATTTGATAATGTAATATTAGAGACTTTCTTCCATATACATTTTTAGTTTGTTTGAATTTGTATTGCAGAAAATTGATAGTTTATAAATAACATAAATTACTTAGGACAGTTATTGTTTAATATAATCAATATAGTTTTTTTATGGAAACAAAACTTACAAAATTAAAATGTCCATTAATATTTTCATAAGATATCATAAATTATAATTAAATAAAATTAAATGAAAAAAATATCACATTTGTTTATATATTTCCCTAATATTTGACAGATTTTTTCTCCTAATAATATGATATGTATTTAATAATATAACATGTGTTGTAAAATGAACTTAACAACAAACTTAAAAAAATAGAGAAAATATATAAATCCAAATTCAAACAATTAATTATATAGAAATCTGATTTTATTAAGTATATTTAACAAATCATATAATTCATATTCAAAGACTTTCAATAATTAAAATTAAACATACATGATAATAGTAATAAAAAAACAAATACAAACAAAAAAAATAAACATACATGATAATAGTAATAAAAAAACAAATACAAACAAAACAAAATATAAGTCCTATATTTATAAATAATTTACGGACAATTAAAATCATAAAAAAAAGTTTTTATATAATTAAAAGTAAATCAACATAACTATATTATAATATTAAACATAAAAATCAGTTTAAAGTAGTAAATCAAAAAACTAAATCATAAAAATTTGTAAATATAAATGCTGTATTAATTAACTAAAAAAAATAATAAAGATAGGCAAAAAATTTAATAAGAAAAAAAATTTTATTAAATATTTGCAAATTATAAAATCTTAAATTACACATGTTAAATAATATGTTAAAAATTTAAAATCTTAAATTAGAAAAAATTAAAAGAAATAAAAACCCAGAATAATACTTTTCTTTGTTAATTATTTTTATTTATATTCATATTTATATATATTTTTTAAATTAATAAGTTTTTTTTTTACGTTTATTTAGCATCTCTGTTATTTTTTAAATTTCTGAAAATTTTATGTTTAATTTTTTTCCTTTTTTAAATAAAAAATCCATATTTTGTTATGAGGAAACAAATTTTATTTGTAATATTTTATTTTAATATTTGTTTCATCAATTTTTTTATTACTTAGGTATTTTTTTACTAAATAAATTAGTTATTCATATTTTTTTTGTTACATTTATACGTATAATTTTTATTTCCTAACAATATTTCGTGTCGTTCTTTTTCTTTTTATGTAAAAAAAAAAAAAAAAACTTTCACAATGAAAAAAATACAGGCAAAAATATTAACTATTCAAGGCAATTGAAACGTCAGAGAAATCAAAAGTACATAAATAATAATAATGCAGCATCTACATCAACAAATATATATTCTTTAAATAATGAATTTGAAGAAAATGGGAATGAAGAAATATTAAATCTATTTTTAACATATAACAATTCATCATCAGTTGAACAAGGTATTTTAATATTTTTCCCGTATATTTATTATTTTTGACAAAATTTTTTACTGACATTTTCAACTTTTCATGTTTTCTTTTTTCAAACAAAAATTTAATATTCTTATATCTAAAAGATGAATATATAGATATTGGATATGGTAATTACATATGTCAATATTGTCAAGCATTATTCTGGAAAAATGAACAAATACGAAATACAAATCTACCCAAATATTTTTTATGCTATCAAAATGGAAAAATTAACATTCCTTTAACTAAAAAAACACCACCAATTTTAGATCAATTATTAGATTATTATGGAGGACCTTTAAGTTCAAATTTTAGAAAAAATATTTGAATATATAATTCGATGTTTTCTTTTAGTTCATTTGGAACAAACATTCAATCACATATTAATAATTCAATAGCACCATATATTTTTAAAATTAGTGATCAAATACATCATTTAATTAGTTCTTTAGTTCTAACTAATAATAATCCTCCAAGATTTGTACAATTATACATTTATGATATAGAACATGAAATACAAAATAGAATTGCAACAATTCCAAATAATAACAATTTAAATGAAACAATAATTAAAAAATTACTTACAATGTTAGATGAAACAAATAAATTAGTACAACTTTTTAGAACTGTTAGAGATACTTATGAAAATAATCAGATACCTTCGATGAAATTAAGATTAATAGGAAGACGACAAGGAGATAGTGTACAATATGATCTTTCAACTTCAACAGATATAGGTGCTTTAATTATTGGAGATATTGATCAATCTATAGATGGACAAGGTATTATTATTCATAGTCAAACTGGAGAATTATAAAGAATCAATAAACTATATCCATCTTATATGACATTACAATATCCATTATTATTCCCTTATGGAGAAGATGGATATAGAATTAATATAGGTTGGAATCCAAATTTTACTGGCAGACAACCATATAGACATCGAATATCAATGAGATGATTTTATGTTTTTTCAACTTCAAGAATGAATACAACAAGGAAATACATTATTTAGATCTGAAAGACTTTTCCAACAATATATTGTAGATATTTATGCCTCAATTGAAGAAGATCGTTTAGATTATATTAGACAAAATCAAAACAATTTAAGATTTGAAATATATAAAGGTATTCAAGATGTTATAATTAGAAGTGATACAGATGCACAAGCAATTGGAAAAAAAATTATTTTACCATCATCTTATACAGGAAGCCCAAGATATATGATTCAAAATTATCAAGATGCGATGGTAATTTGTAGACATTATAGAAATCCTGATATATTTCTAACATTTACATGTAATCCTAAATGGCCAGAAATTAAAAGATTTTTATCAATAATCTCAGGACAAAAACTGAGGATAGACCAGATATTGTAAGTAGAATATTTAAAATTAAACTAAACAATTTATTAAATACAATAAAATAAGGAGCCATTTTCGGATCCATAATAACAGGTAAATTAATTTATTTTATATAATAAAAACGTCAATATAATATTATTATAATGTTGTATTTTAAAAAATAAAAAACTAATAATTATATTATTCTGACCTTTTTTTTAATTACAGATAATTAATTTATTAGTCGAATATCAGAAACGTGCCTTTAGGTTATAAAATTATAATTGAATATATGATACATGAACCATGTGGATATGCAAAAATACATGCACCATGTATGAAAAATTCAAATTGTTCAAAAAAGTTTCCAAAACAAATAAAAAATGATATAACTATAGAAGAAAATGGTTTTGTAAATTATCATTGTGGAGATACAGATTTTAATATTATTGAAGAAGGAATAAAACTTGATAATAGATATTTTGTTCCTTTTAATAGATCTTTATGCTTAAAATATCGTGCACATATTAATGTCGAAATTTGTTCCCAATCTATGCTCATTAAATATTTATTTAAATACTTAACAAAAGGTCCAGATCGAATAAGGGCCGTTATTGAAGATAATATTATTACTGAAAATAATCAAACAATAAATTATAAAGAAGTTGATGAAATAAAAACTTATCTTAATTGTCGATATATTACACCTTATGAAGCAATTTGGAGAACATTTGAATATCCAATGCATCATAGAAATCCAGCTATTCAACGTCTTTCTATTCATCTAACAAATATGCAAAACATTACATTTTATAAAAATCAACAATTATGAAATATAATACAACAACCACAAATTCAAAAAACAACATTACCAGAATGGATGGAAATTAATAAAACTAATGAAGATGCTCGACAACTTACTAATACAGAATTTCCAATAAAATTCGTTTGGAATAATAAAAATAAGATTTGGACTCATAGACAAAATGGACATACTATAGGATGAACATTTCATATCCATCCAGCTTCCGGTGAATTATATTACTTAAAATTATTATTAAATCATAAAAAAGGTTCAACAAATTATGAATCACTTAGAACAGTAAATAATATTATTTATCTCACAAATCAAACAGCCTGTCATGCCTTAGGTTTATTAGGAGATGATAAAGAATGGAATGAATTAATAGAAGAAGTATCATTCTGGTCAACATCTATACAACTGCGTCAGCTTTTTACTACAATACTATTATTTTGTAATCTTTTTGATCCAACAAAATTTTTACAAAAACATTGGAAATTAATGTGTGATAATATTTTACACAAAATAAAAGTCTTATTTAATAACCCAAATTTTGAAATTCCTGAAAATGAAATATATAATTATGTATTATATGAATTAGAAAAATTATTAAATTTAAATTCATCTTCTTTATCACATTATAATCTTCTACTTCCCACTGGATCATTAATTGAAGATTTAAATAATAATCTTTTAAGAGAGGAACTTAATTACAATAAAGATAATTGAAAGAAGAAAATTTCAATTTAGTACAAAATCTAAATCAAGAACAACAATTTATTTATAATCAAATTCTAGAAGCAATAAAAATTAAACAAAATAATTTATTCTTTATATACGGCTATGGCGGTACAGGAAAAACATATTTATGGAAAGCAATTATTAGTAAAATTAGATCAAATAGTGAAATTGTATTAGCTGTAGCCTCATCTGGCATAGCATCATTATTATTACCAAAAGGTCGTACCGCACATTTAAGATTTCGCATACCACTTTCGATTGATAAATTTTCAACTTGCCAGATAAAAAAATATACACAACTAGAAAAGTTAATTGATAAAACAATATTAATTTTATGGGATGAAGCACTTATGACAAATAAATATTGTTTTGAAGTTTTAGATAAAACACTTCAAGATTTAACAAATGATTTTAATCGTCCTTTTGGAGGAATGACAGTTATATTAGGTGGTGACTTTATAAAAATATTATCAGTTATTCCAAACGGAACAAAAGAAAATATAATTGAGGTAATTATAAACAATTATTACTTTTGGCCATATTTCCGAATACTTACTTTAACAGAAAATATTAGGGGTGGCAATACGGGTCGCGACACAACGACACGACTCGAAAATGACATGAATTTCACGGGTTCGGGTTGGAAAAAATAAGGAGCGGGTCGTGTTCGGGTTGGGAAAAATTGACACGAAAAAAAATCCGTGTCGTGTTCGGGTTGGACCCATTTTTTTTCGTGTCAATTTCGGGTCGCGTGTCAATTTCGTGTCAAATTCGTGTTGCGGGTCAATTTCGGGTCAAGTTCGTGTCGTATCGTGTCAATCTGTTACGAGTTCGTGTCGTGGTTTCGTGTCACAGGTCGTGTTCGGGTTGGGGAAGAAAAAATTCGACACGACTCAAACACGACACGAGACACGAATTGACACCCCTAGAAAATATGCAACTAAAAAAACTTAATTGTCGTATTGATGATCAAATAGAAATTACTATCTTCTCTGAATGGATTTTAAATATTGACAATGGAATAGCAGATGAAATAAAAGATACCGAAAATGAAGATGCTACATGGATTAAAATACTAGAAAAATATATAATCCCATATGATGTAAATTCTATTGAATGTATTTCAACCACAATATATGAAATTTTTTTAGATAGTTTGAACAATATTGATTATTTAAAACAAAGAGCAATCATTACACCTAGAAATACAACAACTGATGCAATAAATAAATACTTATTAAGCTTAGTACCCACAGAAACATAAATTTATTATAGTTATGATACTATTTTATCATCATCTAGAAATCTTGATGAACTGAATCTTTTATATCCTACTGAACTTTTACACACACTTAATTTTTATGGATTACCTCCATATGAATTACAATTAAAATTAAAATTCATGTTATGTTAATACGAAATCTTAATCAATCAATAGGATTATGTAATGGTAGAAGACTTATCATAACATAACTAACAAATAGAATTATTAAAGGTCATATTATTAATTCTAACGACATAAGTGAAAAAGTTTATATATCAATAATAGAAATGACTGTAAATGAATTTAAATATTTTTTTGTATTAAAAAGACGACAATTCCCTTTAAAAGTATGTTATGCCATGACAATAAATAAAAGTCAAATTCAATCATTAAAAAAAGTTAGACTCTATTTAGAAAATGAAATTTTTAGTCATGGACAATTATATGTTGCACTATCTAGAGTAACATCACCAAAATATTTACATATTTTAATACATGATTCAATTAATAAATATTCAAATAATATTAAATATATTGTCTACAAAGAAATATTATATTATATAAAATTAATCATAATTATTAATATCTTAAAAAATTAATATTTAATAAATATAAACTTTATTTAAATATTATATTATCAAACAATTGTCGTAAATTTTAGCTCCGAAATTTATCATATCAATTTTTGAATAAAATTATTTACATGTTTTTATTATCTATAGAACATGTTCAGTCCACTGCGAATACTGAAATCAGGGGAACCATATAAGACAATCTGTGCACGAGTTTGTCGCTTATGGAGGAATACATATTATAATACTGGTCGTCTAACAAGCGCCAACTACTTATTAGTAGATGAACATGTAATTACATTTATATTTTATGAAAATTTTATTTAATAATAATCAACAATTTATATTATTGATCAATTTATAGATAATAAAAATTTATTATATAATTTTTACAGGATGAAGCAATACATAGATTTATTTGTACAAAAGATGTTGATTTCATCACAAATATAATGCAAGTGAGTAACATATATGAAATCAGTAACTTCTTCGTTTCAAACAACAAACAAAGATATAAAATTGTTCCACACAGAGCAATGCTATAATTTGCACGGTCAACAATCTTTAAGCAAGTTGAAGAAGATATTCCAGAAATACCTCTATAATATAATTTTACTGAGTACGACCAGTTAACATCAAGAGTTGACATTAATGACCTTCTTTCAGGTACATGATATATAATCTATAATATCTATATTTATTAACTAAAATTTTAAATATTTATTATATTAATATTAATAAATCATAACTTTTTATTTATAATGCTAGATGTCATTGGTCGCCTTATATCTATTAAGGGTATTGAAAAATCCAATGTAGACAACAGACTGATTAAAAAACGAAACCTAACAATTCAGAATATCAGGTAATTAAAAATTATATATTATTATAAATATGTTTTCAATAAATTTAAATGATTTTATTAATATATTATTAATTTAAACCCCTTCTATTTTGCAGAGAAGAATCACTGAATATAACTCTATAGGGAGAAATTGGCAAAATTTTTGACGAAAATAATGTTCAAATAATCTCGGAACCAGTCGTAATTGCCTTTATAGCCATGGTAGTAAAACTGTATCTTGGTAAGTATACATAGAACACAAGATGCTACAAATTTACATTTAATAATAATAATAAATATTTTTAATTACTAATTTCATTAATTATAAATATACGTCGCAAGCAATTCTGGAAGTTCACTTTATCTTGAACTAGATATCGCTGAATGTAAAAAAAATTTAAAAAAGATATTATAAATATTTATTACAAATATATTAAGATAATTTAGATTTATTAATTACAAAAAAAACTACTTTTTAATATATTAATTGTTTACAGGTTCAGTCATTCTATTAAAAGTATAGACTTTATTGCTCCATCAACCTATACACCGATCACATTAGAAGAACAGAAGATTATGAGTAGAATGACAATAGCAGAGCTTCGAGCCTTGTATCCGTACGAAAATCAAGTAAATATTTATTTATTACATCTTTTTTATAAAATATAATTTATTAAATATTTTATTTCCAAATAACAGGACAAAAAATTTACTACAAAAACAATAATCACCGAATTTAATGGGCAACAAGGTTGGTTTTACAATACATGTCCACGATGCTACAAACGTCTCAAACAATCAGGATCCTCATGGTGGTGTGACAATCACAGATATTTAACAATAATAACAGTCAGCTGGTAATTTCCTTTACTTTTACTACAAAAAATTAAATAAAAAACTTTTAAATAATAAATATATTTTAACTTTTTTATATTTATAACAGGTACAAAATCAATGTACGAATCAAGGATGACATTGGTGGAATGAATGTTGTAATGCTTGGAAGAACTGTTCAAGCACTGGTAAATAAACAATGCTCCATACTAACAAGACAAGATGGGTACACTGATCCAAACACCATTCCCTCTATTCTTGATCAACTTAAAGGTATGTTGAAAATATTTTCGATTTAGTTTCATCCAAGAGGCTCTTTTATTGATGCAACAGTTATTAAAACCTTTGACGATGATGAATCACCAATGTCATTGCATGCACCATTAATTAAATCCCCCAAACATATCCCACACCCACTATGATAACTCTATGAAATGGAGTTATTAAACATGCTTTTAAGCTTATTAATTGTTATTATTTCAAGATAATATGCCTTAGTTTTAGTATTTTATATAATATTAATTAGTTTGTTTTAGTTATAGGATAGGTAAAGAGTTGTAGTTAATTTTGGCTTTTGGCATATTATTTTGTGTTTAATTTTGGTGTTGCCTTACAGCTGGCAAAGACTTATTTGCTCATTATGTTTACGCATGACAGCTGTGAAAAGGTTACTAATCTTAGAAACCAAGAAAGCACGTGGAGCTAGGGCATCTTTTGGAGGATTGGAATAAAAATGGAAAGTTAACAATTTAAAGGGGGCAACCATTCTTCTGTGGAAAAGGAGGAGGTCAGAGCCGTTTCTGGACAATAGAAGGAGGCAGAGAGTTTTTTCTGAAAAGAAAAGAAAGACGAAGAACAGGGGAGAGAGGACGAAAAAGAGGGAGACGACGGAAAGCTCAGAGAAGAAGGAAATAGGAAGATATTTTGTTTGTGCTGAGGATCTCTCTAATTTTTAAGTTCCTTCTATACGGGGTATACATAGAAGGCGTGATAATTTGATAATAGTCGAAATAAATAGTCCGCAATCGATGGAATAAGATTTGGGGATCTTATTCATGATAAGATTGTAAAGGTTGTTTACTTCCTTGGAGGGATGGTTTGTCTTGACCATCGGATAGGGTCCGAATGGAAACTTTAATGTATACCAGTATTGAGGTATGACATTGGACTAGACCTAAAGTGTTAATTGATTTGGTTTAATAATTCCGTTTGTAAGAATCAATGACGCTTTAATTATCATCCTGTATTAATCTTAATTCTGTAATGATTACTTGAGTTCGTATTCATGACTTGTGTACTTTAATGCACTACAGGTGAGACACTGTTAATTCATGGTCAATATACTTGTGTTTTGGGTGCATGACTTATGGATGGAGAAATCAAGATTTATAGATATGGAATCCATAGCTATCTTAACGATAGTATATATTATCTACTTAAAGGCATTATTCGGGATTGAAAGATATTATAATAAGATCTTTGCCATCGGTTTACTTTGTGTTCTCTGATAGTTTACTAATTGTATGGTTTTACAATTGATGGTTCTTTCAATGGAGAATAATGGAACTTTAAGTTAAAATAATTTAAAAGGTAAAACCGAAAAAGTCCTTAATTTAATCATGGATAACATATGGGGATTAAACAAGTGATGAATAAATCATGAAATAAGCACTACGTGAGAGAGCTTTCGTAATACGGTATGTAAATAGGAGTTTAGCTTCAAACTTTTAGTGGAATAGTTTTGAAGTTGATAATTGATAAATAATTAATCTGGGATTAATTTTTCACAATTATAGGAGCATCTTTACATATTTCCATCGGGTCCCTCTATTAGCTCATATAGTTCCATAGCGTCTCAGGATTTGTTTCTAATAAGATCGGTAAATTTAAATGGAATTTTGTAATGTTTATTAAGATATGGTACTCTCTAACATGCAATCCGGAAAAAGATTGGATATGTAGGATTTGTGTAGACAAATAATATGATTTATCAACATGTGATTGGTTAATTTGAATTTTGAAAATAAGATTATGTTTGAATTATTTAATTTTGGAAAACAAAGTTTTTCTCTCCTAATCTAAATGTAGTGTACGGTTTTTAGATAGGTGGAGAGAAGAAAATTTTGTTTCAAAATTGTTCAAATATATTCCTAACATTAAATTATTAATTGATTTAAATAATAGAGATTATTTGATGAATTTTTTTTCTTTAAACTGTTGTGAACGGTTTTTGAGAGGAGAAAATTTTCAAATATTCTATTTATTTAAATTAATAAATATGGTTGATATTTGAGGAAAATATTTAATTCAAACAAGTGAATCTTATTTAAATTCAAAAAGGTTTAAAAGTAATTTGAATCTAGATAGGACTAGGATCTTTTCACTAGTTTAGATTCTTGATTTAAAATTTGAACCACCAATCAAGATTTAACTAAAGTGGCCGAATTTTATGAGGAGATTCTCTCCTTGGAAAAACATTTTTAGGTTCAATGAATCTAGTCCTAAAGTTATATGATCTTTTGGTTCAAAATTTATCTGGAAAAATAATTATTAATTATTTTTTAAGAATGAATTAAATTTTGAAAAGGATTAGACTTCTATATAAAGGCTAGGAATTCTTGAGAAACTAATTTTTGGTCATTCACTAAGGAGAAAAATGTTTTTCGGAGAGAGAGAGAAAACCAATTATGGTTTCTTCTACTTAATAAAATTCGGCTATCTTGTGAGAAAGAAAGAGAGAAAATTTCATTGAATCAAAACTGTAAAGAAGGTTAAACCGAGTGATAATTTCATAAGAGGTTAATCGGTTCCTGTTTTGTAGTTTTGAAAAAAGAAATTGGATCATATTCTCAACGAGGAACATCGGAATTGAGAAGGAGAGATCTAGATTTCGGAAAGTATTACTGGTCACTTGGATTTATAGAACGTGTGCCCACATACACTCTGAGACATGGAACTCAAGAATAATAGAGAAGACACGTTGGTCAAATGCTCTAGTAATTCCGGAATCCGAGAAATAAGGTACACTTGATCATGAATTTAATTTATTGTTATATACATTATGAGATTCTTTTCGGAAACGACATAAAAATTTTAAAACTTCCGTTGTGCCGTAACTACTGATATCGGATCCGTTTTTTCCAACAATTGGTATCAGAGCCTACTCATGATTATACATATAACATAAATTATTTGATCCAATAAATTTCTCTCTATGCATTAATGAAATATTTTAGAGAGTTAGCACTCTAGGTTTTATTTTGTGTATGTTAAATATATTATGAATGGATGTACGGATGAATAAATGCTTTATATTATTTTTATCATATATGGTGCTTGTTCAATTTTACCGGTCATAATTCCATAGAGGTTAGAATTTGTATCTAAGTTTTTCAAGTGTAATAGATGCGGTATATTATTACCGTTAGGTCGTTCTTTTAATTCCTAAAATTTTTGTAAGCTGGAAACGGCATAGGAATTTTTTTTTGTAAAATTTGGGATACAATAGATTCGAGGAGATTGAAGATGAATGAAGGTATGTAAATTTTCAAAGGATGTGATTTTGTGTTTTTTATTATTTTTTAATAAAAAAATCACATAATCTTTTTGAAAATTTAATTTTTCAATGATATGTGATCTTGATAATTTAGAAATCAAAATTTAAATTTAAATTTAAATTTAATAGATATTATTATGAATTTTAAAATTTTGAGATTTAAATTTGAAATTTGAAATTTGAAATTTTTGAATTTTAAAATTTAAATAATCAGATTTTTTATTTAAATTTTGATATTTTGTAATTTTGATTAAAATTAAAAATCACATATAATCTTTTTTTGAAATTTGAATTTTAAATTTAAATTAAAAAGGATGTGACATTGGAGAAGGAAGACACATTGAAGAAGGATATAAGGCATGGATCTACAAATGAAGGCCGATATATGTTTCGGTTAATTTTTGTAAATTTTACAATTTTCTTCTCTCTATGATAGAATCATGATCCACAGCTATTTGCATATTTTGCAAATCATGGATGATGTGTTGCTAGATGAATATGATATATTATTTCGTGATGTATTGATAACGTACCATATAGACTAGGGAGTGCCACTCAATAAATATTGTTTATGCATGAAAAATAAAAACCCTAATTTAAAAGATTGAGTGGAAGAAGGTTTTATACACTAAGACCTACGGCCTCCATCATTGGTCTAATAGTTACGCATGGTAGTGCCTACTACTCTGTTTTGACTCGAGAATTCCATTCGGATAGGTATTTTACCTAGAGCGCACACTGATTTGGATTTCCGAAAGGATAACAATTTTGGGCATATTTTATGTTTAGATCACCCATCGGTGGCGAATGTAAAATATGGATTCAAAATTAGAAACGATGGTTATACACTCATGCTACTTTATTTATTAATCCTCCCTCGAGGCTCTGATATGTAAAGTAGTGGCCAAATAAATGATAGTTAATATATATTGATTGGAGTTTGCTCCATGGATGAATATGTATTAATCGGAAGAGATCCGTGTTCTTGGCTAGTTATTCTATGACTACCCTTGGTAGCTTAGAAAGCAGAAGCTAGGAATTATCGTTGTAAGGTATGTGTTTTAAGGGTTTTACACATAAACATTTAGATTGCATATAGATCTTTATGTTTTAGTACAAAATCAAATTTTTATAAATTGATAGGATATTTGCTCGTACTTATTACATATTTTCATATTATAGATCAAAATGTCGAGCCCTTTAATGACTGGAAAAGGAACTGGCTTATCGTCCTAAATTTTGAGAAACACAGTTTTGTCCTATCCCAACCTAGACCACCAACGCCTGCGATCGATGCTCCTGATAAGGAATTTGTAGCGCTTGAGCGCTGGGACAATTCTAACCTAAGTGCCATGTGCTATATTCGGACGAGCATGTCTAACATGCTCCATAAACAACATGAGGAACATCAAACTGCTAGGCAGATCATGGATAACCTGAAGGAGATGTTTGGTGAACAAACTATCCAGGCTAAGACCGATGCTATCAAAGGTCTCATGAACTGTAGGCAGAAGGTTGGAACTCGCATCTAGGAGTACATGATGAAAGTCATTGCTTATTTATCTGAGGCTCAGACAAATAGGGCTAAGATCGATGCTGCAACTCAATTGGTTATGGTTTTCCAAACCTTATCTAAGGATTTCGATTTGTTTCAGGCATCTTACAACCTTAACCGGAAGGAGATGACTTTAACGGAATTGATGAAAGGGTTGCAAGCTTTTGAGAACATTTTTAAGAGTTCTGGATCTACGGCTGAGGCAAATGTGGCTAAACCTAGTACGTCTGCTCCTAATCCCAAAAGAAAGAAGAAAAAGGGGAAGAACAAGGGAAGCAAGCCTACGGTGAATGCATCTATTTCTAAAAAGTCTACCAAGACTAAGAAGCGAAAAGTGGATCCCAAAAAGGCTAAGTGCTTTCACTGTGGAAAGAAAGGACATTTCAAGAAGGATTGCCGAGAATACCTGGCTTTGCAAAAGCAGAAAAGTAATTTCGATGTCCTGTATCTTGAGGGTTGTTTAGTGGAAGAATCTAAGAATAATTGGGTTATAGATTCTGGAGCTACTAACCATGTTTGTATTTCTCTACAAGGGTTCAAAGTAACGAGAAGTCTACATAAGAAGAACTTCACGTTAAGAACCGGTGATGAGACGTTGGTGCAAGCTGAAGCAGTGGGAGAAGTGCATCTTTATTTTGATGAATTTAGGTTTATTGTTTTGAGACATTGTTTTTATGTTTCTAGTTTTAAGAGGAACTTAATTTCAGTAGCTTGTTTGATTAAGGATTCTTATTTAGTTTCTTTTAATAATAAAGTTGTTATTAGGAAAAACAATTCTCTTATCTTTAATGGATGGATACATAGAAATCTTTATTTTATCAAACATAAAATGCACTCACTGCTTGATACAGAATTAGAAAAGAACTTTAAAATACATAAGTCTTCTCACTCTAACAAATCATATATTTGACATTTACGACTTGGTCACATAAATCTTAACAGAATTCAAAGGATAGTAAATGATGAATGCCTTGACTTGTATGTGGTGGGTATGAGTATTATATTACTTTTATTGATGATGAATCAAGGTATAGATATGTCTATTTGATAACCCGCAAAAGCGAAGCCTTTGACAAGTTCAAAGAATTTTGGGCTGAAGCGGAGAAACAATTAGGCAAGTCCATTAAGACACTTCGATCGGATCGAGGTGGAGAATACCTATCGGATGAGTTCTTAGAAAATTTGATAGAGAATGGGATATAATCCCAGTTGACTGCGCCTGGTACTCCTCAACAGAATGGTATAGTTGAGAGAAGGAATATGACCTTATTTGAGGGCACGTCATACAAACTGCATGCTATATTCTGAATAACATTCCCTCCAAATCGGTTCCTAAATCTCCTTACGAGTTATGTACGAGTAGGAAACCTAATTTGAATCATATTCGAATTTGGGATTGTCCGGCACACGTCCTGGATAAGGAAACGAAGAAGTTGGAGTCACGATCAGAAGTGTGCTTGTTTGTTGGCTATTCAAAAGGGATAAAAGGTGGTCTGTTCTATAATCCGAAGCAAAATAAAATCTTTATTTCTATACATGCAACATTCCTGGAGGAAAGTTATGTGGAAGATTTTAAACCTCGTAGCAAAGTAGTGCTTGAGGAGATGACTTCGGGTTTGGATATTCCTAAAGTCAAAGAAAACCTTGTGGAACAACCAGTAAAGAATCAACAACCACGGGAGCTTCGTCATAGTGGGAGGATTATCAGGGAACCTGATAGGTACATGTTCAATGGTAAAGTTTTTGAAGCAGAATACATAGAACATATTGATGATCCGGCTACGTACAGAGAAGCTATGGAGGATGTTGATTCTAGTATTTGGCAAAAGGCTATGAACACCGGGATTTGAAAACTTGTAGACTTACCTCAAGGCATAAAACCGATTGGGTGTAAGTGGGTATACAAGAGGAAGAGAGGTGTGGATGAGAAAGTGGAAACTTTCAAGGCAAGACTTATAGCAAAAGGTTATACGCAGAAAGAAGGAATCGACTATGAAGAAACCTTCTCGCCTATAGCAATGCTCAAGTTAATCCGCATTCTTTTATCCATTGCGGCTGCTGTCGATTATGAGATCTGGCAAATGGATGTCAAGACAGCTTTCTTGAATGGCTCTCTTGAGGAAGATATCTATATGATACAACCAGACAGGTTCAAGGTAAAGGGCCAAGAAGACAAGGTATGCAAGTTGCTTAAATCCATTTATGGATTAGAGCAAGCATCTCATTCTTGGCATATTAGGTTTGATCAAGCAATCAAAACCTATGGATTCGAACAAAACATTGATCAAACCATGTGTTTATAAATGTATCAAGAACGAGAAAGTGGTTTTCCTAGTATTTTGTATATATTGCTTATTGGAAACGATGTGACAATGTTATCATCTGTCAAAGTTTGGTTAGCCAAACAGTTTGACATGAAGGACTTAGGAGAAGCTAGTTATGTTATTGGAATTCAACTTTTTAGAGATAGAAAGAACAAAACGATAGCACTCTCCCAAGCTTCATACATTGATAAAGTACTTGAAAAGTTTTCTATGAAAGATTCCAAGAAAGGTGCCCAACCTTTCAGGATTGGAATCAAGCTTTCTAGAGATGACTGTCCCAAGACATTGGAAGAAAGGAGACGTATGAAAAATATACCTTATGCATTAGCGGTAGGTAGTCTTATGTATGCTATGTTATGCACAAGACCTGATATTTGTTTTGCGATTGGAATGGTAAGTTGATATCAGTTGAATCCAGGACCGAATCATTTGGCTGCGGTCAAGCATATACTCAAGTATCTACAGAGAACGAGGGATTATATGCTAGTGTATTCCGGTCAGGACCTTGTTCCTATAGGATACATAGATTCTGATTTTCAATCAGATCAGGATTCAAGGAAATCGACTTCAGGATCTGTCTTAACCCTTAGAGGTGGTGCCGTTGTGTGGAGGAGTATTAAGTAATCTTGTATTGCTGACTCGACCATGGAAGCCGAGTATGTGGCAGCCAGTGAGGCATCAAAGGAAGCGGTATGGCTCCGCAGGTTCCTTGATGACCTTGAGGTCGTTCCTGGTATGGATAAAACTATGGTGCTTTACTGTGATAACAGTGCAGCAGTAGCTAATACCAATGATCCTAGGCATCATAAGAGGAGCAAGTACATTGACAGAAAATATCACATCATCAGAGGTTTTGTTGAGAGTGGAAATGTGACGGTTTGTAAAATCGCATCAGAGGACAATCTTGCCGACTCGTTCACGAGGACTTTGGTGGCCAGAAGATTCGAAAAACAAGTCGAAGACATAGGGATGCGTAATATATCACATTTACTCGCTTAGGCCAAGTGGGAGATTGTTGGGATTTATATGTGCCATAAGGGTAGAAAATCAATATTAGAGATTTTTTGTAAATATGACATTTTGATACTAATAAGAGGAGGTTGTTTATGTTTAATAAGGTGTGTCCTATTTACTTTTATTTGTTGATTGTATGTTTATTTGAGCAAACATAAATTACTCCTTGGCTGTTGGTAATATATCAGATTACCATATGTATACGGGGTATACATAGAAGACGTGATAATTTGATAACAGTCGAAATAAATAGTCCGCAATTGATGGAATAAGATTGTAAAGGTTGTCTACTTCCTTGGAGGGATGGTTTGTCGACCAATATTGAGGTATGACATTGGACTGGACCTAAAGTGTTAATTGATTCGGTTTAATAATTCTGTTTATAAGAATCAATGACACTTTGATTATCATCATGTATTAATCTTAATCCTGAAATGATTACTTGAGTTCGTATCCATGACTTATGTACTTTAATGCATTACAGGTGAGACAATTTTAATTCATGGTCAATATACTTGTGTTTTGGGTGCATGACTTATGGATGGAGAAATCAAGATTTATAGATATGAAATCCATAGCTATCTTAACGATAGTAAATATTATATATTTAAAGGTATTATTCGGGGATTGAAAGATATTATAACAAGATCTTGACCATCAGTTTACTTTGTGTTCTCTGATGGTTTACCAATTATATGGTTTTACAATTGGTGGTTCTTTCAATGGAGAATAATGGAACTTTAAGTTAAAATAATTAAAAGATAAAACGGAAAAAATCCTTAATTCAATCATGGATAACATATAGGGATTAAGCAAGTGATGAATAAATCATGGAAGAAGTATTACGTGAGAGAGCTTTCATAATACGGTATGTAAACAGGAGTTCAATTTCAAACTTTTAGTGGAATAGTTTTGAAATTGATAATTGATGAATAATTAATCTGGGATTAATTTTTCACAATTATAGGAGTCTCTTTACATATTTCCATCGGGTACCTCTATTAACTCATATAGTTCCATATAACGTCTCGGGATTTATTCCTAATGAGATCGATAAATTTAAATGGAATTTTGTAATGTCTATTAAGACATGGTACTCTCTAACATGCAATCCGGAAAAGGATTGGATATGTAGGATTTGTGTAGACAAATAATATGATTTGTCAACATGTGATTAGTTAATTTGAATTTTAGAAATAAGATTGTGTTTGAATTATTTAATTTTGGAAAACAAAGTTTTTCTCTCCTAATCTAAATGTAGTGTACGGTTTTTAGATAGGTGGAGAGAAGAAAATTTTGTTTCAACATTGTTCAAATATATTCCTAACATTAAATTATTAATTGATTTAAATAATAGAGATTATTTGATGAATTTTTTTCTTTAAACTGTTGTGAACGGTTTTTGAGAGGAGAAAAATTTCAAATATTCTATTTATTTAAATTAATAAATATGGTTGATGTTCGAGGAAAATATTTAATTCAAACAAGTGAATCTTATTTAAATTTAAAAAGGTTTAAAAGTAATTTGAATCTAGATAAGACTAGGATCTTTTCACTAGTTTAGATTCTTGATTTAAAATTTAAACTACCAATCAAGATTTCTAAAGTGGCCGAATTTTTATGAGGAGATTCTCTCTTTAGAAAAACGTTTTAAGGTTCAATGAATCTAGCCCTAAAATTATATGATCTTTTGGTTCAAAATTTATCCGGACAAATAATTATTAATTATTTTTTAAGAAGGAATTAAATTTTGAAAAGGATTAGACTTCTATATAAAGGCTAGGAATTCTTGAGAAACTAATTTTTGGTCATTCACTAAGGAGAAAAACATTTTTTAGAGAGAGAGAGAAAACCAATTGTGGTTTCTTCTACTTCATAAAATTTGGCTATCTTGTCAGAAAGAAAAAGAGAGAAAATTTCATTGAATCAAAACTGTAAGGAAGGTTAAACCGAGTGATAATTTTCATAGGAGGTTACCAGTTCCTGTTTTGTAGTTTTGAAGAAATAAGTTGGATCATATTCTCAATGAGGAACATCGGAATTGAGAATGAGGGATCTAGACTTCGGAAAGCATTACCAGTCGCTTGGATTCATAGAACGTGTGCCCACACACACTCTGAGACGTGGAACTCGAGAATAGTAGAGAAGATACGTTGGTCAAACGCTCTAGTAATTTCGGAATCCCAGAAATAAGATAAACTTGATCATGAATTTAATTTATTGTTATATACATCATGAGATTCTTTTCGGAAACGACATAAAAATTTTAAAACTTCCATTGCACCGTAACTACTGATATCAGATTCGTTTTTTCCAACACTCTATTGGTGGATTCTTTTAAGTCTACGGGAGATTTGCTTCCGTTTGGAACACAATTTTAAATGAAATTTTTAAGTTGAAGTTGGTTGACGTTTAAAGCTAGTTATAATTTTTGTTTACTTTTGGAGAAAAAAATAAATAAAAAATTGAGATAAAAAACTTAGGTATAAGCCTGAGTACCAAACGGACCTTTGATATGACGATGTATAATCTAGCCGGTGAAATTGAGTGAATGGATGTGGAAAGGACACATTTTGGCATACTGACTTGTGATTAGGGTTCTACTTCTTCCCTTGGTTGATTCTAAAATCTTAACTCAACTTTTAAGCTAACGACTAATGTTAAAATCCATATGAGATTTATTGAGTCTCTTTTTAGTAAACTACTGCTATTATCAGTGGAATTGACATATATAAATAAAAAGTTCATCTGAACACGCAGAGGAAAACAAGAGGAAAAAGAGAGGAGAATTAAAAAAAAAAAAAAAAGAAGAAGAAGAAAGGAAATTAAGTTGGGTGGTCTATTTTGTTTGCCTAGCGAATTGCTATTTTCATTCTAGCCTCATGCTCTTCATATGGCAGCTCTAATTCTTTAGCATGTACAAGAAAAGCGAATGTTCTAGCCTCCATGCTCTTCATATGACTGTTATAATACCCGTCACATGGCATTTCAATAAAATTTATTTATTTATATTTTATTTTATTTTGTTTGTCTATATGTTGCTATCAATTAAGATATACAAATAGAAAATTAGGTTAAGTGATCTTTTTTAGTCACCAAATTTAATAGATATCCAACATATTTTAATCTAGCAAAATGACTCTTTGTCATCTTTTCAAATTTAATCAATATTAGTTATTAACTAATGGTCACAAATTGATCAAATTAACTACATTATATGATTAATCAGTCAATTTCTGATTGATTATTTAAAAAAATTAATTGATCATTTTAGAAAAAAATATATTTTAACTAATTTTTAAAAACTTTGACTATTTTTTAAAAAACTTCTTAAAAAAATTATTTAGCTATAAATCTCTATATACACACTAATTCAGAATTTATACTATATAACATATTATAAAGGCATATTTTAACTATATAGCATTTTTTTTGTTTGTGTAAAATTATAATAGATTTTATGTTTTTGAACTTGTTGATTTACTTTTTTACCCTTAATAGTTATTATGTTTTAGAAGGTTTGAAGTGAGAAAGGTTTGAATATTGAGAGATTTTGATTAAAGAATATTTTTATATTTTCACTTTAATTTTTTGACATTATTATATATACTAAAAGGATGTAAATTTACTGTTTATGTACAGTAAAATTACGGTTTTGCCCTTAAAATCTCTTCCTGCCGCCCTTCCAGCATAGTTAAATACCGGTCTTACCCTCTTTTTATTGTGCGGATGTTTTTGCCCCTTTGAATTTGTCTACCGGTTGGTTTGTCTATAGTGACTTGACTTTTTTGCCCGTCAAACCCTAACTTTGCTCTCTCTTTCTTCTCTCTGCCGCTGCCTCCCTTCATTTCTTAATCTCTTTTTGGACTTTTCATTTTCCTGTTCCTCTCTCGCTTTCTCTCTATTGTTCTCTTTTCTTCTTCTTCTTTTTTACATTTTTGGTCTCAAATTTCTACCGGTGGCTTCCTCTTGGCTCTTCCTTCATTTTTTCTTCTATTTCTTTAGTATTTTTTATTTTGTTCTTTATTGTGTGTTTTGAATTTTTTTCTCCATTTTTTTCCCTCTCCCCTTTTTCTTTACGTTTTTTTCCCCTCTCCAGTGTATGGGCATGGTTGAAGAAGAATTTTTGTTTTTTGTTTTTCCTATTCTTATTTTTTTAGTTATTATTTTTTTTTTCGAGTTTTGGATTGTGTTGTGTTGGCTTCATTGTTTTCTTATTTTTTAGATTTTTGTTCTTAAAACCGTAATTTGTGGGTATTTTGGTTATCTTCGTTATTCATTTCTTCTTTTAATAGTGCTCTTCTACTGTTCAAGCAATGTATTTTTGGGTATTTTTTTTGTTGTATAAGAATGCTAGGTTTTGGATCTCCTTTTGTTTTTTTCTGCCCTTTTTGTCAGAGATACATGCAAAAGTAGGGGTGGCAATACGGGTCGCGACACGACTCGAATACGACACGAATTTCACGGGTTCGGGTTGAGAAAAATTGAGGGCGGGTCGTGTACGGGTTGGGAAATTTTGACACGAAAAAATTCGTGTCGTGTTCGTGTTGACCCGCAAAAATTCGTTTCACTTTTCGTGTCAAACTTCCACGACGGTTATGGAAAACCGTCGTGGAATCTGGAGATACCACGACGGTTAAAAAAACCGTCGTGGTATCTCAATTAAAATTTTGAAAATTAAAAAAAAAAAATTTGATCTACCACAACGGTTTTTTGGAGAAACCGTCATGGTAGAAGACCTACCACGACGGTTTTTAGGAAAAACCGTCGTAGTAGGATGAAAATTTAAAAAAAAAATTTTTTTGAAAATTAAAAAAAAAATTTTTGACCTACCACGACGGTTTTTAGGAAAAACCGTCGTGGTAGGATGAAAATTAAAAAAAATTTTGAAAATTAAAAAAAAAATTTTTTTGACCTACCACGACGGTTTTTGTATAGAACCGTCGTGGTATGTTGTTAAATGTTCATGTCGTGTCGTGTCAACCCGTTACATTTCGTATCGTGTTCGTGTCGTGTCATCGTGTCGTGTTCGTGTCGCGGGTCGTGTTCGGGTTGGGTAGAAAAATTCGACATGACTCAAATATGACACGAGACACGAATTGACACCCCTATGCAGAAGACACGTGTAATATACTATTTAGTTATAATATTTTAATTTCTGTAATTATTTTAAAAGATGGTAATTTAATATTTTGGTCTTTCTCGGTATAAAATTGTGAAAATTACAAGGCACATAGGTGGGCCGAGTCTCCAACCTGACCATCCGTACCACCCACCAAATATTTCTCTTCTTCTTTTATTTCTTGTTCTTCTGTCCGAGTCGAAGGGAGAAGTGAGAGAACTCGACCTCACCCACTCACTCTGAACTCATTACCTCTCTTCTACCCCATTATGTCTCTAGGTATCTCTCTCTCTTTCTCTCTCTCTCTATTTCTCTTTCTTTCTTTTTTTTTTTTTTTGGCGCTTTTTCTTTGATTCGCGTTCTACATTTCGTTTATCGCTTTCTTTTTCGCATTTTGTTACGGGAATCTGAGAAATTTCCTTTTTCTGCGATTCTGAAATCAGCATAAACCCTTTTTTTTTTTTCCCTAATTTATCAGGCAATTTGGGCTGGTTCTTCTATATAGAAAAGCGTGAATATATTTATGCTTTTTCCTTTTTTTTTTTTTTTAATTTTCTGAGAATTTTTGTATGCTTTGAATTCCTCTGCATGCGATTTTTTTTCCCCTCCTAAGAGAACTGAAATTTTTGCACCATTTTTTCTTTTTAGAGAATTCTAGAATTTAAAATTTTTGCACTATTCTTATGTTGTGTAAATTCGAAAAGTTTGAGAGGACGAAGGATTCATGGGATGATGAATTTTGCTGCAATATTTTTACTTTTTTCTTCTTGAAGTTTTATAGCTTAGCTGCTGCCTTTGCTTTGATGTGTTCCATGAAGAAAATGAACGTATGAACAAATAAAAAAACTGAATACTGAACATAGCAGGAATCTTTTTTTTTTTTTTTTTAAATTGACAGAAAAGGGTTATAGGGATAGAGGGTAGCATAATTGGATAACTTCGGGAAGTAGTGCATCTTTGCATGGTATATGGGTCACTTACGAAATGGATTGTCTATATAAATACTCCGTCCACCTCGGTGGGACTGATTACCCAAGACCTTGTTGATGAGAACGAGCAGCCGTACCATCTAAATTAATGGCTGTTAAAATAGCTGGGCTATTCAGACTCAATTGGATATGCCCAAATATAAAAGCATTTGGCATTCCTTCTTTTGCTCTTCAACAATGAAGCATTTGCAATTTTCATGAATAATACCCTGTGTTCTTTCTTACACAGAGTATGAGTACACAAACTTAACTTTTAATTGCTTCTGAGATTGTGTTTTCTAGCATTGCGGGTACTGTTTCAATATAGTTGAATGTGGTCCTAACGTTTAGCGATTTTCTGTCCACTTCATTTTGTGATCAGAGTTTTATTTGGGGCAAAAACGACCTGCATTTTCTATTGATGGAAGATATCATGACGGGATCGCCTCCCCATCCAGTATGCGTAATGAACAGTCCATTTCCCCAGGACATAAACGACCTAGACTTTCTAATGATCGAAAGCTTAATGACCCAATGGCTGTCCCTTTGCATGCGAGTGATGATGCTGTGCCGGATAAACCAGTAACCGCTTCAAAAGTTGTGGATTTTTCTGATCCATTTGCTACCCGAGGTTTTCTTGATGGGTTAGATGCTGGTAAGTTTGGAAGTGTCACGAAAGATATAGAGGCCCTTCTTGCTCTGAAGATGCTAACTTTATACCCGTATTTTGAGAAGTACCCATCACTTATAAATCAGTTCTTTGATGCTGAAAAGAATGAAGCTAAAGAGTCTTCTAAGTTGGAAAATGGGCAAATGGCTTATTCGGCATGCAGTAACGTCATCGACTTGGATGATGATTCTGCTGCAAATGACACTCCAACTAGACCATTGCCTGTTATAACGATTGATTCTGATGAAGAAGATGGAGAAAACCAGGGACCTTCTTATAATTTTCAGGCTGTTTTCTTGAACCAACCATCTGGAGGATCTTTCATGAAGGATATAGAGGTAATTCAACCTTAAATATGACATAGAATGGTAGAAGATGTTGGTTTACTGTCGGCATTGCCAAATGACGATCTTGCATTGGTAGGATTTTTTCGTTTCATATTGCAACTCTGTGAACTTAGTAACTTACTTACGTTTTATATGCATATGCATCAAATCTCCACTTGCCTCAGTCCACAAATCAACAATTCTTTCATCATTGCCTTTTGGTCTAAAATGGATTATCCATGTGCATTGTTCAAACTCATATGTGACAGAACGCATTTTTTGGTTTATGGTTTTGTTTCCGTTCACGTGGATGACTACTTATTTTAATTTCTCTTTTTCGCTTTTCCATAATTCTATATATGTTTTAGAAATCCCAAATTCAAATCAGTTCACTGAATAGCTTCATGTTGTACCCTAAATGTATGCGCACTCTGATTTTCTTCTTCGAACGGAAATTGCCACTTTGAGGAGGAAATATTCTTTCCATGTTGTAAATAATGTATTTTTGGTGTTTAGAAGCTTAACCTAGGTGTAATTCTACACCTATTTGAAATTTGAGCTCACAAGTTCAATCCCCGCCCCCGATGGAAAAAATAACAATAAATAATGAAACAGTGGACTTTTGCTTTCACGAAGTTTCAGTTTGCATTATTCATTGATTCAGTGACATTTTATCCCTGTATAGAATTAATGAGAGGAATATTTGTGCAGGTTAGGGACGTTGCGAATAGAAGAGCTCGTGTGGAACTATAAATATTAATGGGGGAACTAATACTGACGTCAACAGGGATAAAGGTGTTTATGTTGGTGTTGAAGATGAAAGTGATTCGGAGGATAGTGCTGAGGAAGATGGGCTTCAAGACATGTGGAATGAAATGTCTATGGCATTAGAATTTTCCAAGGTAGAATTACAAAGATCGGTTGCAATAATAGTATTTTCTTATATTTTTATTTAGCCTAAGGTTTCTTCCAAATGAGTTTGTTTCTCTCTTTTGTCGACTGTGTCAAGACTTTTTGCTTCTTATTTGTTCGGTCAATGATTTTTCAAAGTTTGAGAACACAAAGTTTTCAATTGTATGACGAGTGTCTATGGACTACTAACAGTAGGTTTTGCAAACGTAATATGTTTACCTAGTGATCTTATTCGGTATAATCCCCATGCATTTTCATTTTCTCTAAGAAAATTTGAGATAGTTTTAGACTAGAACCTTTAATGCTAGGACATTCAACTTTGAGATTTCCTATGATCAAGAGATAGACCATTTTAGCCCAATATGTGTATGTAAGTATAATTAAAGGACGTTAATTTACCAACTCAGGCTCAACTTTGAAAGTCGAGATTAGAAAATTGAGAGGCAACTTAATATGTTAAAGAATATGCAATGGGTGGAAAAATGAGAAGCATAGGGAATTAAAGGCAAAAATGATAAGAGAATCCGAACGTCCTGACGGGTTATGTTCTCTCTTTCAAGTACATGTTTCACTCTAAACCTGAAGGCTGACTTTCAATGTGGGTCATATCAGAATCTGCTTTCAAGTTTTGTCCTTCATACATTGGGATTCTGTTCTTTCTAAAATGTTTTGTCACTTTGCAAGCTTTCATACATATAGCATATGTACTGAGTGTGTATTTCTGTTCTATCATGCTGCTCCTAGGATGTTGCTACGGATCCTTCATCAGATGAACAAGTGAAAGAAGAGGATGAAGAAAACTGCGAACATTCTTTTATCTTAAAAGATGATCTTGGCTATGTTTGTCGTGTTTGCGGGGTTATTGAAAAAGGAATTGAGAATATATTTGAGTTCCAATATAACAAGGTAAGGTTTTGTTTTGTCCATTCATATATTCTATATTTCTCTATATTTACCTTCGTTTTACTAACAAACGTGGCAAATAGCTTTATACACGTGATCTGTTTTGCTTAAATGCTTAAAATTGGATTTGTAAATTTGATGACATGTGGCCAATGGGGATGTATTATCTTTAGATGTAACCAGTACTTTTGAATGCATCATATAATTAATTACATATTTTCAAGAGATAGAGAATCTAGAATTTATTTATTTATTTATTTATTTTAATTTAAGGTTGGGCCATGAATTAGAGAGCTTACAAATACCTATGCAATCCTTCATTTGGAACACAAGTTTGAGTTTTCTTTATTATGTAGACAACAGTCTACTTCGATTGTTCTTGGTATTCTTTGGAGAATCGACAAGACGTTGATGCATTACTTTCCCATTCTTAAGAATCAACATTTCTTAGGCAGGTTATTATTTTGGTGGTCTTATTCATCTTTTTAGTCTGTTCCTGCCGTTTGATACGGTCAACATGGAGCACTACGTAGTCATAAAATCAAAATGGTAAACCAGTGGTAGTTTGGAGTCTTTATGAGTTACTACTGTGCCCTATTCATCTCTTAAATTCTTTATTATTGCTTTAATAATTTTTCTATGCGTTTCTTTTGTATACAAAGTTGTGTTTCATGTGTGTTTTTGGTTGCCCATTATTTCAGGTAAAAAGGACTTCTCGAACGTATATGCCTGAGTCTCGAAACTCCAGAGACAAGGAGTCAACTGGAATCGCTGGACTTGATTTGTCTGGTGACGATCTGATTGCTACTGAAGTATATGCCCACCCGAGGCATACAAAGAAAATGAAACCTCACCAGGTGGAGGGTTTCAATTTTCTTGTCAGCAACTTGGTGGGTGATAATCCTGGAGGCTGCATACTGGCCCACGCACCTGGATCGGGAAAGACATTTATGATAATCAGTTTTGTGCAGAGTTTCCTGGCAAAATATCCGAATGCTCGA
>CM046370.1:13286979-13315697 GCA_025413025.1 Ficus hispida
ATAGATAGAACTGCGAGCTACAAATATGTCTAGATTGATCACTGGGTTTGCTTATATCTTTTTCACCTTATAGACTTAATTCCCCTCCAATACTTATTCCCGTCCTAGTTTTATCAAAAAGGACTTCAATTACATCTATCAGGAAAATATAATAATAATAAGGAACTTACCAAAACCTACTAATTAAATGTGATTAGATGATTGAACGAACCGGTTAAATCAAATCCAAAATGAGAAATGATATAGAAAGGTTTTAAAAATTCTAATGTATTGGATTCGATTCGATTTTTTTTTTAGTAAGAACAATCTTTTTTTTTTTTTTCTATTTGGTTTGGGGATAGACATTGAGGAATGAGCTTGTCGTGGGGTTGGGATTACGTGAAGAAAGAAGGGGGGAAGGTAGGGAGAGTGTTTTAGGTTTTGAGAGGTCTAGGATATTAATGTTCTGATATTATAATAAGAATTAAATAAGAAAAATATAAAAGAAATAACAAGAGAAAAAGAACACAAAGATATTTAACGTATATGTACTTTCACGTATTAAAAATAAATAATTCATTAATAAAGAGTACTATCAATGGACTCTCATATAAATACAATTTATACAGAATCGGATAAGTTATCTAATATTTACAAATCTGCTAAAATCAAAACTTATTCTAAATTACAATAATTACAAATAAATAAATTTTCTAATAAAGATAATTACATATAAAATATTAAAATTTTCTAATGTTAATACAAACTCTCCTAATACTGATCTCATTGCTAAATGTTTGGTTAATATCTCAAGAATTTGATTAATTAATGATTACCTCTATATGACTATCATTGTTGATTTTAGTTCAACCAAATCTTCAATAAATACAAAGATATGGTGATAACCCTAGCATTGATGTTTACTTATTATCGTGGCCGCTCCATTATAAACCTAGAATTAATATTAATAATAAATTAAGTTCTCCTATACTAGCATTGGCTTGCCATGTATTTTAACTTCAAAAACCCTAATTAAAAGAGACACTACCAAAGATTGACAACAAAACAAGTTGGCCAATTATGAGAGCAAAGAGGTTAGGGAAGATTGACTTAAATTAGGGGAGGCTGTCCTACAACATATATCACTTTATTAGAAAGAAGAACAAAGATAAGAGTAGTTTATTGGAAAAGAAATAAAAATATATACATTAAAAAACAAAAACAAAATATAGAGTAGTATTTTAGATGGGCACAGTGCTTTTTCTCTTTATTCTCCACCAATGTCCTTTCAAGTGGCATTTGGTGTGGTGTCCTTGTCGTTATGGATAATTGAGAGCACTAGTCTTCCATAAAAGCTATTTTATGCAAACCTAATGTGTATTATTTTAGGTACAAACCAAGACAAACAATTCTACTTATCTGCAAAGCATGCTTTCCAAGTTTCCACTGCCATTTCTTTAGAATAAATATATATACTCAAAAAGATATACAAAAGATTAAAAAGTACGCCAACAAATACTATTTCCCAAGTAGCCACTTTTTCATTATGGGGGTGGGGGGGCAATTAATTAAGTTTTTGCATGCGTCAAATTTAGTCACTCTTTTGAGTCAATGATTTGACTATAAAGCACCCAAAATTAACATCACTAAAAGGGTTTCCATATAACCAAGGAAAAGGCTAATTGAACAAGCCCTAAGTGAAAAAGGGGAAAATCATGTCAATTCCACTTTCATTTCGAGTCCAAATATATTGTTTTCATTTTTCTATTTTATCTTTTTTATGTTATTTAAGTTGATAATATATATATATATATATATATATATACATAAATAGGAACTGGATCTTAAAAACAAACTTGAGTAATTAAATGGAATATCAAATTTTGAATAGAGGGAAATGAGAATGAAACAAGAGATGTGTACTCTTAAATTAGTTTTTGATCATCTCTAAAATATTTAATTTTAGCGTAGTTTTGCTTGTCATATAAGGAGGGGGGGGGAGGAAGGTGAAAGTAAAACAAATTGGTTTTCTTAAAAAATAAAAGAAGAGCCGGACTTGAAAATGCTAAAAAATACAGGGATATTATGATAATTTCCAGTTGATTGGGGGTTATCTTATCACAACTATAGAGTCTTAAAAAATTAATCACATCGATCCACTCTTAAGACTTAGTGCCCCAACAACACAAAAGTGGACTCTATGTCCCCTTTTTTCTCCTCATTTTGAATTTTAAAACCAAAAGGCAAAATTAAAGTTTGAATTTTTTTTAAAGTTTGAATTTTTTAATTTAACTGTCAATTTTTCAGATTATCTCTTGAATTTTTGTGCTGTTCAATATCATCATCAGCAAGTGTCTGATGTCGTAGCTAGTGTCTCTTTACAATATAGAGAGTGCATATAAGGGAAGCACAAAATTTTGGCCCATATTTCTCTCTTGAATGAGAAGAAAAGAAAGAGATATATATATATATATATATATAGAAGAAGGCAGATATTTTTACAAAAGTTGCAAGTGATTAATTTAAAACACACACAAAGATTATGGGTCTCATGCTTGTGAAGAAGATCTGTCTCCTCTTTCTCCTAATTGCTGGATCTCTTTTATCTACTTCTCTTGCAGGTTTTGTATCTTCTTTTTATGTTTCTCTCTCTCTCTCTTTCTCTCCCCTCTTTGTTGCAGCTTTTAATGCATAACGATATGGCACTCCACTCACATTGTCACAGCTTTTATTATTTATATATGTATGTTATTAGTATGTATCGGTATATATGCTTAATTATGTATATATTTTTGTGTGTGTGTCTATAAAGGCCCAAAACATGTTTCTGCATGTGCAGGCGTGCTTTTTGTACATGTTAATCAAGACACTGTAACACAAACATATGAAATATGTAAAATTGAAATTACATCAAGGACCAATGTTGTACTTTAGTATCTAAACATGCCCATATATTACAGAAAAATAAATCGTAAATATGTAATACACTGACAAGCTTAATAATAGTACCGATATTTATATATATATATATATAGATGCTAGTATAGGTAAAGTGTATATGCATGATATATAGTGTACTGCACTTGTTTGCTTTCTAAGTTTATAAGCTTCATGAATTACTATGGTGCAGAGTCTATGATATCACAAAAAGTTGTATGAATCACATCTATAAATCGTGTCCCATTTTCAATATATATGCAGTCACATCATATTCATTATCATAGTACTCTAGGTTACGTGCCTCATATTAATTTTTTCTTGCATTATATAATGGTAATAACGATTTGTAAATGTATGTACTGTATGTAAAAGCCATATTGCCGTGCATTATATATACATATGTTGAGTTTGTCTTTTTTTTTTAATTTATTTTACATTAAGTAAATATACTAAACATATTCATCGTTTGGAATATGCATACACATACATACATACATACATACATATATACATACATACATATATATATATGTGAGTATGTGTACATAAAGGCTTGAATATATACTTGACCAAGTGCCTTTCAACTTGTAGGGAGACAGTTGAACTCTGCAAACAAGTTTTCTAAAGCTGTGGATCCAACTCATAATGAGGTTTGTAGTAAAAAAAAAATAATATAAAATAAATCCTGCTCCTTGTCATTGATTTCTAATTTTTCTTGTTCTTAGTTAATTGTCCTCTTTATTTTCTTCTTTCCCTTGTAGGTTTAAATAGTGGCCGGTTTATAAAATAAGTTTTATACATGTTTTAGTTATCATGATCACCTATCTAGATGAAAAATAAAATAAATAATTAACATAAAAAAGATTTCCATCAACATCATCTTCAAAACTTTTTTCTCTCTTCTTTTTTTTTTTTTTTTTGAAGTATTTTTTGGTGGAATCTGTTGACGTTTCCTGTCAATACGATTCATACCCAAAGTTCCGGTTCAAATTCTAAATTTTTGTTGGTGAAAATCTCTTGACACTTCTAGTCAATAGGTTCAAACTCAAAAGTTCTGGTTCAAACCTTTTTTTTTTTTTTTTACAGTATTTTTTCTCATAAAAATTTTTTAAAAAAACTTGAACAAAAAGTTCTGTGGAAACCATTTACCCAACTCGGGACAGAGTTTTAATAGCAAAAACAAAAACGAAAAGATAAATCAAGACAAAGTTACATTCTCTAGTGTCTCTCTATAGTTCACCAATCACATTGTTGTGGCATTTAAAACTATATCTTTTATATGTGGTAGGAAATGTTAGGAAAGCCAATGAACCAGAAGGAAATAGCCATAGTTCACGAAAGGCTGCTGAAGGCCAACACCAAAGACTATGGAAGATACGACCCAACACCAGCTCTTGTTAAGCCTCCTTTCAAGCTCATTCCCAACTGATCGTCATCATCATCATCATCACCGTATACATATATGTATTAGATATATATATATATATATAGATATGTAAATATATGTGCTAGCCATGCACATAAGAGCTGGTTGTCAGTCCGAGTACTTTTGTAGAAAATCAATAATCGAACTTATATCTAAAATAGTACTATATATATGTAATAGTATATATATTATGGCATGCATATATATATATATATATATGCTAATCAGTAAGTTTTGAACTGTTCTATGATATTATGTGTTCTATATATAGCTTGAGACGAGTATAACTGTGTACTTTTACCTAGTTACGATCTCCGAGAAGTAATGTGATCTTATATATAACATGTCCTACACGTCGTTATATATATATATATATATATATATATATGCTCTTTTGCGTTTCTTTACGGAGTTATACCGATAAAATTTTCCAATCATTATTATATTTTCAGACGTTTATGTAAGATCGAGGTATATAAATATGTTGAGTTGTGTAGGGTCTTGAGATTTTCCAATCATTATTTTAATCCTTATATGCTCAGAAGTCGACTAATATGCTAAATCACGGGTAAGAAATATTAATGATCTTGCTTGAGAATATTGACACGATCATCTCCAATTTTAAAATTATACAAAAGGAGTTGGAACCCTAATTTGACTTGAGAATAATAAGATCAATGCATAGCATTTTATGGCCGTTCTGCTGGAATTTCGTAGATATCGACCTATCAAAAATCATCTCCTGGATTTCGCGCTCGTTGAGCGGAAAGGAGGCTCCTAATTGTAGGTTGAAGATTCAAACTCCTCTATAGCTTGCTTTTCTAGTAAAAAAATTATAAAAATTAAAAAAATTATTAAAAAAAAAAACAAAAGAAGGAAACAGTGGAGACAACTTTGTTACATATATAGTAACCACAGCCGTTCTAGTTAGGGCACTCAAATGCTTGGACTCGAGATATAAAGAAAACAATGCAGTTTCTGCTCAATCAAGGGTACTTGGGACATTTTCTTAACCTCAATCACATTGGAGTCCTACTTATTTAGACACTAGACTTTCTGAAAAGCCGGATTCTAGACATAATAAAAACACCGCGAAACAAGTTCACTCAGACACCATTTCAATCACGCTATCTTTTATTTAGGATTATTATAAAATGATAAATCATCGTATGGAGAAAGTCAATGCATGCAGTAGCAACAGATCGTATTGAGAAAGTATAAGGAGTATTCACACCGGTTAAATTGAGAACACAACACAGTAATAAACATTAATTCCGTGTGAAACGCCCGGGAGATAAACTCTATCTTCTCCGAAAAAACTAAATTTATTAATTGTTTTACACAGTTTGTTGAAATTTTTTTTTTCTCATGTGTCCGTAATAAGTACTTTTTTAAACTAATTTCCTCCTAAAATATTTTTTTCTCAGACATATTCTTAAGAATAAAAAAAAAAAACTTACTACTTATGCTATTAATTTTCATTCCGTATGATAAGTCCCTCTTTGTCTGATGAATTGATGAGGAAAGAATACTGGATCAGATAAGAAAAATGATAGAATATATATATATATATATTGTTTTTCGTGATTGTTTGGTTAATCAAGAGAAAGAAAATGTTCCCTCGTCTGAACCAAAAAAAAAAAAAAAATTAGCTCCAAAGAAAAGAAAGAAAATGAGCTATCAAAGAAAAAGAGAATTGTACTTTTTTTAATCACATGTGCTTCAAATTTTAAGGACATTAATTTATACTTCTCTAACCTTTAAAACTCTAATTTTGCCTCTAAATTTAGATTTGATTTCATTTAACTGACTCTGTTAGATTTTTTTTTTTTTGGTTATAAATTGACAAGAAAAAAAAAAAGAAAAAAAAAAGGAGAGAAGAGATTCAGTTCAGTCACTTTAGCTTTTTCAGCTTGTTTTTAAAACGAAATCCCAACAAAAAAGGATTAGGTGAGATTAGTTCACTTCTTTTTCTACAAATTTTTAATGGAAATTTACAAGGAGAATTGAGTTTTTAAAATCAAGAACCAATGTGCGAATAACTTTATAGTTTAAAAACACAAATATAAAATGGAATCTTTTTCTCAATACAAAAAAACAAAAAACAAAAAAGCAAGCTATTGTTATTAAGACCACTTAGATTATCCCAAATTAAATTAATTCCTTTTAGATCACTCTTAATTAGAATGATCCGTCGACAAGTAAAAGGTTCAAATTCTATTCCTCTAAATATATATATATATATATATATATATATATATATGTAATTCAGAAAAGAAAAGAGAGTTTAGAGATGTCCAATCTTATCCTTTCTTGTGACATCTTATATATACTAAAGGAGTGTCGTTGTTTACTGTTCATGAACAGTGTTTTGACAGTTTGGCCCTTGCAGCTCAGTGTTGGCAGCCCAGTTGCATAGTAAATTTCCGGTTTTGCCCTTTTTGGGTGGTTTTCCGCTTTTGCCCCTCGGGTTGTTTCTACTGGTTTTATTTGTACAGTGAGGTTCCAATTTTACCCTCGAAACCCTACACAATTTGCTGGTTCACTTTGCTGGTTTATTCTCTCTCATTTTTGGATTTTTTTCCTCTCTTTCTTCGTCTCTCCCCCCGAAATCCTACAGATTTCGCTGCTCCTTTCTGTTGCTCGCCGCCGCTCACTTTGTTGGTTTATTCTCTCTCATTTTTGGATTTTTTCCTTTCTCTTTCTTCTTCTCTCCGTTACTGTGGTTTTGCTTGCCGCCTCTCACTGTTTTTAGGGTTTTGGTGTCCAAATCCTATTTTCGCTTCTTCTTTGTTCAATCGCCGGTGTTGTTTGATTTTGGGTTGTATGTTTTTCATGTTTATTGTGTTTTTTTTTCCCTCCCTATTTGTTGTATTGGGTTTTTTTTTTCAGATTTTTCGTTGTTGAAATTTTTTTTTTTTACAGATTTTGTAGATTTGTTTCTTTCCCTCTCTTCTTTATTGATATTTCATCATTTTTAGCATGTGTATCTAATGTTGATCGGGAATTTTTTTTTTTTTTTGGATTTTGGGATTTTCATTTGTTTTTTTTCCGATTTTTTCATCTTCTTTCTTTTACTTATTTTTCTCTTAATCTTTCATTATTTTCTACTATGTGCATGTGTTGTTGGTGGGAAATTTTTCCCCTCCCGGAATAGATTTTTTTTTTTCTGGAATATGAATAAATTTTTTTAAACTCTAGATTTTGATTTTGGAGTTGTTTTGGGTTTTGTTCAGTTTTTTCGGTTTTTATTGTCTTCGTTGCTTTGTATGTTGTTTTGTTTTTTCGTTTTCAGTATTTTAGTTTTTGCTGTCCAATCCCCATTTTCAGTTCATCTTTGCATGTTGTTGCTTTTAGTATTTCTTTTGCAGGGATCAGTGTTTTTTGTCTTGATTGCTTTGCATGTTGTTTTGTTTTTTCGTTTTCACTTTTTCGGTTTTTTGTCTTCAATCCCCATTTTCACTTCCTCTTTGCATGTTTTTGCTTTCAGTATTTCATTTGCAGGAATCAGTTTCTAGGCATGTTTACGGATGGGTTGTTTTTGGTCTTGGTTAAAAAATTTTCTGCTTTGGATTTTAGGAACTGTTTCAGGAAGTCAGAAGTTGCAGAAGAAAGAGATCTCAATGTGAAAATGTATACATTGTAGATTGGAGTACTTGCAATTCTCAGTTGGGTGCTTGGAGTGTCTGACGAATATATTGAAGATTTTTTATTCCTGATGTCTGTGTTTTCAAATTATTTGGTTTTTCCCCCCGGGTATTATTTCTTAAATTTTCTAACCGAATTTTGATTTATTTCTTTTATTTTTTATAAATATTTGTGAATATTTAGTTGTATTGTAGGTTTTAGTTACAATAGAATGAATTCTTTAGGTTTTCTGTTACTTGAATCTTCGATTTGGCTTCCCTGTTTCGTTCTTACATAGTTTAGTTTGGTTTTACTGATTTGTCTTATATATTTAGTTGTTTCAGTTTAAGTTGTTTTAGTTGTTATTCGATTATTTGTTACAGTTTCGTAACTTGGACTCTGAAAATTGCTTTTCTTGGAATTTGTTTTATGTGTATATTTGGATGTTTTTTTTGTCAGTATATGTATTTTTATTATATACGTGTAAGTTTTATATTTGTGCTGCTTTTCACCGACTCTTTACAGACACCGTTTCTCAAGCTTTTTTTCCTGCTCTTTCTCTTATATATTTCATTTTTTCTTATATATTATATGTTTTTTATATTCTACCATTAGTGTTTCCGTAATATCCTCTGCCTTACTCTCTTTCGAATCTTCTTTATTTCTTACTTTAAATATTCTGTCTTACTATTTCTAAACTTCTTAAAATTCTTCACTGTGAAATCCTCATTTCTGTGGAAATCTTTTGCTTTTTTATCCAGGTACTATATTTGATCTTAAATTTTTATTCTATCAATTCCTTTCTTCACTGATTTTATATTCTATGTTTATTGATTTTGATATTTTTACTATTAGTTTTAGAGTGATTTTATTGTCTGTATATATTGTACTGTTTGGACGTTCTTAGCTTTCTAAATATGCCTATTGATTATGTTTTCTATATTGTGATGAATTTTTCCTCCTCTAATTCTATGTATATATTAATTTTTGCTTTCTTTGTCGCTGCTCTTCTTCATTCCTAAAAGTTTTTTATGCTTTTTCATGTTCCTATTTTATTTAGTCTATGTTTTTTATCGTTTTCTGTTTCGGTTTTTTTCCCTCACAACAGAATATGAATGAATTTTTTGTCTTCTTTATATCTCGATAATTAGTATTCTTATTATAGGTTAAATTATTATATTATAGAATCTAATAAGTTGTTTTCGTTGTTTTGATTATGTATGTTTATGGTATTCTTAACTCTTCATTCAATCTTTTCTCTCTGTCGTTGCTTCGGTTTTCTCTCTGTTTTTTCAGTTTTCATTTTTCTCAACAAATTCTATTTTGCTATGATGATCTCTATTTCAATATGCATATACCAGATTGATTACTTACTTTGGTATATGTTGATGAACGTCATATTATTCATAGTATATATTAAATAACTAATATATATTATTTGACAGTTTTGATTATTGCCGTGAATGAATATGTTTGGGAATTTTATAATGTTTTTATTATTTTCATATTGTATTTTGTTCTACCATTTTTGATAAGTTTTTATTATTTCGTTATTTAGAGTCTCAGGTATGCTTTTTGTTTTTCATAATTTTGTCTGTTGTTTACCTTTTCTTGATTTTTTCCGTTCATGTTTTCTGAAAAATACTTATAATTATACTTATATATTATTGCTTATATTAATTTACCTGATTTTTATTACATTGCTCTTTTTTTTCCCTTACAATTTACTGTATTTTTATTCCTTCAATATTTTGTTCTTAAGATTAAAATTTTACCTACAGTTTTTGCATTCTATTGTTTCAATTCATTTATTTTGTTAACCAGTTATTCTTAATTTCCAAGTTTTGTTTTATAGTATTTATTTGACTTTTATTTTTCACTGTTTCTTTAAATTTTATTTCTGATTTTATTATTAATTTTTTCCTTTGCATATATTCCCAAACATTTCACCTGGTAGCTATTAAAAACGACGTTGAATTATATTTTAGTTATTTTTTATAAATACTCTTTGAATACAAGAGATCTGAGCCTATTTTAATATTAATCATTGATTTTTTCCCTTTTTAAGAGTTAATATAAATTTTCTGTATATTTTTAATACTATGTATATATATATAATTTTTTTTTTGATTATATATTTATTTTCCTGCACATCATTCAATATTTTATAGGTTTCTTTATTTTTTTCCATGACAATATTCGGTTAGGATTTTTGTAGCAGCCCGAAGGGTTGGTTTACATTTGGACATCGTTAATGTTGTTCGAATGCATATATTTATTTAGGTGAATAAAAAAGAAAGAGAGAAGATGTACACAAGTTGTCCTATGTCATTGTAAAATAAACGATATTGTAAAATTTACATTCCTTATGTCAATAATTATAGGTTGTCAACCTCAAAATATACACAAGTTATCCTATTTACTTTTGCTTTCTAAAAGAAAAGAAGCAAAAACTATGATTTCTATATCACCGTGCGTAGCACGGGTATTAGACTCGTAATATCTACATTACAAAGGAAAGGACCAAGTAAAGACACATATGCATATTTAAAGTTCCCAAAAATTCCATTTTCGGAAATAATTGTTTGAATATAGTTACGGAATGTTGTCACGTGTCACCGTGGTGTCTGGTTTGTCTTGATTTCCGGTTGATGAGCAAGAAGGAAGATGGAACTATATTGATTTTTTTTTTTTTTTTCAACTCACCCCAAAGTCTGTGCCTACGTGTCCTTTGGCTGCCGATCCAAGCACAAGTGCACAATCTCCAAAGTGATAAGTTTGTGTTCCGCTCTCTCAATCTCAAACTCTGGCATTCAAGATTTACCATATTTGCTATTATTAGGGATGTTCATTAAATTTATAAATCTGTTCAATTCATTTTAATTTATCAAATTAGATCGGATGGAGAGATTTATATATTATTAATGGATTAAGATTTTTTCAATCTAAAAATTACTGAATATGTGCAATATGTGAATCTGAATCTTATATATAAATATTTATAAAAATGTAATTTTTTTTCTCTAAAATATTTTTAATAAATATGTACGTCCACATTGAAGTCAGAGATTGAATATGCCCAAATTCTAATTCAGTTAACTGGCCCAAAACTATTTTTTAACCCAGCCCACTCAAGGGAACCCTGGTAATAAGGTACTGTTTCACTTACTGTGATCTTCCAAAGCCGCCGCCTTAATCCGCTTGCCTCTTTTTCTCCTCAAATTCTCAAGACTTAGAAGTAAATTGTGTGATAATTTTATTGAACTATTTTATATTAAGTATTTTATTTTATTTTTTGAGTCTATAGATTGAATTTGTGAATCCGATACGTGTAATTCGATATTTATAGACTGGATTAGATTGGATTGAGAGTCTTATAGATTGGTTATAGATTGAGATTTTTCTAACCCAAATATCATGAATTGGATTAAAGATTGATCTCTAATCCGGATGATCGAATCGGTGAACACCCTTAGTTGCTACTATTTCAACTAGGTCAATTAGCTCTAGACCAATAGATGAGATCATGGTGTGTCATCTTCTGGAGGCTTTATAATTCATATGTATGTGAGTTAGGTGTGTATATATATATATTAATGTGTTTTTCAAAAAAGTAGATCAGAGAACCAGGTTTAAAAGTTCTAGAAGGGCATTGGTCCAAATTTCCCACGTATAAATGCCTTTCAAAAAAAAAAACTCCCACATATAAATGCGGTTCAAAAATTGGCACCTTGACTTGTAAAATGACATTTTGGTGAATGAAGAATTTCCAACCCCATAACGGACGGCATAATTTTGGACTTGTGAGAGGTTCGAAATTAATGTCATTATCACATTCAAATTTTATACCTTATTACAACCTCATGTCATGTTCCGATTTGATCCCTTATTCTGTGCCAAATTGTTTACGACCTGGTTAACATGTACTGGTAGAATTTTTGTCCTCTGTTTTCTCATCTTCAATAATCCAATAGTTAAACAAATTCTAGGGGCAAACTTTGACCTTGTGTTTGGTCCATCACATAAAAATCTTATGCGTTGCACAGGCTTTTTTTTTTTTTTTAAATAATAATTCATGGGCTAGAAAATATCCAGGAGATAAGTCCTTACTCGTGCAGACGAAACCAATATATATATATATATATATATATATATATATTTGTGTGTGTGTTTTCCGAATAAATCCAAAAAAATAATGTATACATCTTTAACCTTTTTTTCTTTCTTTCTTTTCTTTTGAGAAGGTAAGCCTTACCTTCAACATGTATTGAAGCAACCTTTTCTGTTAAATACTTATCGAAAAAAAAAAAAAAAAAAAAAAAAAAAAAAACCCTTTATGTTAAATAGAAGTTCAAATTATCCAGTACCTCACACTCGTGACGCTAAGACAGTCCTAGTTTTCTTTTTTTATTTTTTAAGTTGAAATTTAAGAATTTTACCCTCCACATTACAATGAAATGTTGTTTCATTTGGATCACTTTCAGTTCTAATACAATACAAATAATTAAATGAATATTCAAAATATTGTATTTCGATACACCTTTGAGAAATATATTCACTTCTTCTTCTTTTTTTTTTTTTTTTTTCCTGAAATGTTTGGTCGTAGAATTCTTTGTAATATATTTGAGAACGAAGAGTATATATATAATAATCATTGTAGGTATAAAGGAGCTTCCTTGTGCTTGAAGTTAACCATGTATATTTACAGATATTGATTATGAAACACAAACCTAATCCCAAATTGATGTTGATGTTGATGTTTAATTAATTAACAACAGTGACAAGAAATCTTCTCAACCACACATTACACGCCACCATTTCACAAACTAAAGCTCACTTATATGCAAACATGTAAATCCCACCTACACAAAATCTCCAAAAAGACATTTCACTCCTTACTTTGCTAGCCAAACTCCATTAATTCTATCCCATACAAGTTAAGGGTAATCCATGGGAAAAAAAAAAATATATATATATATATATATATATATATATATACTAACAAATGTAAGTTCAACCATAGCATCAACCATGCATACACGTGTTAATATATTTATATATATAAATATTATATTGATTAGATAGTATATTAAATGGGAAAAAAAAGTCATTATATTTTGTTGAAATTAAAAACAAGTCATTTACGTGCACAACTCAAAGTCCAACTCACTCAAAGTCCAAGAGTTGGTTACTATTGTACACATTTGCAGTTTTGTACCGTCCAACTCTTTCATACCTAATTAATATTTGCATTTGGTAATTTCAATCCTAAAGAAATTGGGTTATATATAGAAGAACGTATATAGAAGAAGAGTTGCTTATAGCTGTTTGATTCTAGTACACCGACAATTCAACTAACAAAGGACACTGTTTTACCAAAAACAAACAAAAACAAAAACACAAAACAAAAAACAAAAAACAAAAAACAAAAAACAAACAGGTCGACGGATGTTCTCAATAGAAATCCAGCTGACCGACTAGTTCTAATTATTTTGTTTCGAAACAAAGATATTTATGGAGTGGTTCATCCCATTTAACCACACATGATTAAGAATTGATGGATCATTGGATATTGTTTAAGTCAATTATATGCAATTTAGCATAAATTTATACATATTTGAAATAAAATTTTTATGATAAAAACTGTATTTTTATCCTTCAAGTAGGTATTATTATAATTGTTGAATTTGATCTTTGAGTATTTATATTAAAAATATATAATACGTGATATAAAATTACTTTCACTCATATATTAGACCGTTGAAAAATCCAATACCAAACACAACTCTACTTAATAAGAAGGAAAAAATATAGTTTCATTACATTAGCTTTACATATATATATATATATAGGTATATATTTAATGCCAGGTTAAACTCGCACCCTTTTAAATCGAAACCTCAACTTCCTTCCACTCTATATGTTGTTTGATCAAGTAAACATTTAATGTGCAAATAAATTTGTATAGATGTTTAAGGAAATTTGTATACCTGATAAAAGTGAGCGTAACATGATAGGTTATCTTATAAGATTATCATTAGAATATGCAATTTGTAATATTCTAATGATAATCTTATGGAATAAAAGGGAATCTAAAATTTTCCCATCTCACTGAAAAAGAAAGAAAATTTTGTGTGGGGTTGTTCTTCCACTATACATAAACTCGTTTGTTCAACAAATTAATGATGTAAACCATAAAATCATCTTTCTCAAAAAAAAAAAAAAAATCATCCAACCTTTCAAAGACCTAAAAACTCCCAACCCCTTCATTTAATTAAAAGAGACATTTAATATTGTCATTAGGATTTAATGAAAGATGGAATCCAAAAGTAAAGTAATAATAACAACAAAAAAAATTAATTATTTTCATTATTATATTATGATAACGTCATGACACATGTATATATATATATATATACATATATTTTGAGTGAACATGATGATTATATTATTATCAGAAAAACATGTAAAATTGTATGATGTAATCATGAGGCTAGTTGTGTTTAGTTTAGTTTTGCTTAATGTCTTGATGATATAATAATTAATATCCTCATTAACGTCATTATTAGGAAGAATAAATAAAAGTAGTGGGATGAAGAATCTTTTTTATAGTGAAATTAAAGAAGCTGATGCTTTCGTGTGGACGTGAAAAAGGCAGGGAATGCGTAGTGCGCACTCCGCGTACCTGAGAAGGCAAAAGCTCACGCACAGGCACAGACACGGTAACTTTCAACTTTTTTTTTTTTTTTTTTTTTCTTGTGAGCTTTTTCACTCCGCATTTCAACAAACGCTTGGTGATCATTTTTCTCTCCACAATCCAAAACTAAAAATAATAATAGTAATAATAATTGGAAATTTTTTTTTGAAAGCAATAATTACCAAATATAATAAGACGTTTTTTATGCATGTTAATTTGATATAATAAAAATTATAAATTATAACAAATATTACTCCCGTGCTTCACATTATTGTTGGATTATTACCAAATATAAAAGGCATTTTTTTATTTGTGTTATTACTTTTTTTTTTTTAACTTGGGGTGTTATTTGTGTTAATTTGAGATAATAAATTTCTACTTTTTTTTTCTGGATTCTCCCGTGCTTTAAATATTTCTCAAGTTAGAATTTTCTCTTTTTTTTTCCACCAACATCCTTTGTCAAATTTTAGTATATCAAATAATATCTAACTAATTATATTTTCATATATTATTAAATAAAGTTATATTTTAAGATATAACAAAACAGTTATAAAATATTTTAAACTTTTAAAATATTATTGACATCAAAAATTTGATAAAAGATTTAAATCCTTTTTTCTTTTCTTTTTTTTTTAATTTTTTGGGAATTTGAAAGGTGCTATATTTGAATTTTTTTCATCTTGCATTAGAGTCATGCGTTATACTTATAACCACAAAAATTGAGTTTTAATTTAATTAAAATATGAAATAATATCGTGAAAGATTTATTTATTAGTTAATTTAACAAAACACCCATAATAAATTTGAATAGTCTTCGGTATTATAAATTTAATAAATCAATTGTCACTTTATTTCTTTAACATATGTGTTTAAATCTTTTAATCTTATTTTCAAATTTTAGTTTTTTTTTTAGAACCAACCAGTCCGAGGGAACGAGAAAAAGAGAAAAGTAGAGAGTGAGTTGGCCAGGGTTCCAGGACCGCATTCGATGCATCGTTGGACCTCCAATCTTAAAAATTGGTTATTGGGCCTGTATCATTGTAAGTTTTTTTTATGGTTGTGGTTGTGTTTGGCGGGATGGCTTCAGTGAAGCAGATCTAATATCGTTTAGATGATAGTTTCCAGATAGCTTGGAGGTGTTTTGTAACGTTTTTTCGTCTGGTGGTTGTACTCTTTCGAGGTTTTGTTCCAAACGATAAAGAGCTTCTTGTAGATGTGGTTGTTTTGGCTCCTGATACTGATGGTGGTAGCGCGTGTCTTTCACGTTCTGCTGTTTGAAGGCATCTTATCGGCTTCACCGCTTATCCCCCAAAGCGTTCCTTCTACTCCAATGGTCTTCTTGTTGGTTGCACTTTCATTGAAGGCTTACGACGGTCGGGTTTTAGTCTTTAGTTTTTTATGTTTTAGTCTAATAAAGGCGTTGATATTTCCGTCATATAATTTTAATATTTTCATTGTAATAATGGAGGTGGTTTTTCCACCATTTGAGTTTGTTTTTGATCCGCCAGATTTAGGTCTTGGCAAGTTAGAAGTTCCGCTAGTTATGAATCTTAGCGGAGATGTTTGTAGCCTTAGTGCTACATGTTATATGATTTCGATGGATCGAAATCTTCCATCAATTGTAGTAGTTTCAGAAAGAGCCTTATGCATCGTTTTTACTAATATCAGATTTCGTCTTATATCATTTTCCCTGTACTTCATCAGATTTTACTGATAAAACTGGTTTTTATCGAGTGCTTTGTATTGTATACTACATGGTTATCTGTATTATGTTTGATTTATGTAAGACATTTTAGTTGAATAAATTTTACCTTAAAAAAAATCTTTTAATCTTTTGTAACTTAAAATTAGAGGATTTGAATTCTGTGCCTTGTAATACATTCAGATGTAGAATTATCGCTAAGCTCAGGCACGAAGCCAATGTCTGCCTAGTGGGGGCTTTTTTTTTTTAATTAAAAAAAACTTATATATAATTTGTATTTTTCACAGTAATACACAAAAAAAGTCTCCACTAAAAATAAAATTTAATGTTAAGCCCCCATTAATATATCAAGCCTAATACATAATACAGCTATAAATTCTTTTAATCTCATAATACTAGTATTTTTCAACTATGTATTTTGTGAAGAAATCGACTACACAATCAAATTTGAGGATCAGTTTATATAAAAAAAATTTACTTATATCCATCAAGAAATACATCATTTGTAATTTTGAGAGATAAGTGTAATGCATTAATAACTAATTATTTTTATTAATTTTTAATTTTAATTGTTAGTCTCCACTAATAAAAATTCATTGCTCCGGCTAAGCTATACCTACAATACTAAGTTTTTTATGCATTTTAATATTCTTTTTAAAAACATTGTAAGAATATTAAATGCATTATAATAATTTATTGATATATTAGTTTAATTGGTTGGATTTTACTATGTCAAATGAAATCAATAATTAATGAAAATTGTTATTAAAAGTTAAAAATGTAGTCTCAATTAATAAGAAAGAAAAATAGACAAATAAATGTACGAACAAAAATAAAAGCAATGACATGAAAATCACATACTTAAATTAAAAGTACTAGTAGTTTACAAACATGATCTGATAGACAAATAAATTATTAAAAAAATAAATAGACCTGAAAAAAACCAATTTTACGTGGCAAAAAATTCGCACCACGACAAAAATAAAACTGTTACAGTTTCCAAAAAAAAAATAGATAGGAAAAAGAAAAACCAAGTTTACGTGGCAAAAGATTCGCACCACGACAAAACGACGTCAACTCAAACCGCCGTCGTTTCGCCGTTTAAGAACAGTTCCACCCGACGGCGTTATTAAAGCCGTCAAAAACGACCTCACTCCACTCTCTCTCTCCCTCTCTCTCTCTCCTCTCTGCAAAAATGAGCAGTCTCTCTTTCTTTCTCTAGAAACTCGTACTCTCTCTCTCTCTCTAGCTCGTTCACTCTCTCTCTCTCCTCTCTCTCTCTCTCTCCGGCGGCTTCCGGGTTTTCTGCTTTTTTTTTTTTTTTCCTATTACGAAGGCTTTTATCCCGTGACGACGACCATGATATGCTGGTAACTGATAAAATTAATCAGAACAATTTCACTCCCTTTTCAATTATTATTTTACTATTATTGTTTTTTTTTAATTTTATCTGTTAATTGGGTTTTGATTTTTCGTATTTATTTGGCCTTTTCTGATTGTGGAAATCCGTTTTCTGGGCATTGATTTCGGATCTCTTTGACCTCTTTACTCTCTTCAATTTTTTACTAATTTTAGGGTATTTCTTTTGGATTTATATTACAAGCTTCACTCTTCTCCATTCCCCTTAAGAGTAGCAATTTGAATCGATTCAAATTCAATTTCATAATTCCGTCCAAGAATTCTCCTTCTCTGCCGTTTGTTTTTGTGTTCTATATACATATATACATCTATAAATATATATATATATATATATATAAATTGTCGGTTATTTTTAGAGGCTTGTTTGGTGGTTGGTAAGTACTATTAGTTTGAGGAAAGAGAAGTATTATGAAAGAAAAAAGAAATGGAAGTTTTCTTATTGTTTAATGTTTTTCAAACCATGGAGTTTGCTGTTATTGAAAAGTTGAAGTGCATTTGACCGGAAATGTATGTGTTGACCCTGGAATTGTCTTGCCCTTTCTTATTCAACTGCAAATAGGAAGAGAATCGAGACCCGTGACTCTGTTCGAATTGGGTATCTTTTGTTTTGAGCAATTCAATTTTATTGATCTTGTGTTGCAAGTTGCAATGTTTGTTAAATAAGCTTATTCGTCGTATCATTTCTTTGTTTTGAGGTAGAGAATTTGATTATTTGAAGTTCATCATATTTAAATCGAGATTTTGCGGTCGAATTGGGTATCATTTGTTTTTGAGCAATTGTGTTGCAACCTGCCATGTATGTTAAAATAGTTGAATTTTCTATCATATAATTTGTTTGTCATGAGGTTGAGATTTTGATGATTTGGATTTTATCATATTTAACTCAAGTTTTTGCGCCTTGTCAATCATTCCGGTGGTCGTTCATACTGATGGGTTTGTTTCTTTTTGTGATTCCAGAGAAACTGCTTTTGGCTTGATTGTGCCGATATTGCTAGCTAAGATCTTAACTTCAGGGAATGCCATTAAGAGTTGAGATTTTGTGATTAGAAGTTTTCTTGTGGTTTATTTTTGAGCATGGGGGCTGCTTGTTGCATTGCGGTCAGGGAGAAGACGATAACAAATGCGTCAAATAGCGATATTTTGCACCGGAATATTCGGTACTCACCGACATGGAGCTTTCGATGGGATCACCGAGGGCGCGTAGCGGGTGAAGAGACTTCTATGAGTTGGTTTTCTGATGGAGTTAGTAGGCACGATGGATCTGAAACTAAATGTGAATCAGCATATGTGTCAGAGGAAGGAAGTCCACTAGAGCATTTTCAAAGGCACACATCACAAAAGTCCCCGCTATCTGAGGGAGCTGCTGGGCATGTGAGAACTCCCACATCAGGTATTCCGGCATGAAAGCTGTTTAATTACTACTATTGCTGTTTCAATTTGGGCATATCCTGTGTTAGAAATATAGAACATAAATTTTTTTCTTATTTTTAATTCTCCCATTTTCATTTGATATATTGTATGTCAAGTACATACTGGTTGTAACTGCTGAAGTTGTCTTCCTTTCATCCAAATTTGACTGGCATTTCCTGTGTTTGAAATATAGAACCTCATACGTGCTATTTTTGTATCTACCATTTTCTTTTGACAGAGATGAGTTGGAACTGTTTATTGTCTTCCTTTCATCCAAATTGGATTTTTGAATTTGAACCTTCTTAAGATTGAATTAAAAATTATTCTTATACGCTATTCATCTTCTTTTAAGTTTGATGTGCATCGATCCCTAAATCGTGTCCTTCCTTGTGTGGCGTGCTTTTAGGCATTTAATACATATATATGTATGTATGTATGTATCGGTTTAGCTCCCTAGGGTCTAGGAGTTAAAGCTGGCTGAGGCCCTTAAACTAGATTTACCAAACTCTATGATGATTAATGGTGATGGAGAGGGAAATATATTAGGTTACATAGGTTACATTAACAGGTTGAAGTTCCCTATGTTTCCTCATAGACCGTCTAACATAGGAGAATTTATCTAAGATAGGAGAATTTATGTAAGCGTACTTTTTGTTTTGCAGATCCAAAGCCCAAATGTTTTTAAATGGTCATTGTTTAAAATTTTGTACATCACGTTGAGCTTAAGCTGTATTTTCTTTTATCATGGGTGTTAATTGGTAACAGTTTTTGCAGTACACCATTATACTGTCATTTGTTAATTATGTTTGTTCTAGTGATTTTGGATAAACCTGCTGCTTCTTTTTTATTTTGTTTTTATTTTTTATTTTTTTTCATTTTTTCCTTGAAAGTTTTTTTTTGTTGATGAAATCAGATTTTCTTTCGTAGGATTTTTATTTTTTTATTTTTAGCAGGCATGTAAGCATATCCGGTGAAGGTGGGTTTTTTCAAGTCAGTGCTAAAGATGCCCTGGAGTCTTTGTCTGAAAAACAAACTTTGTTCTTTGTATCAGTGTTTTTTAAGTGATAATCTATCTTTTTATTTATTTATTAATTATTAATTATTTTTATTAATTATTTTTATTTTTATTTTTTTTTAATAATGTGAACGGTTCTTCAGTCACAAGGATAAGCGTAAAATGTGGCTTGTTGAGTGGATGGCCTGGCTATTGTTTTCTTGTTTTCAGTTCTCACGTGTTAATTGCTCACTCTGATGTGTTTTTAATCTGACAATTTTCAATTTGAATTTGTGGCAGTTAAACCTATTAGAAGGAATGCTTCAATGGATGCAAGTCTTGAAAGGTAGGTGTTATATGTGTGGAGGCTCTTTGCGGGTTTTTTAACCTCTCCTTTCTTTTTTCTTTTCTCTTGGACTTTGTGGTTTGGTTTATGTTTTGCTTGTATCCTTTTCTTATAGTTTGTCCAAATGTTGGTTCAATAACAGCCAAAGGAGTTGACAGAATCCCAACTGTCTCATATCCATCGCCTGCAGAGTTATCGGTCTCCTTGCCTTCTACTTCATCTCTGACTACCTTCCCTTTGCCATCCCAAGGTCAAGTGCCTCCAGCCAACTCGACCCCATCGAGATGCCCTCGCCAGTCTCCTGGACATCATCTCTCGAGACAAGTATCTGACACCCGACTCCCAGGATTCAAGTCACCAAATAGCTACTCAGTTCTGAAAAGGGCAGTGCCTCCATCATGGAGCAATGAATCAGCCAGGGGATCCCGTGGAGGGTCTTCGGATGGTTGGTCTATGCATGCATTTTCTGAAACTTATGGCTAATTCTAATAAAGAAAGGTGTCTTTTGACAGTGAATCCTTTGGCTTTAACCGTGACAAGATGACCAGAAGCTAGTAGCCGAATATCGGGTTCCCCTTATGTTGATCTGCAAAACATGTGGGATATGCTCAAGGCCTTTGACTGAGAGATCCCTATGGAGCAGCCAAAAGATTATGCTTGTAACGAGCTTTCGGTTGTTGCTGTGCTAGTTTGTGGGCATGTTTACCACGCCGAGTGTTTGGAGAACATGACACCTGAAATTAGCAAATATGACCCTGCTTGTCCAGTTTGTACGTTTGGGAGAAACAAACCCGTAAGATTTCTGAAAAGGCACTAATAGCTGAAATGGACTTGAAGGCGAGAAATAGGAGATCAAGAAACCGTGTTGTAGATCTTGATGGCGATTCTGATGTGTTTGATCACATGAAGGGTAGCGGAAATCAAGGAACCGGTCCTAAGATGGCCTCCAGTTCGAGCATGAAAAGCTCCTCATCGGGAAGGCCTTTCTTGAAGAGGCACTTCTCGTTTGGCTCAAAGAGCACACGAGCCATGTCGGATAATCATGCTTCCAGAAAGAAGGGTTTCTTCTGGGCAAAATCCAGCAAAATGTGAGCTGTTTTCTCAAAAGCTTTTCGGGAGGTTAGCGTCTCTCTTTGCCTCGTGTATGTTGCGTTCATCAGTAGACTCCGTAGAGATTCTTTAATGTTGCTTGGGATAATTAATAAATTACAACAAATTTCAGTATCTGGGTGCCATAATTTGTCCCCTCGGCTATGTTGGGAACTTGGCTCATTCCAAGGCTAAGTTATCAAGTTTCCAATCGGACACTGTTGATATTCTATGAAGATTTCCGGTACCGATCTTCTGCGATCTCGGTGCGATGAATGGTTGTGAAGGATTCATTCAGGACGCCACTCATTCATCTGGGCATTGTATGAAAAGTTCATCTACTTGCAAATTCTCAGAATTCAACAGGATTAGCTTTGTGGGATTACACTGTAAAGAAGTTAGAAAAAAAAAAAAAAAGGAAAAAAGAAAAAAGAAGTAATCTATAGGAGAAACAGTTCTTTATATAGGGGAGAAAAAGGAAAAGCAAAGTAGATTGGGACCACCTCATGAGATTAGTAATCTCATTCATGTTTGTATATATCAAATTTGTTTTCTGCTGCTGATGCATACTTGATTTTTATTGAAGTGGAACTCTATATATATGTTTTGACATATTCTGAATTTGACCCAAAAAAACAAAAAACAAATAACAAAAAGAGGCTATGTAACCCTTATACTAGTTTGCATTGGTTGGCGTATTCTTTTTCCTTCATTGGGTATTTCTAATGATTTGGCAAATGAATTGATTTATTGTAAATGCGAACTCACAAGGGTCTTTTTAAAAAAACAAAACAAAGCAAAACAAAAAAAAAAAACAAAAAAACAAAAAAAAAAGGTTGTGGAGCGTATGACTATCATTTATTTATAAAGAAATGAAAGACACTCCCAAACCAAGATCTTCTATCCAAATTATCTCCCTTTTCACGTGCATAACTAACGCTAACGTTCAAACCCTAGCATGTAGATTCTCAAAAGATTCATGAATAGATTCGACTCATTTATTCTCTTATTCATGTTCTCTTGTCTATTCAATAATTTCATGACATATTAATTAAAAATCAATATTTAATTATAATATCATAATATATTAATTAAAAAATTATATTAGTTAAATATGTATCATAATATAATTGAAAAGATAAAAAAAATAATATAAATAAGAATATATATGAACCAAATCAAGTTGCTTGGGTCATTTTTATTAAAGCAATTTTATTTATTTAACTTTAATAAAAGAATAGGCGATACTTACATAAGTTTTGGAGTTAGGTAAGAAAAAAAAAAATAATTAATTTCTATTCTATCATCCGAAGCAAAAGCCACCTCAAAACTTCACTCTCTCAAGAATTAATTCCAACCACTGGTAGGCATCTCATTACATGTCCTCCGGGTATTAATTCTTAGCTAGCTACCTTACCATGAGGTTTTGAATTTAAAAAGTGTTTGGATCAACGATTTCAACCTAAAAAAATTTAATTAATTTTTGTCGTTTTTTAAAAATTTAATAAAAATTTTAAATTAATTTTTAAAAACTCAAACAATTTCAACTCAAAAAACTCAATTCCAATCCACACATTTAAGCTAATCCCTCTTAACGTTAAGTTAAAAGGCTCCATTTGATATTCTTCCAAATAAAAACAACCGAGTGATTTGAATTAGAATTCAAATTCTTTTCATCATTTGGTTAAAACGGATCCAAAATAAAAAGCCAAAACAAACTTGGTTGTTTTTGTGTTCTTGTTTTTTCTTCTCCAATCTGAGGGAGCAGCGTTCTTATCTAATCATAATCTATTGAGACACCAATATCCAGTAAGGCAACACGTGTGAAACTCCCCTACACGTGGCAATGCCGACGGTTAAGCCACCTGGCACCCGATGACACGTGTGAGCAAACAGTTACGTGCATGAAACGCTTTCTTTTATCTCCACCGTCACTTTAGCTTTCCATTTTTAAAAGATGTGCTCAAAAACTAACTACTACTTACTTTACTTGCCACTGTTTTCATTCATTCAAAGGTTTGAGTACTGTTTTTTTGAAAGATTTTGAAGGAGGTCTCAGGTCTCACGTTACAAAGAATGGCGGATTTACGTGACCAACACGGCAACCCGATCCAACTGACCGACGAGCTCGGCAACCCGGTCGTGTTGACCGACGAGCACGGCAATCCCGTGCACCTCACCGGGGTCGCGCAAACCGAGGCCGGGGCTACGGCCACTACTACTGGAGGTGAGCAGCTTCAGATGCCAATGGGGGAGCAGCAACGCCGCGAGGGCGAGAGCGAAGGCGAGAGCGGCGAGCTTCGTGGGTCCGGCAGCTCATCAGGCTCCAGCTCGGTTAGACTTGAATTGATCCAAAATAATATTCCATGCCATTTTTTTTTTTTTTTTGAATAAAATGTGCAGACTTGCATGTTTTCAGTTAAAACTTTTACTTTTCTTTCGGCATTTTAATACAAATTCACTATCCTAATGTTTAACTGTCAGTTTAAGGTGGCGTTTGGATCATGCACTGTCATTGAGGTTTTGAAAATGTTTTGGTTGAAAAAAATATCTTTATTTGGAATTATTCGGTTAGTTAAAAAATTTAAAATGCATTTGAAAATATATATATATATACAGATATTGTCTGGTATCTTTATTTTTATATGTAATATAAAAGATGGATATATATATATATATCATCTAACATCGACTTGAAAGTCTAGGAAAGATTTGAAGAGGTGAATGGTGAAACAGGTTTAATTTTAAATAAAAAGAAAAACACAATGATCAACACAGCTTAATTGTTTATGAACGAGTTGAGATTTATTGTCTTATTTTACTGTCCAATAACCGTTCCTTCAATTAAAATTGACGACAACTTAATAGTAATTGAGGGCTGAGGGTTGGCTAATGAAACATGAAAGAAAAGAAAAAAAAATTTTTTTTTTGAGACAGCTGAACTGAACTCGTGTAGTTGTATAGACATATTTTGCTCAAAATGTATAATTGATTTGGATGGTAGTCGGAGGATGACGGACAAGGCGGGAGAAGGAAGAAGAAGGGACTGGGAACAAAAATAAAGGAGAAGCTGACTGGCGGAATCGGAAAGCAGAAGGATGAGCAGGAACAGTCGCCGAGCACAACCACCACCACCACCACCATGACGGCCACAGACCCAGCTGGGCAGGAACACCACTATGAACACCACGAGAAGGAGAAGAAAAGTGTCATGGACAAGATCAAGGAGAAGCTGCCAGGGCACCACACCCACACCTGATGAATTATATATATATATATATATATATGTATATATGTATGTATGTATGTTTGAATCATGGACTATATATGTTTGGTGAAAAGGAAAAATATTATCTATATATATGGTTTTGTGTGCAGTGTCTTTTTGTACTTGATGTGTTTCGTTTTTAAGATTTGTTGTTGCTGAGAATGTTCGTGGCTAGGAGTGAAGATTAAGGTAAGGCAGTTTGTGGGAGTGTCTGGTGTATAAGACGCATTTTATGTTTCAATTTATTAGAGATTGCTGAAGATCTCAATGTGTTTTTTTTTTTTTTAATCCAACCTTGGTCGTGTCCTCATCTTTTGGATTCAGAGGTGTAAATACGGCCGATCTCATGATTTGAGAACTATTCAACACGAAAATAAAGAAAAAAAAATAATGTTAAAATGTGATTTAAGTTTATCAAAGAAACTATTAAATATCACAAAAAAGTAAAAGAATAAAAAATAAAAAAGAATAAAAAAAAAGTAGGTCTTTACAGGGTAAATATGTTGTAAATGGTACTTTGAGAAGATGAGTCTTTACAAAAAGTCCATATTGTTTGGAAAGGAAACATGGATGGAGATTGAAATATATAAAGACGAGTATTATAGTTTTTGTAGACAAGTTTTTTTGTGAAATATAATTAGTATTTTAGTAGCGGAAGACTATTTACTACTTGGATTCTCAATTTAATGAATGGAGGAATTGGTCCATTCAATAATATTCCACAGAACAAAAAGAGACTGGATTCTCCGAACGATCTTTATTTTAAAACAGGATCTTTTAAACAAAATAGATTTTAACAAGTTAATGTTGCAACAGAATAGCAAAATATAAAAACTAACTAGAGTTTACTTCTTGTTAGTTTATACAAAGTTGAGCAATTACTTGAAAAAATCCCAAAAAAAAAAAAAAAATCTATTCTTACTTTTTAATACAAGGAAGAAATTAAAATTTTAATAATGTTATCATCATCTAATTATTTTTAATATTTTGTAGCTCACTTTGATAAAATCAAATACGTCATTGTCGTCTCAGTGGAACTAAACTCAAACAACAACAGCACCACGAAAAGTATGTCATTCAGAGCATGTTAATTACTGTACTCACTCAATATGAGATTTGAAAAGTAATACAATTATTGAATAAGCAATTTATTATTAAACTGAAAATTTATATTTTTTATCGTTCTATTAGATAATGGCCCATAGTGATAGTGATGGAGATCATGAATTTCTATTAATAGGGACTAACAATTAAAATTAAAAATTAACAAAAATAGTAAGTTATTAATGTATTACAATTATCCTTTAAAATTACAAATAATGTATTTCTTGATGGATATAAATATTTTTTTTTTTAAATAAATCGATATCTAGATTTGATTGTGTAATCGATTTCTTCACAAAATTTATAGTTGATTATGGATTAACCAAAATTTGTAGCTTTATTATGTATTAGGCTTGATATATTAGTGGGGGTTCGACATTAAATTTAATTTTAGTGGGGACTTTTTTGTGTATTATTATAAAAAATACAAATTTATATATAGATTTTTTTTTAATTAAAAAAATTGGGTGGGGCTTGAAGCCCCACTAGGCACACATTGGCTTCGTGCCTACTTGTTGAGGAATATATATATATATATATATATATATAGCTATTAGAATTTTGGTTAAAAATAAACAGAAAAACTGTTAATTAATCTTACTAAACCCTTTTTGTTGGGATTTCTATTGAAATCAAATGGAAAAAAAAAAAAAAAAAAAGAAGAAGAAGAAGAAGAAGAAATGACCACATAATTAACTCCCACTTAATTCCTACTCTTTGGTAGCTTTTAACATAAATTTAAATAAATATGATGAGTTAAGTGAGATTAATTTAAAATTCAGTAAATAAAATGAGAGTTTTTAAGTTCTTTAGACGGTAAATTTAGAACGCCTTTAAAGTTTAGAGACATCGATGAGATAATATAATTTATATTTTATGACAAAAGAGAATCAGTGATGTCTTCACGTCCCTATCTAACGGGATGCGGTAACCACTGGGACCTCTAATGGTATAACAAATGATCTTATCCAAGGGCCTCATCATCTAACGGGTGATGAGCTTTCAAGAGACTATTTGGAAGCATAGTCTATGGCAACACAAAATTGAAAAGTTTTGAACTCAAAACCTAGAAGCGAATGTCCATGTTGATGTATTACATCTTTTGTCATCATAATTATGCCACACGATGGTGAGAACAAGTTTTGATTCTTTAAACTTTATATCTTTATATTATATTTTTCATTTTTATTTATAAAGTATAAATATTTGTACTTTTCTAGCAAGATATTACTGAAAAATTAAGAAAAATATCATATGAACCACGTATGATTTATTGTTCGAATGTAATTAAGAAAAATAATTTTACATGATATGTTATACATATAAATTTATTCCATCAAACTATTTGCTTTATTAATAAAAATGATCAAATTGATTTTTTTAATAGTTTAAAAATCTTTTAATCACAAAAAAAAAAAAAAGTAACCAAATCATAATTTCTGAAAAAAATTATTAAGCAACGAGTAATTTACCTTTTAAAATCCGTGGCAAGTGTCGTCTTCCTTCCCTCCACTCACCACTCGCACTCGGCAACCTGCGCAATTGTGTGTTTGGAGTCTCTCTCTCTCTCTCTCTCTCGTCTCTCCAAAATGCTCTCTCTCCCAGTCGCTCTCTCACCACCACCATCTCCACTACCAAACCCTCCTCTTCTCTCTCCAAACTTCTCTCCCCATTTCCCGAACTCGCCTTCTCTCCTTCTCCGCCTCTCCACGCTCCGACCGCCTCCTCTCGCTCTCTCTCTCTTGCCGCCCCACCTTCTCCATGGCCTGCGACTCCGGTCTCTCCAATGGCGTCGTCGAAGCTACCTCTCTCGGGATTGCTGATTCTGACCTCGATCGCTTCGCAGAGGTGGCCAATGCCGTCGCTGACGCCTCCGGTGTTGTTCTTCGGGAGTACTTCCGTAGCAAGTTCGAGATTCTCGATAAGGAAGATTTCAGTGAGTTTTTTTCGTTTTTAATTTTTTTTCTTGGTTCTGTTTGGTTGCTGAGAAAGTATAATGACTGAGGAGATTGAAAATTCATTTCAACGTGGAGCAAATTCTAGCCTTTTTTTTTTTTTTTTGGCGGGTTGAGAAAGGTGAAGTTTTTGGTGTTGAACTTGTTGGATTGAATTGTTCAGGTTCTCATTTGATTCCTGAGAAAATGCTGGAAAATTATGCACTTTTGTTCTTTTCCCTTTTGATGGATTTGAGAATTCATATGGATGTAGACTTTTGAGTGTCAGGTTTATTCTGGATTTCTTAGTTGCTAGCATGTTCAATAGAGGACGTGAAAATGGAAAATAAGTAAACAAATTAATAAATAAAGTCAAGATAAACACATTTACATATTTGTGTATAGATATACATATACATATACAATATATATAATATAATAGATACACACACGCACATATGTATGGGCGTGTATATTCAAATATTGAACACTCCAATCAACGTGTAGAACTCCATATCTGATCAGATGTTATATTTCTTCTATGGCAGGCCTGTAACAATTGCGGATAAAACAGCAGAGGAATCTATGGTTTCAATTATATTGGAGAAATTTCCATCTCATGCTATGTAAGCTATTTTGCCTGTTAAATTAGATCATTTTTCCCCTTACCGTATAATTTGATTATCATCAAATTGGTTTGATTTTAAGTGGTCGGAAGGAAGGACATGTCCGAGTGCCATTGCGATTTACTGGCCCATAGATGAAAACTGTGACAAATTACAC